>OU964975.1:1158348-1309001 GCA_918808275.2 Dolichovespula sylvestris
ATATATAAATATTTCTTTCTATCTTTCTCTGTTGTGTTGAAATGATGTTTCCTACGTCTCTCTCTCTCTCTCTCTCTTTCTCTTTCTCTGCATGCGTGGCTGGCAATCGTAGCATATATGTTGCTTTGTACGGTACCGATATGTGAAAATATAGAGAGCCCCTAGTAATAGGCTAATTTGCAATCACGTATGAAACAATCGATTATCGATCTCGTTCACGAATATATTTATTTACACTCGTTACGTGTTCGTAGTTTTGTGACATTATTTACGATTTTTTATACAAATATTTCTCTCTTTCATTCGTATATTTTTTTTTATATTCGGTTTCGATTAGGTCGAGAAAATATTTGTCATATATATATACGTGTATACACACACACATTTATCTCTTTGTTTTATTTTTATTTTTATTTCTGTCCGAAGTAACGTGAGTAACACAATGACAACTCGCACATAACATTCGTTACGTATTCGTAGTTTTGTGACATTATTTACGATTTTTTATACAAATATTTCTCTCTTTCATTCGTATATTTTTTTTTATATTCGGTTTCGATTAGATCGAGAAAATTTTTGTCATATATATATATGTGTATACACACACACATGTATCTCTTTGTTTTATTTTTATTTTTATTTCTGTCCGAAGTAACGTGAGTAACACAATGACAACTCGCATATAAATATATATATATATATATATATATATATATATATATATAAATAATTCTTTCTATCTTTCTCTGTTGTGTTGAAATGATGTTTCCTACGTCTCTCTCTCTCTCTCTCTCTTTCTCTTTCTCTGCATGCGTGGCTGGCAATCGTAGCATATATGTTGCTTTGTACGGTACCGGTATGTGAAAATATAGAGAGCCCCTAGTAATAGGCTAATTTGCAATCACCTATGAAACAAACGATTATCGATCTCGTTCACGAATATATTTATTTACATTCGTTACGTATTCGTAGTTTTGTGACATTATTTACGATTTTTTATACAAATAATTCTCTCTTTCATTCGTTTATATTTTTTATATGCGTTTTCGATTAGATCGAGAAAATTTTTGTCCCATATATATATGTGTATACACACACACATATATCTCTTTGTTTTATTTTTATTTTTATTTCTGTCCGAAGTAACGTGAGTAACACAATGACAACTCGCATATAAATATATATATATATATAAATATTTCTTTCTGTCTTTCTCTGTTGTGTTGAAATGATGTTTCCTACGTCCCTCTCTCTCTCTCTCTTTCTTTTTCTCTGCATGCGTGGCGGCCATCGTAGCATATATGTTGCTTTGTACCGTACCGATATGTGAAATTATAGAGAGCCCCTAGTAATAGGTTAATTTGCAATCACGTTTGAAACAATCGATAATCGATCTCGTTCACGAATATATTTATTTACACTCGTTACGTATTCGTAGTTTTGTGACATTATTTACGATTTTTTGTACAAATATTTCTCTCTTTCATTCGTTTATCATTTTTATATTCGTTTTCAATTAGATCGAGAAAATTTTTGTCATATATATATATGTGTGTACACACACACATAGATCTCTTTGTTTTATTTTTATTTTTATTTCTGTCCGAAGTAACGTGAGTAACACAATGACAACTCGCATATAAATATATATATATATATAAATATTTCTTTCTATCTTTCTCTGTTGTGTTTAAATGATGTTTCCTACGTCTCTCTCTCTCTCTTTCTCTTTCTCTGCATGCGTGGATGGCAATCGCAGCATATATGTTGCTTTGTACGGTACCGATATGTGAAAATATAGAGAGCCCCTAGTAATAGGCTAATGTGCAATCACGTATGAAACAATCGATTATCGATCTCGTTCACGAATATATTTATTTACACTCGTTACGTATTCGTAGTTTTGTGACATGATTTACGATTTTTTATACAAATATTTAACTCTTTCATTCGTTTATTTTTTTTATCTTCGTTTTCGATTAGATCGAGAAAATTTTTGTCATATATATATATATATATATGTGTATACACACACACATATATCTCTTTGTATTATTTTTATTTTTATTTCTGTCCGAAGTAACGTGAGTAAGACAATGACATCTCGCCCATAAATATATATATATATATATATATATATATATATATATATATATTTATATATTTATATATATATATATTTCTCTCTCTCTCTCTCTATCTCTCTCTATCTCTCTCTCTCTCTCCATCTGCCAGTCTATCTTTATCTCACTCATCATGATGAAGTATATGATCGATCAATCGTGTAATCGAAGTGATCACGACCTCTATGGCAAACTAAAAATATCCATTTGTATTAACGATATAATGGGTTGAAGACAAAGAAAAAGAAAGAAAAATGAAACGAAGAAAATAACTCCTTTGAATGCCTATCCAGTGTCTAGCTACATCTAAATTAAATTAGTTTTTTGGTTGGAAGGTGCCTTGAAAGATCTTTTTACGAAAAGAATACGAAAGATAGAGCAAGAGAAAGAAAGAATGAGAGAAACAAAATTATTAAATAACTTTAAACATATACACGAATAAACGTGATGCGATTTTCAAAGTTATATACTGTTGATAAATATTTAACGTAAACACACAGAGGAGTAAAATCGTTCTCCGTTCAATGAACATCGTTCGATTTCAATACTTGACCGGAGTAAAGGCGTATATCTCATCTCGTTCTACCAAAGAGGCGGGGATGGGGAGAAATCGTTCACATATATTTAGTCTTGTATCTCGGAATTCTTCACTGGTATACACGAGGATTATTTGACAGCCGGTAAAAATGAAGAAAAAAAAATTATTAAAAAAAATGAAATAAGTAAGAAAGTAAAAAATAAAATGAAAATAAGTAGAAAGACAAAAAGAAAAGGAAAGAAAAGAAGAAGAGGAGGGAAGTTAATTGACTTTCAGAGTAAATCTCCATTCTTCTAGGGAAAACGGTGGAGACAGACCGTTTGTGGCATAGTCATCGCGCGCAATACTTCTCTTTCTTTCTTTCCTCCATAATATATATATATATTTTTTTTTCTTCTTTCTTTCCTTTCTTCTTTCTCCTTCTCTTTCTTCTTCTTCTTCTTTATTATTACGTAAGTATATTATATAAACGTGCTGATGATGATCACGAAGTAACGCCCAAAAAGACATTGCAAGAAATAAGAAAAGAATTAAAGGCCTACCAAAAGAAAAAAGATCAAGAGAAAAAAAAAGAAAGAAAAAATGGAAAGAGATACGACAAGCTAGACGTCCGGGAATAATACAAATAAATCGTCCGGGTTGAAATGATATTTTGTTTGTTTCTTTTTTTTTTAAATTGGTCGTCACTCCAATATTCGTAGTGGTGATGGTCGTGGTGATAGTGATGGTGGTAGTGGTGCTGGTGGTGGTTTTAGTGGTAGTGGTAATAGTGTTAACAACAACTTAACGACAATAACAAATTCATATTAAATAACAAACGATAACCGTGGTCCCACGTTGAAAGGCAAAACGTACAGAAAGAGAGAGGATAAGTCGTTGGTGTTGATAGTTATTCACGCTGAGAGAATATCCCCCGATGAATATTTGGTCCCTTATTCTCTTCTCTTCTCTTCTCTCTTCTCTACTCGCGAGATACCGTCGTCGTCATTTCCTCTCTCCTCGATTCATACTAAATGCCGAACGGTGACGACGAGGACGACGAAGTTTAATGGTATTACACCACCACCAGTCGACAGAGAGCGAGCGAGCGAGCGAGCGAATGTATGTGTGTATGTGTGTGCGTGCGTGCGGGCGTGCGCTCGTGTGTGTGTGTCATAGGAAACGTATTTGTTTTTTATTAAGCTTGCAACATTCTTCGCAGGGTTGTCAAATCAAATTATACGCGTGGTTGCCACATAAACTCGCAAATAAATCAGTTGGCATTGAAGGTCGTGTTACGCACGTTCATGGATTATTACCTACAAATATATCGAGTTCGAGTTGTTGATCGTTTCTGAACGACGACGATTCTCCACTCGAAATCATGCCCGAGGAAATATCTAACGAGGGTCAACTTCGATGGTAACGCATTAAACGTACGTCTATTGTATTATTCGAATACTGTCACATTATTATTGTTACAACAATCATCGTTACAATAATAAGCGAGAAAACGAAGGACGATAAAGGAAAGCGTTTGTTATCAGCCGTAAGATGAAGCACCATACAAATCGATTGTGTAACGATCTGTTAGGTAACTTCTTCCGTATAACATTCTTCGCGCGTAATTTCCCCCTCCTCCCTACCGTTAGAAATACCAAATATATGAATTATTAATTTCTACGAGTGATAGTTATCACGAAAATTATCTTTAGAATCGTTTCAAAATGTGTTCTCACTTGTTGGAGAGAAGAAAAGAAGAGAAAAAAAATTAGCGTCGCTCTTCTACGTGCGATCAGCAATATCCTCGATTTGTGGAAGGATGAAAAAAAGGTCCGGGGTAGAGAGAGAGGGGGCGGGGGGGGAAGATAAAGAAGAAGAAAAAAGAACGGTAACTGGACATCAAATGCGTACATAATCGCGATTATATGCGAATCCGTTATCATTCCTTCTTACGAATATACTCCAAACAAACCATCCTTATCGAATTTCTTTCGAGTACTGTATCGAACAGATTAACGACGTGCTAACGAGCAAAACGAATTCGTGATTGTTGACGACGGGGCGGGACTATTATTTTTTAACTAAAATAGAAATTATCGTCACGTCGATAATATATATGTATATGTATATATATATATATATACACATATATATCACATAGTTTCATTTTTTTTTCTTTTATTTTATTACGTTTCTTATATATTAACATTTTATTAGAACATTTTAAATACGTTTCAAATGAGAGAATGAAAGAGAGAGAGAGAGAGAGAGAGAGAGAGAGAGAGAGAGAGAGAGAGAAGAAAAAGAAAGTGGAACGAAAAGTTACGCGCGAAAAGGCGGATTACGACAAAATATTTCTTTTTTTTTCTCTCACCTCCTTTGTGCTCGCCTGTCGTGGATCACTCGTTAGATACGTTGATCGGTCGGCCATGGCGGCGTCGGTTGGCCGGGGCGAAGTGGAGGCGGAAGGTAGTAGTGTTTTGTGGATATGAAGGTGATGGCGGGGCAGACGGAAACGTGTAGCGAAGGGGGTAACGACTACGTCGGTGAATCCAAGGATTCCGTCACTGGCGACTGGTGTAACGCGCACCCGCTCGTGCATCTTCGGCAACGTACGTAACAGGCCGACGAAAGATACCCTCGGTTCCCCCGCACACCATTACCACCATCATCATCATCGTCGTCATCACGTTCGGATGCTTACGTTAGTTATTTCTTTCACCTTATACCACTATAGAGATATATAACTTAACTAATACGGGTACATACATAACTCTTTATTTACCGTATTAGTTATGTTATATATATGTATAACGGACATAGATATAAATATATATATATATATATATATAACGTTGCGTAAGTTAAATATAAATCTTTCGATATGGAGAGTATAGAAATGTATGGTAGACATATATAACCAAAAGATAAACTAAGTGATATAAATATATATATATATATATATATATATATATATATATATATATAAATGAAGAAGATAGACTTATGTTAAAAGTAATGTTGTGAAACAGTGAAACATTTCGTAATTTCATTTTATCGAGTAGATATCGGCAAGGTAATACGACGATCGAAAAATAGGTTCGTTGGTAAACGTATGGTAGTAGAAGAAGAAGAAGAGGAAGAAGAGGAAAAAGAAAAGTAAGATGAAAAAGAGGTGGCGTTGCGTGGCGGTTCAGCGCTTCGGCGATTGGCGGAGCAGAGGGGGCTTTTGATGCGGTGGCAAGGAATTGGCTGTTGGCGCGGTGGCTAAGAGGGGGAAAAGAAACGTAGAGTGCGCACGCCCGTGGACCTCGCCCGCCGCCTGTGGCTTTGTGCCGAGCCAATCACGAGGCTTTTCGAACGCGATGCTCACCGTGCGCGTAATGGCGGTGTGCTGTCGGTAAACGCGAGAACACAGATCTAGTCTTGGCAGTCCGCGTTTTCACGTTCGGTGTCGCGTGAGGTGATTATTGTCGACGATTTTTTCTGTTAACTTCTCTCTCTCTCTCTCTCTCTCTCTCTTTCTCTCTCTCTCACTCTCTGTTTCTCCGTCTCTTTTATCTCCCCATTTATTTTTCTTCTTCCTTACCGCTTCGACGTGTTCATTATTCAAGGGCACCGTAACGATATATAATATATTTATGTTCTTTTCTCTTCGTTACCAATTAATCGGATAATACTACACGGCACGAGTTTTTAAGACGAGGTAAAAAGAAAAAGAGGCAGAGAAAGAGAGAGAGAGAGAGAGAGAGAGAGACGAGAAGATCGTTTGAGGTTAACAAATAAGTGGGTGTTCGTAGGTTCTTGTTGATACCATTTGCTTTTTTCGTACCACGCGAAGATATCGTTCGTACGATATTCTCTCCCTCTCTCGCTCGTTCGTTCGTTCGTCGCGATCTTTGTATATGGGAGAGTTCGTATATGTCCTTTACTGGCCTCGTATATAACGTAGAAGTGTTCCCTCTCGTGCAAGTGAAAGAGAGCAGCAGTGTACTACGAATCCGTGCGGTGAATATTCTCTTTCTATTTTTTTTTCTTTTCATTTCTTTTTCGTTGTAAACGCTCAAACAGTGCTCGCGCGTAAGGAAAGTAGCAAGTGACGGAGAGGAGGAGAGTCGTGAAGAAAAGAGAGACGAATCTCGTCGAATATCCGAAAAAGGATTTACCGTAGGTTAACGCAGCAGTAGTATATACGACCTTGAATGTGATGAAGAAGAAAAAGAATAAGAATAATAAGAAGAAGAATAAGTGTAAGTGATAGTATGTGCGTCGTGATAAGAGGCGTGTGCAAACGAGCGTGGATCGTCGTAACAGATACGAGTTCCGTGGTGTGAAGGCGGGCACGTAGATCGGTATGGTAGCGAGAACGACGTTCCCTCGAGAAAGAAGAAAGATAGTGATAGAGTAAAAAGAAGAAGAAGAAGAAGGAGAAAGAGAGAGAGAATGAGAGAGAGGCAGAGACAAGAGACAAAAGACCTTCGGCACGAGCAGCCGCCAGTCGTCTTCTTCTTACTTACGGCGTTCATCGAAGTGAGAAGCGACAAGGTAAGGCTTACTTACGTTCATCTCTCTTTTGATCTCTTTGTCCTGTATACTCTAAACGTACAACATACATATATTTATTTCTAGGTCTTTCTTTTTTCATCTTTCATTCTCTCATGTGCGTGTGTGTGTGTGTGTGTGATATTTTCGTCGTTTCTTTTCTACCTGCGTATAACCTCACTTTCTCTCTCTCTCTCTCTCTCTCTCTCTCTCTCTCTCCCCCTCTAATAGCTATAGTATTCTCTTGAATCGCCATCACGACGACAATAGACTCCGGGATTCAGAGGGAGAACAATACTCGAGATTGAAACGAGTGAGCACGATCGCGTTGTATAGGAAGTTAGGACTTCTGTAAAGCACGGTGCTCTTCATGGACTATGTGTATATGTATTTGGACACACGCTGTGCTTACTATAAATTAGAAAAATTTACATATATATACATAATAATACATAATATATACCGATCTATTTATATGTATATTGTGTAAATGTATGAATGAAATATCTACAACGTGCATTATACATTATTATACATATATCCTTATTATAAAATATCCATATCACATCATATATATACACGCACGTTTAGTAAAAACACGTAGAATCGTATTATGTATACATTATACATATCATATATTACATACTTACATCCATATATATATATATATATATATATATATATACACACCTTATGTACGGATATGTATGTATGAGCGTGAGATTGTGTTGGGAACGATACGGATGGACAGCGGGGACGTATGGTGAGAGATGATGGGTTTAGATCCGTAGCGCTCTGGCTCGAGTCGTGCTTCGCGTTAGTTGAATTTCGCTCCTCGAAACGCGTCGGCGGGTCGCCTTTCTTTCTTCTCCTCGACGACGCCAGTAACGCAACCTTTCCTCCCTCCCCTTGTCATCATTGTCGTTCTCGTCGTCATCGTCGTCGTGTCGTCGTCGTGTCGTCGTCGTCGTCTTTGTCGTAGTCGTCGTCGTCGTCGTTGTCATTGTCGTTGTTGTCTAACGATTCCTTCGTATCAAATTACTCCAATCGTTACTCTCCATTCTTAGATGTTTTATTTTCTTTTTATCCTTTATTTGTTCTTTTTTACTCTTTTTTCATTTTTGTTTACGGTAACGACGAATCCTTTGCACAGTTGTTCCCTTTGACCAATCGTCGCTCTCGTCTATAGATGCCAACACACATACAACGACCGCGATGAGAAAAGGCCTTTAATGCACTTTGAAATCCTTCGAAGAAGAAATACTCGAGACGATTCCTTTTCTTTTCATCTTTTTTTTTTGCCACTTCCCTCTTCCCTGTTTTCAATCGCCGCGTCCATATCGTACGCGTCGCCGGAATAATAATAAGAATAAGAATAAGAATAATAATGATAATGATAATGATGACGACAATGATAATGACGCTGACGAGGGATGGAGAGAGAGAAAAGTGGCGAATAATATAACGTATCCTCGTTGTCATAAGGAAGAAGAATCACTGATAGAGCGATCAAGATCATCGTCGTTTCGTGATAATGAGTCCTCGAGCATGCTCTAGCAGCAGCTTTTAACCGCATCCTATACGTCTAACTCGTTTATCTGTCCGTTTCCATCTCCGTCCTGTTGATTCTAAGTTTCTCTTACACACACACACACGCGCGCGCGCGCTCGCACTCTGTCATGCTGCTGGTGGTGTAATACGTCGAATATAATTCGACGTCCTCGGAGTCAACGTCCGGCGTTTAGTACGAATCGTGGATAGAGGAAATGACGACGACGGTAACTCGCGAATAGAGAAGAGAAGAGAAGAGAATAAGGGACCAAATATTCATCGGGCGATATTCTCTCAACGAGAATAACTAACAACACCAACGATTTAGTCTCTCTCTATCTCTCTCTCTCTCTGTCTCTCTGTCTCTCTCTCTCTCTCTCTCTCTCTCTCTCTCTCGCAATCTCTCGATCACCCAGTTCCACCCTCCGCTCCCGATAGAGCCCTCTCTACCAATCCACCCGCTTCTCGCGTGATCTGAAAATTCATAAATTGCTAATGATGAGGAAAAGAAACAAAAAGAAAGAAAAATATGAATAAAAGACGAAAATAAAAAGAAAAGAAAAGGTAATTATGTAAACTTTCTCGCGAGTAGATAGGTAATACTCTCGACGATCCACTTGACCACTGATCGAAACGATCATGAAATAGACAGAGAGAGAGAGAGAGAGAGAGAGAGAGAGAGAGAGAGAGAGAGAGAGAGAGAGAGAGAGAGAGAGAGAGACAGTGTGAAGTATCGATGAGTACATGGAGAAGCAAGAGGAGCGAAGTTAAGGTCACTGGCCCTGACTGCACGCCCGCCGAGCGTAATGTTTCTCTTTCTTTGTTTGCCCTGAGCTCGCTCGTTCCCACTCGTTGGTTCCTAGATTCGTGTATGCTCGTGTGTATTCGTTTGTACGTTCGTACGTATTCGTTTGTGTTCGTTCGTCGCGTGCAGTTACACCGTGTCGGATTTACGAAAAGTACAATTCACGGAATATTTGTTTCGAATATCGCGTCTTAACACTTTTCTTTATGAGCGACACCGCTTCCTCCCCTCTCCAACCTCCCCCTCTCGATGGAGATATGAAACCTCCAACTCCTCGAATTTCCTCAACCCCTCTATAATGGTATCTATAATGATGTGTCTATATAGTATCGTTTCTCGAAACTTGTACACATATGTAGACGTATGTATATAGATGTATGAATTTATTGTTTGGAAAATAAGATTTTTTCTAAGTATTTGTGTGCGTCCTATCAATCACGTATACATGGCACACATATGTGTATATATGTATTATATATATATATATATATATATATATATATATATGATATATATGTATATACATATTCACACATACACACAAGGCACATTTAAATTCTCGAATTAATTAACACGACTAGTTTCTTCGTGACCTAATCATTTGACTCTTTAATTCTTGGTATTTCGTTCTGCTCCACCGACAATGCTCTTACTCTCTCTCTCTCTCTCTCTCTCTCTCTCTCTCTCTCTCTCTCTCTCTCTCTCTCTCTCTCTCTCTCTCTCTCTCTCTCTCTCTCTCTCTCTCTCTCTCTCTCTCTCTCTCTCTCTCTATTTCTTACTCTTTCGATCTTTCGCTCGCAATCCCTTGAAAATCGAAAAGACGCGAGTAAATTTTCCTAATAATATACATATATACATATGTACCTTTATATGTCTATATAATATATATAATATGTTTTTTTCTTTCTTACTCTCTTATTTTATACATTACATATCAAGCTGCCGCACGCTTGCGCCTCCTCTTGCATTCTTTCTTTTTGTATATTAACATGATTAGGAGGAATAGAAATTAAATCTCCTTTTATTGAACTAACACAAATTTATTCAATTTTATACTTTATAATTTTTTTTTCTATTAACTGACTAAATAAATTATGATTTATATTAATTATTAATAAATCAAATTAAAGTTAATAACCTATAAAAGCATATATTTTGAAAATATAATTTAGAAATTAAAAATTTTCTATTAACTTAAAGAAATAATACTATATATAAACTTTAAAATTTACTTAATTAAATTCTAAATTGAATGCACTAATCTGCCAATATAATTTTTTCCTTTATATTAAAATATTTTTTGTATAAATAATATAATAAATTAATAAAATAAATAAAAATAATATTTCAAAATAAAAATTATTAATAAATTTATTATTACTAATCCTAAAATATAATATCAACATAAATATATTAATTTATCAAATCCTATACGAGGACAACAACCCCGAATAAAAATAATAAATATAGAAAATATTAAAACAGAAAGACAATTTTTTAATCTTGAAAAATCATATCCAAAAAATATCACTCTGAAAATTATTCCTATAATTAAAAACATTAAATATTCTCCTAAAAAAATTAATGTAAATTCACCCCTTATATATTCAATATTAAAACCCGAAACTAATTCTGATTCACCTTCAATAAAATCAAATGGTATACGATTTAATTCAGCTACTATTTTTAAAAATAAAATTAAGAAAAGAGCAAAATTTACATAAAAAAAACTTAATTTCTCTTCTTGATAAATAAAAAAATCAGTAACTCTTAATCTCTCAACATATATAAATATAATAAGAAAAACTAAAAATATTGTAACTTCATAAGATAATGATTGAGCAATTGAACGAATTCCCCGTGAAATTGAATAATTAGAATTTGAAGATCATCCTCTTATAACAATTACATATACACCTAAACTTAAACATCTATATATATATATATATATATATATATATATATATAATATAAATAAATTTATAGAAAATAAATTTTCATTAATAGGTAATCCAATTAATAATATTATTGATATAAAAAAACCAAATATTGGTCTTAATAAATAAATTAATTTATTAATCTTAATTAATCTTATTATTTCCTTTATAAGCAACTTAATTGCATCAGAAAAAGGTTGAATAATACCTAAGTGACCAACTTTATTCGAACCTTTTCGATTTTGAATATTTCCTAATAATTTTCGTTCTAATACTGTTAAACAAGCAACACCAATTAATATTCCAATAATTTTAATTAATAAACATAAAAAAACAAAAATAAAATCTCTTGCTAAAATTATTAAAATTTATATTTTATTAATAATTTAAAAATTAAATTAATAAATAATTAGTATAATATAAATATACTTCTAAAATTTAATTTAATATTATTTTTATTCTATCTAATTAATTAAAATTTAATTAATTTAATAAAAATATGTAATATTTTAAGTCCTTTCGTACAATAAAATAATTTATTATATTATAGATAGAAACCGATCTGGCTTACACCGATCTGAACTCAAATCATGTATGATTTTAATAGTCGAACAGACTAAAATTTTAAATTTCTCCATTTAATTTTTATCATAATTCAACATCGAGGTCGCAAACAATTTTATCAATATGAACTCTCCAAACTTATTACGTTGTTGTCCCTAAGGTAATTTATTCTAATAATTATAATAATAATCAAATATTCATTAATTTGTTTATAAATTTTTAAAGTTAAATTAATTTAAATATCCTCCCAATAAAATATAAATATTTATTAAATATTTTAAAATATAATATCTGTAATAAATAAAATTTATTAAATTCTATAGGGTCTTATCGTCTCATAATGAAATAAAAGCATTTTAACTCTCAATTTAAATTCAATAATTTTATTTTGAGACAAATTATATTTCATCCATTCTTTCATACTAGTTTCCAATTAAGAAACAATTGATTATGCTACCTTTGTACAGACAGTATACTGCAGCCTTTTAAATAATAATGCAATGGGCAGAATAGACTTATTATTAATTTCAATAAGACATGTTTTTGATAAACAGGTGAATATATATATAATATTAAATAATTTAAATGAAAAATAATTAATACTATAATTTTTGTCGAATTCCTTAAAATAAATTCTATTTAAAAAATTAATTTTTTACAATAACTAATTTACTAATTTAATCATTATATCTATCATTTAATTATAAAATAATTTTTTTTATATTAATAAAAATACAATTTTAAATTTAAATTATATTATTATGAATTATAACAGTTTTTTTTTAATTTAAATTTTATGAATATTTATAACTTAAAATAAATTACATTATTTACTATATTTCTAGATTATCCCAAAAATATTTACTTTTTAATATCATATTTAAATAATTTAATTTATTGATATAAATTAAAAAGCTAAATTATATTTAATTCTAAAAAAACTAGATATATTTAAAATCGATTAACATTTAACTTCTAATTAAAAATTATTAATAATTTTTCTACATTAACTAAAATTTGTAATTAAATATTTTAAATTCGAGATATATTTTTATTAAAATATTTTATTTAATTAACCCTGATACAAAAGGTACGATAAATTAAATCTACTTTTTAAATTCTTAAAATATTCATTTTCATTACTACCTTTAAAATTAAAAAAATTTATTCTAAATTATTACTATAACTTAAATTTTTTATATTACTTTAATTAACTTACAAATTTATTATCAAATTATATTTATTTATTTATTGAATTTAATTATAAATATCTTATTAATTAATGTTTTAAATTATAAATTTAAATTTTAATCTATAAATTAAAATTTTAACAATTATTATTATTATTCCATTTAGTGTAAATAAATAATTTTATATATAAACTAAAATTTTTTAAAAATTTACGATAAGCACCTTCCGGTACCTAAACTTTCTTACGACTTATTCCATTTTATTGAAAGTGACGGGCAATTTGTACATACTTAATTTTTTTTTCAAATTAATTAATTTATTAAATTTACTTTTAAATCCATTTTCACAAAAATTTTAAAATTTTTAATTCAATTTATTTAATAAAATTAAATGTAACCCATATTAATCTTAAAAAAACTATATTTTGACTTGAATTATTTAATAATTATTAATTCTATATATTTAAATTAATTAAATATTAAAAACAGCAATACATAAATTTTATTTTAAGTAATTCTCATCGTGGATTATCAATTACTATACAGGTTCCTCTAATTTATAAGTACCGCCAAATCTTTTAAATTTAATGATATAACATTTAATATCTTCTATCAATTTATTTTAATTTAACATAATAGGGTATCTAATCCGTCTTTTCAAAAATTTTTTAATATAAAAAAAATAAAATATTTTTCTTTTAATTAATAATATTTCACCATAATTATTTATATATATAAAAACTAAAATTTTTTATATTTATTATTAAATAAAATTATAATTAATTTATAAATTTAGTTTAACCGCTGATGCTGGCACTAAATTTTCCTATATTTATCATTCTTATCTTATTCTAACTTTCATTAAATTTTATAAAATATAAATATTACATTAAAATCTTATTATTTAAATTTAAATTATTTATTATTAATAAAATTTAATTAATTTCTAAACAAAAATTAAATTTTTATAAAAACAAAATAAAATAGAACAAATAACTTTTTTACCTTATTTCAATTTAAAATAGTATACAACCTCACATTATATATACTACAAATATATTTTTTACCTTATTTCAATTTAAAACAGTTTCCAACCTCACATTTTGTATACTACAAATAAATTTTGTACCTTATTTCAATTTTTAATTTTTATAAAAACTTTTTCATTAAATAAAATATATTATATAAACCCCCTATATTAACTAATATATATATAGGTATAAAGATCGCATCATTAAAAATGTATACACTAACACTGAATCTTAGTGGATATAAAATATTAGGAAAATATTGTCAATAAAATAATTATTTTATACATACATATATATATATATATATATATATATATATATATATATATTATTAATTATAATTTTAACATTCCAATTTTTTTTAATTTTAATTTTTATAAAAAATTTTGATTAAATAAATTTTAAAATATTCATTTTATAATTCAATTAATTAATTATTAATTAATAATTTCACATTTTATTTTATAAAAAAAATATTACAAAAAAATATTATTTAATAAGAATAACTAGTTTTCTTACTCACAATTAAATTCATTTAATTTGCATAACTAGTTTTCTTACTCACAATTAAATTCATTTAATAGAAATAACTAGTTTTCTACTCAGAATTAAGATCATTTAGTATGAATAACTAGTTTTCTTACTCACAATTAAATTCATTTAATTTGAATAACTAGTGTTCTTACTCACAATTAAATTCATTTAATTTGAATTACTATTGTTCTTACTCACATTTAATTTCATTTAATATGAATAACTAATTTCCTTACTCACAATTAAATTAATTTAATATAAATAACTAGTTCTCTATTCACAATTAAATTCATTTGATATGAATAACTAGTTTTCTTACTCACAATTAAATTCATTTAATTTGAATTACTGGAGTTCTTACTCACAATTAAGTTCATTTAATATGAATAACTAGTTCTCTTACTCACAATTAAATTCATTTAACTTGAATAACTAGTTTTCTTACTCACAATTAAATTCATTTAATTTGAATAACTAGTTTTCTTACTCACAATTAAATTCATTTAATAGAAATAACTAGTTTTCTACTCAGAATTAAGATCATTTAGTATGAATAACTAGTTTTCTTACTCACAATTAAATTCATTTAATTTGAATAACTAGTGTTCTTACTCACAATTAATTTCATTTAATATGAATAACTAGTTTTATTACTCAAAACTAAATTCATTTAATTTGAATAACTAGTTTTCTTACTCACAATTAAATTCATTTAATTTGAATAACTAGTTTTGTTACTCACAATTAAATTCATTTAATATATATAACTAGTTCTCTATTCACAATTAAATTCATTTGATATGAATAACTAGTTTTCTTACTCACAATTAAATTCATTTAATTTGAATAACTAGTGTTCTTACTCACAATTAAATTCATTTAATTTGAATAACTAGTGTTCTTACTCACAATTACATTCATTTAATATGAATAACTAGTTTTCTTACTCACAATTAAATTTATTTAATTTGAATAACTAATTTTGTTACTCACAATTAAATTCATTTAATATATATAACTAGTTCTCTATTCACAATTAAATTCATTTGATATGAATAACTAGTTTTCTTACTCACAATTAAATTCATTTAATTTGAATAACTATTGTTCTTACTCACATTTAATTTCATTTAATATGAATAACTAGTTTTCTTACTCACAATTAAATTCAATTAATATATATAACTAGTTCTCTATTCACAATTAAATTCATTTAATTTGAATAACTAGTTTTCTTACTCACAATTAAATTCATTTAATTTGAATAACTAGTGTTCTTACTCACAATTAAATTCATTTAATACGAATAACTAGTTTTCTTACTCAAAATTAAATTCATTTAATTTGAATAACTAGTTTTCATACTCACAATTAAATTCATTTAATAGAAATAACTAGTTTTCTTACTCACAATTAAATTCATTTAATTTGAATAACTATTGTTCTTACTCACATTTAATTTCATTTAATATGAATAACTAGTTTTCTTACTCACAATTAAATTCAATTAATATATATAACTAGTTCTCTATTCACAATTAAATTCATTTAATATGAATAACTAGTTTTCTTACTCACAATTAAATTCATTTAATTTGAATAACTAGTGTTCTTACTCACAATTAAATTCATTTAATATGAATAACTAGTGTTCTTACTCACAATTAAATGCATTTAATAGAAATAACTAGTTTTCTTACTCACAATTAAATTCATTTAATTTGAATAACTAGTTTTGTTACTCACAATTAAATTCATTTAATATATATAACTAGTTCTCTATTCACAATTAAATTCATTTGATATGAATAACTAGTTTTCTTACTCACAATTAAATTCATTTAATTTGAATAACTAGTGTTCTTACTCACAATTAAATTCATTTAATTTGAATAACTAGTGTTCTTACTCACAATTACATTCATTTAATATGAATAACTAGTTTTCTTACTCACAATTAAATTTATTTAATTTGAATAACTAATTTTGTTACTCACAATTAAATTCATTTAATATATATAACTAGTTCTCTATTCACAATTAAATTCATTTGATATGAATAACTAGTTTTCTTACTCACAATTAAATTCATTTAATTTGAATAACTATTGTTCTTACTCACATTTAATTTCATTTAATATGAATAACTAGTTTTCTTACTCACAATTAAATTCAATTAATATATATAACTAGTTCTCTATTCACAATTAAATTCATTTAATATGAATAACTAGTTTTCTTACTCACAATTAAATTCATTTAATTTGAATAACTAGTGTTCTTACTCACAATTAAATTCATTTAATATGAATAACTAGTTTTCTTACTCAAAATTAAATTCATTTAATTTGAATAACTAGTTTTCATACTCACAATTAAATTCATTTAATAGAAATAACTAGTTTTCTTACTCACAATTGAATTCATTTAATTTGAATAACTAGTTTTCTTACTCACAATTAAATTCATTTAATTTGAATAACTAGTTTTCTTACTCACAATTAAATTCATTTAATTTGAATAACTAGTGTTCTTACTCACAATTAAATTCATTTAATTTGAATAACTAGTGTTCTTACTCACAATTACATTCATTTAATATGAATAACTAGTTTTCTTACTCACAATTAAATTTATTTAATTTGAATAACTAATTTTGTTACTCACAATTAAATTCATTTAATATATATAACTAGTTCTCTATTCACAATTAAATTCATTTGATATGAATAACTAGTTTTCTTACTCACAATTAAATTCATTTAATTTGAATAACTATTGTTCTTACTCACATTTAATTTCATTTAATATGAATAACTAGTTTTCTTACTCACAATTAAATTCAATTAATATATATAACTAGTTCTCTATTCACAATTAAATTCATTTAATATGAATAACTAGTTTTCTTACTCACAATTAAATTCATTTAATTTGAATAACTAGTGTTCTTACTCACAATTAAATTCATTTAATATGAATAACTAGTTTTCTTACTCAAAATTAAATTCATTTAATTTGAATAACTAGTTTTCATACTCACAATTAAATTCATTTAATAGAAATAACTATTTTTCTTACTCACAATTAAATTCATTTAATTTGAATAACTATTGTTCTTACTCACATTTAATTTCATTTAATATGAATAACTAGTTTTCTTACTCACAATTAAATTCAATTAATATATATAACTAGTTCTCTATTCACAATTAAATTCATTTAATTTGAATAACTAGTTTTCTTACTCACAATTAAATTCATTTAATTTGAATAACTAGTGTTCTTACTCACAATTAAATTCATTTAATATGAATAACTAGTTTTCTTACTCAAAATTAAATTCATTTAATTTGAATAACTAGTTTTCATACTCACAATTAAATTCATTTAATAGAAATATCTAGCTTTCTACTCACAATTAAGATCATTTAATATGAATAACTAGTTTTCTTACTCACAATTAAATTCATTTAATTTGAATAACTAGTTTTCTTACTCACAATTAAATTCATTTAATTTGAATAACTAATGTTCTTACTCACAATTAAGTTAATTTAATATGAATAACTAGTTTTCTTACTCACAATAAAATTCATTTAATTTGAATAACTAGTTTTCTTACTCACAACTAAATTCATTTAATTTGAATAACTAGTTTTCTTACTCACAATTAAATTCATTTAATTTGAATATCTTGTTTTCTTACTCACAATTAAATTCATTTAATATATATAACTAGTTCTCTATTCACAATTAAATTCATTTGATATGAATAACTAGTTTTCTTACTCACAATTAAATTCATTTAATTTGAATAACTAGTGTTCTTACTCACAATTAAATTCATTTAATATGAATAACTAGTTTTCTTACTCACAATTAAATTCATTTAATTTGAATAACTAGTTTTCTTACTCACAATTAAATTCATTTAATTTGAATAACTAGTGTTCTTACTCACAATTAAATTCATTTAATAGAAATAACTAGTTTTCTACTTACAATTAAGATCATTTAATATGAATAACTAGTTTTCTTACTCACAATTAAATTCATTTAATTTGAATAACTAGTGTTCTTACTCACAATTAAATTCATTTAATTTGAATAACTAGTTTTCTTACTCACAATTAAATTCATTTAATTTGAATAACTAATGTTCTTACTCACAATTAAGTTTATTTAATATGAATAACTAGTTTTCTTACTCACAATAAAATTCATTTAATTTGAATAACTAGTTTTCTTACTCACAATTAAATTCATTTAATTTGAATAACTAATGTTCTTACTCACAATTAAGTTAATTTAATATGAATAACTAGTTTTCTTACTCACAATAAAATTCATTTAATTTGAATAACTAGTTTTCTTACTCACAATTAAATTCGTTTAATAGAAATAACTAGTTTTCTACTCACAATTAAGATCACTTAATATGAATAACTAGTTTTCTTACTCACAATTAAATTCATTTAATTTGAATAACTAGATTTCTTACTCACAATTAAATTTATTTAATTTGAATAAGTAGTGTTCTTGCTCACAATTAAGTTAATTTAATATGAATATCTAGTTTTCTTACTCACAATTAAAATCATTTAATTTGAATAACTAGTGTTCTTACTCACAATTAAATTCATTTAATAGAAATATCTAGTTTTCTACTCACAATTAAGATCATTTAATATGAATAACTAGTTTTCTTACTCACAATTAAATTCATTTAATTTGAATAACTAGTGTTCTTACTCACAATTAAATTCATTTAATTTGAATAACTAGTTTTCTTACTCACAATTAAATTCATTTAATTTGAATAACTGATGTTCTTACTCACAATTAAGTTAATTTAATATGAATAACTAGTTTTCTTACTCACAATAAAATTCATTTAATTCGAATAACTAGTTTTCTTACTCACAATTAAATTCATTTAATTTGAATAACTAGTGTTCTTAGACACATTTAATTTCATTTAATATGAATAACTAGTTTTCTTACTCACAATTAAATTCATTTAACTTGAATAACTAGTTTTCTTACTCACAATTAAATTCATTTAATTTGAATAACTAGTTTTCTTACTCACAATTAAATTCATTTAATTTGAATAACTTGTTTTCTTACTCACAATTAAATTCATTTAATATATATAACTAGTTCTCTATTCACAATTAAATTCATTTGATATGAATAACTAGTTTTCTTACTCACAATTAAATTCATTTAATAGAAATAACTAGTTTTCTACTCACGATTAAGTTCATTTAATACGAATAACTAGTTTTCTTACTCACAATTAAATTCATTTAATAGAAATAACTAGTTTTCTACTCACAATTAAATTCATTTAATTTGAATAACTAGTGTTCTTACTCACAATTAAATTCATTTAATAAAAATAACTAGTTTTCTACTCACAATTAAGATCATTTAATATGAATAACTAGTTTTCTTACTCACAATTAAATTCATTTAATTTGAATAACTAGTGTTCTTACTCACAATTAAATTCATTTAATTTGAATAACTAGTTTTCTTACTCACAATTAAATTCATTTAATTTGAATAACTAATGTTCTTACTCACAATTAAGTTAATTTAATATGAATAACTAGTTTTCTTACTCACAATAAAATTCATTTAATTTGAATAACTAGTTTTCTTACTCACAATTAAATTCATTTAATTTGAATAACTAGTGTTCTTACTCACATTTAATTTCATTTAATATGAATAACTAGTTTTCTTACTCACAATAAAATTCATTTAATTTGAATAACTAGTTTTCTTACTCACAATTAAATTCATTTAATTTGAATAACTAATGTTCTTACTCACAATTGAGTTAATTTAATATGAATAACTAGTTTTCTTACTCACAATAAAATTCATTTAATTTGAATAACTAGTTTTCTTACTCACAATTAAATTCATTTAATTTGAATAACTAGATTTCTTACTCACAATTAAATTTATTTAATTTGAATAACTAGTGTTCTTGCTCACAATTAAGTTAATTTAATATGAATATCTAGTTTTCTTACTCACAATTAAAATCATTTAATTTGAATAACTAGTGTTCTTACTCACAATTAAATTCATTTAATTTGAATAACTTGTTTTCTTACTCACAATTAAATTCATTTAATATATATAACTAGTTCTCTATTCACAATTAAATTCATTTGATATGAATAACTAGTTTTCTTACTCACAATTAAATTCATTTAATAGAAATAACTAGTTTTCTACTCACGATTAAGTTCATTTAATACGAATAACTAGTTTTCTTACTCACAATTAAATTCATTTAATAGAAATAACTAGTTTTCTACTCACAATTAAATTCATTTAATTTGAATAACTAGTGTTCTTACTCACAATTAAATTCATTTAATAAAAATAACTAGTTTTCTACTCACAATTAAGATCATTTAATATGAATAACTAGTTTTCTTACTCACAATTAAATTCATTTAATTTGAATAACTAGTGTTCTTACTCACAATTAAATTCATTTAATTTGAATAACTAGTTTTCTTACTCACAATTAAATTCATTTAATTTGAATAACTAATGTTCTTACTCACAATTAAGTTAATTTAATATGAATAACTAGTTTTCTTACTCACAATAAAATTCATTTAATTTGAATAACTAGTTTTCTTACTCACAATTAAATTCATTTAATTTGAATAACTAGTGTTCTTACTCACATTTAATTTCATTTAATATGAATAACTAGTTTTCTTACTCACAATAAAATTCATTTAATTTGAATAACTAGTTTTCTTACTCACAATTAAATTCATTTAATTTGAATAACTAATGTTCTTACTCACAATTGAGTTAATTTAATATGAATAACTAGTTTTCTTACTCACAATAAAATTCATTTAATATGAATAACTAGTTTTCTTACTCACAATAAAATTCATTTAATTTGAATAACTAGTTTTCTTACTCACAATTAAATTCATTTAATTTGAATAACTAGTGTTCTTACTCACATTTAATTTCATTTAATATGAATAACTAGTTTTCTTACTCACAATAAAATTCATTTAATTTGAATAACTAGTTTTCTTACTCACAATTAAATTCATTTAATTTGAATAACTAATGTTCTTACTCACAATTGAGTTAATTTAATATGAATAACTAGTTTTCTTACTCACAATAAAATTCATTTAATTTGAATAACTAGTTTTCTTACTCACAATTAAATTCATTTAATTTGAATAACTAGATTTCTTACTCACAATTAAATTTATTTAATTTGAATAAGTAGTGTTCTTGCTCACAATTAAGTTAATTTAATATGAATATCTAGTTTTCTTACTCACAATTAAAATCATTTAATTTGAATAACTAGTGTTCTTACTCACAATTAAATTCATTTAATAGAAATATCTAGTTTTCTACTCACAATTAAGATCATTTAATATGAATAACTAGTTTTCTTACTCACAATTAAATTCATTTAATTTGAATAACTAGTGTTCTTACTCACAATTAAATTCATTTAATTTGAATAACTAGTTTTCTTACTCACAATTAAATTCATTTAATTTGAATAACTGATGTTCTTACTCACAATTAAGTTAATTTAATATGAATAACTAGTTTTCTTACTCACAATAAAATTCATTTAATTCGAATAACTAGTTTTCTTACTCACAATTAAATTCATTTAATTTGAATAACTAGTGTTCTTAGACACATTTAATTTCATTTAATATGAATAACTAGTTTTCTTACTCACAATTAAATTCATTTAACTTGAATAACTAGTTTTCTTACTCACAATTAAATTCATTTAATTTGAATAACTAGTTTTCTTACTCACAATTAAATTCATTTAATTTGAATAACTTGTTTTCTTACTCACAATTAAATTCATTTAATATATATAACTAGTTCTCTATTCACAATTAAATTCATTTGATATGAATAACTAGTTTTCTTACTCACAATTAAATTCATTTAATAGAAATAACTAGTTTTCTACTCACGATTAAGTTCATTTAATACGAATAACTAGTTTTCTTACTCACAATTAAATTCATTTAATAGAAATAACTAGTTTTCTACTCACAATTAAATTCATTTAATTTGAATAACTAGTGTTCTTACTCACAATTAAATTCATTTAATAAAAATAACTAGTTTTCTACTCACAATTAAGATCATTTAATATGAATAACTAGTTTTCTTACTCACAATTAAATTCATTTAATTTGAATAACTAGTGTTCTTACTCACAATTAAATTCATTTAATTTGAATAACTAGTTTTCTTACTCACAATTAAATTCATTTAATTTGAATAACTAATGTTCTTACTCACAATTAAGTTAATTTAATATGAATAACTAGTTTTCTTACTCACAATAAAATTCATTTAATTTGAATAACTAGTTTTCTTACTCACAATTAAATTCATTTAATTTGAATAACTAGTGTTCTTACTCACATTTAATTTCATTTAATATGAATAACTAGTTTTCTTACTCACAATAAAATTCATTTAATTTGAATAACTAGTTTTCTTACTCACAATTAAATTCATTTAATTTGAATAACTAATGTTCTTACTCACAATTGAGTTAATTTAATATGAATAACTAGTTTTCTTACTCACAATAAAATTCATTTAATTTGAATAACTAGTTTTCTTACTCACAATTAAATTCATTTAATTTGAATAACTAGATTTCTTACTCACAATTAAATTTATTTAATTTGAATAACTAGTGTTCTTGCTCACAATTAAGTTAATTTAATATGAATATCTAGTTTTCTTACTCACAATTAAAATCATTTAATTTGAATAACTAGTGTTCTTACTCACAATTAAATTCATTTAATTTGAATAACTAATGTTCTTACTCACAATTGAGTTAATTTAATATGAATAACTAGTTTTGTTACTCACAATAAAATTCATTTAATTTGAATAACTAGTTTTCTTACTCACAATTAAATTCATTTAATTTGAATAACTAATGTTCTTACTCACAATTGAGTTAATTTAATATGAATAACTAGTTTTCTTACTCACAATTAAATTCATTTAATTTGAATAAATAGTTTTCTTACTCACAATTAAATTCATTTAATTTGAATAACTAGTTTCCTTACTCACAATTAAATTCATTTAATATGAATAACTAGTTTTCTTACTCACAATTAAATTCATTTAATAGAAATAACTAGTTTTCTACTCACGATTAAGTTCATTTAATTTGAATAACTAGTTTTTTTACTCACAATTAAATTCATTTAATAGAAATAACTAGTTTTCTTACCCAGAATTGAATTTATTTAATTTGAATAACTAGTGTTCTTACTCACAATAAATTTCATTTAATATGAATAACTAGTTTTCTTACTCACAATTAAATTCATTCAATTTGAATAACTAGTGTTCTTACTCACAATTAAATTCATTTAATATGAATAACTAGTTTTCTTACTCACAATTGCATTCATTTAATTTGAATAACTAGTTTTCTTACTCACAATTAAATTCATTTAATTTGAATAACTAGTGTTCTTACTCACATTTAATTTCATTTAATATGAATAACTAGTTTTCTTACTCACAATAAAATTCATTTAATTTCAATAACTAGTTTTCTTACTCACAATTAAATTCATTTAATTTGAATAACTAATGTTCTTACTCACAATTAAGTTAATTTAATATGAATAACTAGTTTTCTTACTCACAATAAAATTCATTTAATTTGAATAACTAGTTTTCTTACTCACAACTAAATTCATTTAATTTGAATAACTAGTTTTCTTACTCACAATTAAATTCATTTAATTTGAATAACTTGTTTTCTTACTCACAATTAAATTCATTTAATATATATAACTAGTTCTCTATTCACAATTAAATTCATTTGATATGAATAACTAGTTTTCTTACTCACAATTAAATTCATTTAATTTGAATAACTAGTGTTCTTACTCACAATTAAATTCATTTAATATGAATAACTAGTTTTCTTACTCACAATTAAATTCATTTAATTTGTATAACTAGTTTTCTTACTCACAATTAAATTCATTTAATTTGAATAACTAGTGTTCTTACTCACATTTAATTTCATTTAATATGAATAACTAGTTTTCTTACTCACAATTAAATTCATTTAACTTGAATAACTAGTTTTCTTACTCACAATTAAATTCATTTAATTTGATAACTAGTTTTCTTACTCACAATTAAATTCATTTAATTTGAATAACTTGTTTTCTTACTCACAATTAAATTCATTTAATATATATAACTAGTTCTCTATTCACAATTAAATTCATTTGATATGAATAACTAGTTTTCTTACTCACAATTAAATTCATTTAATAGAAATAACTATTTTTCTACTCACGATTAAGTTCATTTAATACGAATAACTAGTTTTCTTACTCACAATTAAATTCATTTAATAGAAATAACTAGTTTTCTACTCACAATTAAATTCATTTAGTTTGAATAACTAGTGTTCTTACTCACAATTACATTCATTTAACAGAAATAACTAGTTTTCTACTTACAATTAAGATCATTTAATATGAATAACTAGTTTTCTTACTCACAATTAAATTCATTTAATTTGAATAACTAATGTTCTTACTCACAATTAAGTTTATTTAATATAAATAACTAGTTTTCTTACTCACAATTAAATTCATTTAATTTGAATAACTAGATTTCTTACTCACAATTAAATTTATTTAATTTGAATAAGTAGTGTTCTTGCTCACAATTAAGTTAATTTAATATGAATATCTAGTTTTCTTACTCACAATTAAAATCATTTAATTTGAATAACTAGTGTTCTTACTCACAATTAAATTCATTTAATAGAAATATCTAGTTTTCTACTCACAATTAAGATCATTTAATATGAATAACTAGTTTTCTTACTCACAATTAAATTCATTTAATTTGAATAACTAGTGTTCTTACTCACAATTAAATTCATTTAATTTGAATAACTAGTTTTCTTACTCACAATTAAATTCATTTAATTTGAATAACTGATGTTCTTACTCACAATTAAGTTAATTTAATATGAATAACTAGTTTTCTTACTAACAATAAAATTCATTTAATTCGAATAACTAGTTTTCTTACTCACAATTAAATTCATTTAATTTGAATAACTAGTTTTTTTACTCACAATTAAATTCATTTAATAGAAATAACTAGTTTTCTTACCCAGAATTGAATTTATTTAATTTGAATAACTAGTGTTCTTACTCACAATAAATTTCATTTAATATGAATAACTAGTTTTCTTACTCACAATTAAATTCATTCAATTTGAATAACTAGTGTTCTTACTCACAATTAAATTCATTTAATATGAATAACTAGTTTTCTTACTCACAATTACATTCATTTAATTTGAATAACTAGTTTTCTTACTCACAATTAAATTCATTTAATTTGAATAACTAGTGTTCTTACTCACATTTAATTTCATTTAATATGAATAACTAGTTTTCTTACTCACAATTAAATTCATTTAACTTGAATAACTAGTTTTCTTACTCACAATTAAATTCATTTAATTTGATAACTAGTTTTCTTACTCACAATTAAATTCATTTAATTTGAATAACTAGTTTTCTTACTCACAATTAAATTCATTTAATTTGAATAACTAGTGTTCTTACTCACATTTAATTTCATTTAATATGAATAACTAGTTTTCTTACTCACAATAAAATTCATTTAATTTGAATAACTAGTTTTCTTACTCACAATTAAATTCATTTAATTTGAATAACTAATGTTCTTACTCACAATTAAGTTAATTTAATATGAATAACTAGTTTTCTTACTCACAATAAAATTCATTTAATTTGAATAACTAGTTTTCTTACTCACAACTAAATTCATTTAATTTGAATAACTAGTTTTCTTACTCACAATTAAATTCATTTAATTTGAATAACTTGTTTTCTTACTCACAATTAAATTCATTTAATATATATAACTAGTTCTCTATTCACAATTAAATTCATTTGATATGAATAACTAGTTTTCTTACTCACAATTAAATTCATTTAATTTGAATAACTAGTGTTCTTACTCACAATTAAATTCATTTAATATGAATAACTAGTTTTCTTACTCACAATTAAATTCATTTAATTTGTATAACTAGTTTTCTTACTCACAATTAAATTCATTTAATTTGAATAACTAGTGTTCTTACTCACATTTAATTTCATTTAATATGAATAACTAGTTTTCTTACTCACAATTAAATTCATTTAACTTGAATAACTAGTTTTCTTACTCACAATTAAATTCATTTAATTTGATAACTAGTTTTCTTACTCACAATTAAATTCATTTAATTTGAATAACTTGTTTTCTTACTCACAATTAAATTCATTTAATATATATAACTAGTTCTCTATTCACAATTAAATTCATTTGATATGAATAACTAGTTTTCTTACTCACAATTAAATTCATTTAATAGAAATAACTAGTTTTCTACTCACGATTAAGTTCATTTAATACGAATAACTAGTTTTCTTACTCACAATTAAATTCATTTAATAGAAATAACTAGTTTTCTACTCACAATTAAATTCATTTAGTTTGAATAACTAGTGTTCTTACTCACAATTACATTCATTTAACAGAAATAACTAGTTTTCTACTTACAATTAAGATCATTTAATATGAATAACTAGTTTTCTTACTCACAATTAAATTCATTTAATTTGAATAACTAATGTTCTTACTCACAATTAAGTTTATTTAATATAAATAACTAGTTTTCTTACTCACAATTAAATTCATTTAATTTGAATAACTAGATTTCTTACTCACAATTAAATTTATTTAATTTGAATAAGTAGTGTTCTTGCTCACAATTAAGTTAATTTAATATGAATATCTAGTTTTCTTACTCACAATTAAAATCATTTAATTTGAATAACTAGTGTTCTTACTCACAATTAAATTCATTTAATAGAAATATCTAGTTTTCTACTCACAATTAAGATCATTTAATATGAATAACTAGTTTTCTTACTCACAATTAAATTCATTTAATTTGAATAACTAGTGTTCTTACTCACAATTAAATTCATTTAATTTGAATAACTAGTTTTCTTACTCACAATTAAATTCATTTAATTTGAATAACTGATGTTCTTACTCACAATTAAGTTAATTTAATATGAATAACTAGTTTTCTTACTAACAATAAAATTCATTTAATTCGAATAACTAGTTTTCTTACTCACAATTAAATTCATTTAATTTGAATAACTAGTGTTCTTAGACACATTTAATTTCATTTAATATGAATAACTAGTTTTCTTACTCACAATTAAATTCATTTAACTTGAATAACTAGTTTTCTTACTCACAATTAAATTCATTTAATTTGAATAACTAGTTTTCTTACTCACAATTAAATTCATTTAATTTGAATAACTTGTTTTCTTACTCACAATTAAATTCATTTAATATATATAACTAGTTCTCTATTCACAATTAAATTCATTTGATATGAATAACTAGTTTTCTTACTCACAATTAAATTCATTTAATAGAAATAACTAGTTTTCTACTCACGATTAAGTTCATTTAATACGAATAACTAGTTTTCTTACTCACAATTAAATTCATTTAATAGAAATAACTAGTTTTCTACTCACAATTAAATTCATTTAATTTGAATAACTAGTGTTCTTACTCACAATTAAATTCATTTAATAAAAATAACTAGTTTTCTACTCACAATTAAGATCATTTAATATGAATAACTAGTTTTCTTACTCACAATTAAATTCATTTAATTTGAATAACTAGTGTTCTTACTCACAATTAAATTCATTTAATTTGAATAACTAGTTTTCTTACTCACACTTAGATTCATTTAATTTGAATAACTAATGTTCTTACTCACAATTAAGTTAATTTAATATGAATAACTAGTTTTCTTACTCACAATAAAATTCATTTAATTTGAATAACTAGTTTTCTTACTCACAATTAAATTCATTTAATTTGAATAACTAGTGTTCTTACTCACATTTAATTTCATTTAATATGAATAACTAGTTTTCTTACTCACAATAAAATTCATTTAATTTGAATAACTAGTTTTCTTACTCACAATTAAATTCATTTAATTTGAATAACTAATGTTCTTACTCACAATTGAGTTAATTTAATATGAATAACTAGTTTTCTTACTCACAATAAAATTCATTTAATTTGAATAACTAGTTTTCTTACTCACAATTAAATTCATTTAATTTGAATAACTAGATTTCTTACTCACAATTAAATTTATTTAATTTGAATAACTAGTGTTCTTGCTCACAATTAAGTTAATTTAATATGAATATCTAGTTTTCTTACTCACAATTAAAATCATTTAATTTGAATAACTAGTGTTCTTACTCACAATTAAATTCATTTAATAGAAATATCTAGTTTTCTACTCACAATTAAGATCATTTAATATGAATAACTAGTTTTCTTACTCACAATTAAATTCATTTAATATGAATAACTAGTTTTCTTACTCACAATTAAATTCATTTAATTTGAATAAATAGTTTTCTTACTCACAATTAAATTCATTTAATTTGAATAACTAGTTTCCTTACTCACAATTAAATTCATTTAATATGAATAACTAGTTTTCTTACTCACAATTAAAGTCATTTAATATGAATAACTAGTTTTCTTACTCACAATTAAATTCATTTAATTTGAATAACTAGTTTTCTTACTCACAATTAAATGCATTTAATAGAAATAACTAGTTTTCTTACTCACAATTGAATTCATTTAATTTGAATAACTAGTTTTCTTACTCACAATTAAATTCATTTAATTTGAATAACTAGTTTTCTTACTCACAATTAAATTCATTTAATTTGAATAACTAGTTTTCTTACTCACAATTACATTCATTTAATTTGAATAACTAGTTTTCTTACTCACAATTAAATTCATTTAATTTGAATAACTAGTTTTCTTACTCAAAATTAAACTCATTTAATTTGAATAACTTGTTTTCTTACTCACAATTAAATTCATTTAATTTGAATAACTACTTTCCTTACTCACAATTAAATTAATTTAATATAAATAACTAGTTCTCTATTCACAATTAAATTCATTTGATATGAATAACTAGTTTTCTTACTCACAATTAAATTCATTTAATTTGAATAACTAGTATTCTTACTCACAATTAAATTCATTTAATACAAATAACTAGTTTTCTATTCACAATTAAATTCATTTGATATGAATAACTAGCTTTCTTACTCACAATTAAATTCATTTAATAGAAATAACTAGTTTTCTACTCACGATTAAGTTCATTTAATTTGAATAACTAGTTTTTTTACTCACAATTAAATTCATTTAATAGAAATAACTAGTTTTCTTACCCAGAATTGAATTTATTTAATTTGAATAACTAGTGTTCTTACTCACAATAAATTTCATTTAATATGAATAACTAGTTTTCTTACTCACAATTAAATTCATTCAATTTGAATAACTAGTGCTCTTACTCACAATTAAATTCATTTAATATGAATAACTAGTTTTCTTACTCACAATTACATTCATTTAATTTGAATAACTAGTTTTCTTACTCACAATTAAATTCATTTAATTTGAATAACTAGTGTTCTTACTCACATTTAATTTCATTTAATATGAATAACTAGTTTTCTTACTCACAATTAAATTCATTTAACTTGAATAACTAGTTTTCTTACTCACAATTAAATTCATTTAATTTGATAACTAGTTTTCTTACTCACAATTAAATTCATTTAATTTGAATAACTAGTTTTCTTACTCACAATTAAATTCATTTAATTTGAATAACTAGTGTTCTTACTCACATTTAATTTCATTTAATATGAATAACTAGTTTTCTTACTCACAATAAAATTCATTTAATTTGAATAACTAGTTTTCTTACTCACAATTCAATTCATTTAATTTGATTAACTAATGTTCTTACTCACAATTGAGTTAATTTAATATGAATAACTAGTTTTCTTACTCACAATAAAATTCATTTAATTTGAATAACTAGTTTTCTTACTCACAATTAAATTCATTTAATTTGAATAACTAGTGTTCTTACTCACAATTAAATTCATTTAATTTGAATAACTAGTTTTCTTACTCACAATTAAATTCATTTAATATATATAACTAGTTCTCTATTCACAATTAAATTCATTTGATATAAATAACTAGTTTTCTTACTCACAATTAAATTCATTTAATAGAAATAACTAGTTTTCTACTCACGATTAAGTTCATTTAATACGAATAACTAGTTTTCTTACTCACAATTAAATTCATTTAATAGAAATAACTAGTTTTCTACTCACAATTAAATTCATTTAGTTTGAATAACTAGTGTTCTTACTCACAATTAAATGCATTTAATAGAAATAACTAGTTTTCTTACTCACAATTGAATTCATTTAATTTGAATAACTAGTTTTCTTACTCACAATTAAATTCATTTAATTTGAATAACTAGTTTTCTTACTCACAATTAAATTCATTTAATTTGAATAACTAGTTTTCTTACTCACAATTACATTCATTTAATTTGAATAACTAGTTTTCTTACTCACAATTAAATTCATTTAATATGAATAACTAGTTTTCTTACTCAAAATTAAACTCATTTAATTTGAATAACTTGTTTTCTTACTCACAATTAAATTCATTTAATTTGAATAACTAGTTTCCTTACTCACAATTAAATTAATTTAATATAAATAACTAGTTCTCTATTCACAATTAAATTCATTTGATATGAATAACTAGTTTTCTTACTCACAATTAAATTCATTTAATTTGAATAACTAGTTTTCTTACTCACAATTAAATTCATTTAATATATATAACTAGTTTTCTATTCACAATTAAATTCATTTGATATGAATAACTAGTTTTCTTACTCACAATTAAATTCATTTAATAGAAATAACTAGTTTTCTACTCACGATTAAGTTCATTTAATTTGAATAACTAGTTTTTTTACTCACAATTAAATTCATTTAATAGAAATAACTAGTTTTCTTACCCAGAATTGAATTTATTTAATTTGAATAACTAGTGTTCTTACTCACAATAAATTTCATTTAATATGAATAACTAGTTTTCTTACTCACAATTAAATTCATTCAATTTGAATAACTAGTGTTCTTACTCACAATTAAATTCATTTAATAGAAATAACTAGTTTTCTACTTACAGTTAAGATCATTTAATATGAATAACTAGTTTTCTTACTCACAATTAAATTCATTTAATTTGAATAACTAGTGTTCTTACTCACAATTAAATTCATTTAATTTGAATAACTAGTTTTCTTACTCAAAATTAAACTCATTTAATTTGAATAACTTGTTTTCTTACTCACAATTAAATTCATTTAATTTGAATAACTACTTTCCTTACTCACAATTAAATTAATTTAATATAAATAACTAGTTCTCTATTCACAATTAAATTCATTTGATATGAATAACTAGTTTTCTTACTCACAATTAAATTCATTTAATTTGAATAACTAGTTTTCTTACTCACAATTAAATTCATTTAATATATATAACTAGTTTTCTATTCACAATTAAATTCATTTGATATGAATAACTAGTTTTCTTACTCACAATTAAATTCATTTAATAGAAATAACTAGTTTTCTACTCACGATTAAGTTCATTTAATTTGAATAACTAGTTTTTTTACTCACAATTAAATTCATTTAATAGAAATAACTAGTTTTCTTACCCAGAATTGAATTTATTTAATTTGAATAACTAGTGTTCTTACTCACAATAAATTTCATTTAATATGAATAACTAGTTTTCTTACTCACAATTAAATTCATTCAATTTGAATAACTAGTGTTCTTACTCACAATTAAATTCATTTAATATGAATAACTAGTTTTCTTACTCACAATTACATTCATTTAATTTGAATAACTAGTTTTCTTACTCACAATTAAATTCATTTAATTTGAATAACTAGTGTTCTTACTCACATTTAATTTCATTTAATATGAATAACTAGTTTTCTTACTCACAATTAAATTCATTTAACTTGAATAACTAGTTTTCTTACTCACAATTAAATTCATTTAATTTGATAACTAGTTTTCTTACTCACAATTAAATTCATTTAATTTGAATATCTAGTTTTCTTACTCACAATTAAATTCATTTAATTTGAATAACTAGTGTTCTTACTCACATTTAATTTCATTTAATATGAATAACTAGTTTTCTTACTCACAATAAAATTCATTTAATTTGAATAACTAGTTTTCTTACTCACAATTAAATTCATTTAATTTGATTAACTAATGTTCTTACTCACAATTGAGTTAATTTAATATGAATAACTAGTTTTCTTACTCACAATAAAATTCATTTAATTTGAATAACTAGTTTTCTTACTCACAATTAAATTCATTTAATTTGAATAACTAGTGTTCTTACTCACAATTAAATTCATTTAATTTGAATAACTAGTTTTCTTACTCACAATTAAATTCATTTAATATATATAACTAGTTCTCTATTCACAATTAAATTCATTTGATATAAATAACTAGTTTTCTTACTCACAATTAAATTCATTTAATAGAAATAACTAGTTTTCTACTCACGATTAAGTTCATTTAATACGAATAACTAGTTTTCTTACTCACAATTAAATTCATTTAATAGAAATAACTAGTTTTCTACTCACAATTAAATTCATATAGTTTGAATAACTAGTGTTCTTACTCACAATTAAATGCATTTAATAGAAATAACTAGTTTTCTTACTCACAATTGAATTCATTTAATTTGAATAACTAGTTTTCTTACTCACAATTAAATTCATTTAATTTGAATAACTAGTTTTCTTACTCACAATTAAATTCATTTAATTTGAATAACTAGTTTTCTTACTCACAATTACATTCATTTAATTTGAATAACTAGTTTTCTTACTCACAATTAAATTCATTTAATTTGAATAACTAGTTTTCTTACTCAAAATTAAACTCATTTAATTTGAATAACTTGTTTTCTTACTCACAATTAAATTCATTTAATTTGAATAACTAGTTTCCTTACTCACAATTAAATTAATTTAATATAAATAACTAGTTCTCTATTCACAATTAAATTCATTTGATATGAATAACTAGTTTTCTTACTCACAATTAAATTCATTTAATTTGAATAACTAGTTTTCTTACTCACAATTAAATTCATTTAATATATATAACTAGTTTTCTATTCACAATTAAATTCATTTGATATGAATAACTAGTTTTCTTACTCACAATTAAATTCATTTAATAGAAATAACTAGTTTTCTACTCACGATTAAGTTCATTTAATTTGAATAACTAGTTTTTTTACTCACAATTAAATTCATTTAATAGAAATAACTAGTTTTCTTACCCAGAATTGAATTTATTTAATTTGAATAACTAGTGTTCTTACTCACAATAAATTTCATTTAATATGAATAACTAGTTTTCTTACTCACAATTAAATTCATTCAATTTGAATAACTAGTGTTCTTACTCACAATTAAATTCATTTAATAGAAATAACTAGTTTTCTACTTACAGTTAAGATCATTTAATATGAATAACTAGTTTTCTTACTCACAATTAAATTCATTTAATTTGAATAACTAGTGTTCTTACTCACAATTAAATTCATTTAATTTGAATAACTAGTTTTCTTACTCACAATTAAATTCATTTAACTTGAATAACTAGTTTTCTTACTCACAATTAAATTCATTTAATTTGATAACTAGTTTTCTTACTCACAATTAAATTCATTTAATTTGAATAACTTGTTTTCTTACTCACAATTAAATTCATTTAATATATATAACTAGTTCTCTATTCACAATTAAATTCATTTGATATGAATAACTAGTTTTCTTACTCACAATTAAATTCATTTAATAGAAATAACTAGTTTTCTACTCACGATTAAGTTCATTTAATACGAATAACTAGTTTTCTTACTCACAATTAAATTCATTTAATAGAAATAACTAGTTTTCTACTCACAATTAAATTCATTTAGTTTGAATAACTAGTGTTCTTACTCACAATTAAATTCATTTAATAGAAATAACTAGTTTTCTACTTACAGTTAAGATCATTTAATATGAATAACTAGTTTTCTTACTCACAATTAAATTCATTTAATTTGAATAACTAGTGTTCTTACTCACAATTAAATTCATTTAATTTGAATAACTAGTTTTCTTACTCACAATTAAATTCATTTAATTTGAATAACTAATGTTCTTACTCACAATTAAGTTTATTTAATATGAATAACTAGTTTTCTTACTCACAATAAAATTCATTTAATTTGAATAACTAGTTTTCTTACTCACAATTAAATTCATTTAATTTGAATAACTAGTGTTCTTACTCACATTTAATTTCATTTAATATGAATAACTAGTTTTCTTACTCACAATAAAATTCATTTAATTTGAATAACTAGTTTTCTTACTCACAATTAAATTCATTTAATTTGAATAACTAATGTTCTTACTCACAATTAAATTTATTTAATTTGAATAACTAGTGTTCTTGCTCACAATTAAGTTAATTTAATATGAATATCTAGTTTTCTTACTCACAATTAAAATCATTTAATTTGAATAACTAGTGTTCTTACTCACAATTAAATTCATTTAATAGAAATATCTAGTTTTCTACTCACAATTAAGATCATTTAATATGAATAACTAGTTTTCTTACTCACAATTAAATTCATTTAATATGAATAACTAGTTTTCTTACTCACAATTAAATTCATTTAATTTGAATAAATAGTTTTCTTACTCACAATTAAATTCATTTAATTTGAATAACTAGTTTCCTTACTCACAATTAAATTCATTTAATATGAATAACTAGTTTTCTTACTCACAATTAAAGTCATTTAATATGAATAACTAGTTTTCTTACTCACAATTAAATTCATTTAATTTGAATAACTAGTTTTCTTACTCACAATTAAATGCATTTAATAGAAATAACTAGTTTTCTTACTCACAATTGAATTCATTTAATTTGAATAACTAGTTTTCTTACTCACAATTAAATTCATTTAATTTGAATAACTAGTTTTCTTACTCACAATTAAATTCATTTAATTTGAATAACTAGTTTTCTTACTCACAATTACATTCATTTAATTTGAATAACTAGTTTTCTTACTCACAATTAAATTCATTTAATTTGAATAACTAGTTTTCTTACTCAAAATTAAACTCATTTAATTTGAATAACTTGTTTTCTTACTCACAATTAAATTCATTTAATTTGAATAACTACTTTCCTTACTCACAATTAAATTAATTTAATATAAATAACTAGTTCTCTATTCACAATTAAATTCATTTGATATGAATAACTAGTTTTCTTACTCACAATTAAATTCATTTAATTTGAATAACTAGTTTTCTTACTCACAATTAAATTCATTTAATATATATAACTAGTTTTCTATTCACAATTAAATTCATTTGATATGAATAACTAGTTTTCTTACTCACAATTAAATTCATTTAATAGAAATAACTAGTTTTCTACTCACGATTAAGTTCATTTAATTTGAATAACTAGTTTTTTTACTCACAATTAAATTCATTTAATAGAAATAACTAGTTTTCTTACCCAGAATTGAATTTATTTAATTTGAATAACTAGTGTTCTTACTCACAATAAATTTCATTTAATATGAATAACTAGTTTTCTTACTCACAATTAAATTCATTCAATTTGAATAACTAGTGCTCTTACTCACAATTAAATTCATTTAATATGAATAACTAGTTTTCTTACTCACAATTACATTCATTTAATTTGAATAACTAGTTTTCTTACTCACAATTAAATTCATTTAATTTGAATAACTAGTGTTCTTACTCACATTTAATTTCATTTAATATGAATAACTAGTTTTCTTACTCACAATTAAATTCATTTAACTTGAATAACTAGTTTTCTTACTCACAATTAAATTCATTTAATTTGATAACTAGTTTTCTTACTCACAATTAAATTCATTTAATTTGAATAACTAGTTTTCTTACTCACAATTAAATTCATTTAATTTGAATAACTAGTGTTCTTACTCACATTTAATTTCATTTAATATGAATAACTAGTTTTCTTACTCACAATAAAATTCATTTAATTTGAATAACTAGTTTTCTTACTCACAATTCAATTCATTTAATTTGATTAACTAATGTTCTTACTCACAATTGAGTTAATTTAATATGAATAACTAGTTTTCTTACTCACAATAAAATTCATTTAATTTGAATAACTAGTTTTCTTACTCACAATTAAATTCATTTAATTTGAATAACTAGTGTTCTTACTCACAATTAAATTCATTTAATTTGAATAACTAGTTTTCTTACTCACAATTAAATTCATTTAATATATATAACTAGTTCTCTATTCACAATTAAATTCATTTGATATAAATTACTAGTTTTCTTACTCACAATTAAATTCATTTAATAGAAATAACTAGTTTTCTACTCACGATTAAGTTCATTTAATACGAATAACTAGTTTTCTTACTCACAATTAAATTCATTTAATAGAAATAACTAGTTTTCTACTCACAATTAAATTCATTTAGTTTGAATAACTAGTGTTCTTACTCACAATTAAATGCATTTAATAGAAATAATTAGTTTTCTTACTCACAATTGAATTCATTTAATTTGAATAACTAGTTTTCTTACTCACAATTAAATTCATTTAATTTGAATAACTAGTTTTCTTACTCACAATTAAATTCATTTAATTTGAATAACTAGTTTTCTTACTCACAATTACATTCATTTAATTTGAATAACTAGTTTTCTTACTCACAATTAAATTCATTTAATTTGAATAACTAGTTTTCTTACTCAAAATTAAACTCATTTAATTTGAATAACTTGTTTTCTTACTCACAATTAAATTCATTTAATTTGAATAACTAGTTTCCTTACTCACAATTAAATTAATTTAATATAAATAACTAGTTCTCTATTCACAATTAAATTCATTTGATATGAATAACTAGTTTTCTTACTCACAATTAAATTCATTTAATTTGAATAACTAGTTTTCTTACTCACAATTAAATTCATTTAATATATATAACTAGTTTTCTATTCACAATTAAATTCATTTGATATGAATAACTAGTTTTCTTACTCACAATTAAATTCATTTAATAGAAATAACTAGTTTTCTACTCACGATTAAGTTCATTTAATTTGAATAACTAGTTTTTTTACTCACAATTAAATTCATTTAATAGAAATAACTAGTTTTCTTACCCAGAATTGAATTTATTTAATTTGAATAACTAGTGTTCTTACTCACAATAAATTTCATTTAATATGAATAACTAGTTTTCTTACTCACAATTAAATTCATTCAATTTGAATAACTAGTGTTCTTACTCACAATTAAATTCATTTAATAGAAATAACTAGTTTTCTACTTACAGTTAAGATCATTTAATATGAATAACTAGTTTTCTTACTCACAATTAAATTCATTTAATTTGAATAACTAGTGTTCTTACTCACAATTAAATTCATTTAATTTGAATAACTAGTTTTCTTACTCAAAATTAAACTCATTTAATTTGAATAACTTGTTTTCTTACTCACAATTAAATTCATTTAATTTGAATAACTACTTTCCTTACTCACAATTAAATTAATTTAATATAAATAACTAGTTCTCTATTCACAATTAAATTCATTTGATATGAATAACTAGTTTTCTTACTCACAATTAAATTCATTTAATTTGAATAACTAGTTTTCTTACTCACAATTAAATTCATTTAATATATATAACTAGTTTTCTATTCACAATTAAATTCATTTGATATGAATAACTAGTTTTCTTACTCACAATTAAATTCATTTAATAGAAATAACTAGTTTTCTTACCCAGAATTGAATTTATTTAATTTGAATAACTAGTGTTCTTACTCACAATAAATTTCATTTAATATGAATAACTAGTTTTCTTACTCACAATTAAATTCATTCAATTTGAATAACTAGTGTTCTTACTCACAATTAAATTCATTTAATATGAATAACTAGTTTTCTTACTCACAATTACATTCATTTAATTTGAATAACTAGTTTTCTTACTCACAATTAAATTCATTTAATTTGAATAACTAGTGTTCTTACTCACATTTAATTTCATTTAATATGAATAACTAGTTTTCTTACTCACAATTAAATTCATTTAACTTGAATAACTAATGTTCTTACTCACAATTAAGTTTATTTAATATGAATAACTAGTTTTCTTACTCACAATAAAATTCATTTAATTTGAATAACTAGTTTTCTTACTCACAATTAAATTCATTTAATTTGAATAACTAGTGTTCTTACTCACATTTAATTTCATTTAATATGAATAACTAGTTTTCTTACTCACAATAAAATTCATTTAATTTGAATAACTAGTTTTCTTACTCACAATTAAATTCATTTAATTTGAATAACTAATGTTCTTACTCACAATAGAGTTAATTTAATATGAATAACTAGTTTTCTTACTCACAATAAAATTCATTTAATTTGAATAACTAGTTTTCTTACTCACAATTAAATTCATTTAATTTGAATAACTAGATTTCTTACTCACAATTAAATTTATTTAATTTGAATAACTAGTGTTCTTGCTCACAATTAAGTTAATTTAATATGAATATCTAGTTTTCTTACTCACAATTAAAATCATTTAATTTGAATAACTAGTGTTCTTACTCACAATTAAATTCATTTAATAGAAATATCTAGTTTTCTACTCACAATTAAGATCATTTAATATGAATAACTAGTTTTCTTACTCACAATTAAATTCATTTAATATGAATAACTAGTTTTCTTACTCACAATTAAATTCATTTAATTTGAATAACTAGTTTTCTTACTCACAATTAAATTCATTTAATTTGAATAACTAGTTTCCTTACTCACAATTAAATTCATTTAATATGAATAACTAGTTTTCTTACTCACAATTAAAGTCATTTAATATGAATAACTAGTTTTCTTACTCACAATTAAATTCATTTAATTTGAATAACTAGTTTTCTTACTCACAATTAAATGCATTTAATAGAAATAACTAGTTTTCTTACTCACAATTGAATTCATTTAATTTGAATAACTAGTTTTCTTACTCACAATTAAATTCATTTAATTTGAATAACTAGTTTTCTTACTCACAATTAAATTCATTTAATTTGAATAACTAGTTTTCTTACTCACAATTACATTCATTTAATTTGAATAACTAGTTTTCTTACTCACAATTAAATTCATTTAATTTGAATAACTAGTTTTCTTACTCAAAATTAAACTCATTTAATTTGAATAACTTGTTTTCTTACTCACAATTAAATTCATTTAATTTGAATAACTAGTTTCCTTACTCACAATTAAATTAATTTAATATAAATAACTAGTTCTCTATTCACAATTAAATTCATTTGATATGAATAACTAGTTTTCTTACTCACAATTAAATTCATTTAATTTGAATAACTAGTTTTCTTACTCACAATTAAATTCATTTAATACAAATAACTAGTTTTCTATTCACAATTAAATTCATTTGATATGAATAACTAGTTTTCTTACTCACAATTAAATTCATTTAATAGAAATAACTAGTTTTCTACTCACAATTAAGTTCATTTAATTTGAATAACTAGTTTTTTTACTCACAATTAAATTCATTTAATAGAAATAACTAGTTTTCTTACCCAGAATTGAATTTATTTAATTTGAATAACTAGTGTTCTTACTCACAATAAATTTCATTTAATATGAATAACTAGTTTTCTTACTCACAATTAAATTCATTCAATTTGAATAACTAGTGTTCTTACTCACAATTAAATTCATTTAATATGAATAACTAGTTTTCTTACTCACAATTACATTCATTTAATTTGAATAACTAGTTTTCTTACTCACAATTAAATTCATTTAATTTGAATAACTAGTGTTCTTACTCACATTTAATTTCATTTAATATGAATAACTAGTTTTCTTACTCACAATTAAATTCATTTAACTTGAATAACTAGTTTTCTTACTCACAATTAAATTCATTTAATTTGATAACTAGTTTTCTTACTCACAATTAAATTCATTTAATTTGAATAACTTGTTTTCTTACTCACAATTAAATTCATTTAATATATATAACTAGTTCTCTATTCACAATTAAATTCATTTGATATGAATAACTAGTTTTCTTACTCACAATTAAATTCATTTAATAGAAATAACTAGTTTTCTACTCACGATTAAGTTCATTTAATACGAATAACTAGTTTTCTTACTCACAATTAAATTCATTTAATAGAAATAACTAGTTTTCTACTCACAATTAAATTCATTTAGTTTGAATAACTAGTGTTCTTACTCACAATTAAATTCATTTAATAGAAATAACTAGTTTTCTACTTACAGTTAAGATCATTTAATATGAATAACTAGTTTTCTTACTCACAATTAAATTCATTTAATTTGAATAACTAGTGTTCTTACTCACAATTAAATTCATTTAATTTGAATAACTAGTTTTCTTACTCACAATTAAATTCATTTAATTTGAATAACTAGATTTCTTACTCACAATTAAATTTATTTAATTTGAATAAGTAGTGTTCTTGCTCACAATTAAGTTAATTAAATATGAATATCTAGTTTTCTTACTCACAATTAAAATCATTTAATTTGAATAACTAGTGTTCTTACTCACAATTAAATTCATTTAATAGAAATATCTAGTTTTCTACTCACAATTAAGATCATTTAATCTGAATAACTAGTTTTCTTACTCACAATTAAATTCATTTAATTTGAATAACTAGTGTTCTTACTCACAATTAAATTCATTTAATTTGAATAACTAGTTTTCTTACTCACAATTAAATTCATTTAATATATATAACTAGTTCTCTATTCACAATTAAATTCATTTGATATGAATAACTAGTTTTCTTACTCACAATTAAATTCATTTAATAGAAATAACTAGTTTCTACTCACGATTAAGTTCATTTAATACGAATAACTAGTTTTCTTACTCACAATTAAATTCATTTAATAGAAATAACTAGTTTTCTACTCACAATTAAATTCATTTAGTTTGAATAACTAGTGTTCTTACTCACAATTAAATGCATTTAATAGAAATAACTAGTTTTCTTACTCACAATTGAATTCATTTAATTTGAATAACTAGTTTTCTTACTCACAATTAAATTCATTTAATTTGAATAACTAGTTTTCTTACTCACAATTAAATTCATTTAATTTGAATAACTAGTTTTCTTACTCACAATTACATTCATTTAATTTGAATAACTAGTTTTCTTACTCACAATTAAATTCATTTAATTTGAATAACTAGTTTTCTTACTCAAAATTAAACTCATTTAATTTGAATAACTTGTTTTCTTACTCACAATTAAATTCATTTAATTTGAATAACTAGTTTCCTTACTCACAATTAAATTAATTTAATATAAATAACTAGTTCTCTATTCACAATTAAATTCATTTGATATGAATAACTAGTTTTCTTACTCACAATTAAATTCATTTAATTTGAATAACTAGTTTTCTTACTCACAATTAAATTCATTTAATATATATAACTAGTTCTCTATTCACAATTAAATTCATTTGATATGAATAACTAGTTTTCTTACTCACAATTAAATTCATTTAATATATATAACTAGTTCTCTATTCACAATTAAATTCATTTAGTTTGAATAACTAGTGTTCTTACTCACAATTAAATTCATTTAATAGAAATAACTAGTTTTCTACTCACAATTAAGATCATTTAATATGAATAACTAGTTTTCTTAATCACAATTAAATTCATTTAATTTGAATAACTAGTGTTCTTACTCACAATTAAATTCATTTAATTTGAATAACTAGTTTTCTTACTCACAATTAAATTCATTTAATTTGAATAACTAATGTTCTTACTCACAATTAAGTTAATTTAATATGAATAACTAGTTTTCTTACTCACAATAAAATTCATTTAATTTGAATAACTAGTTTTCTTACTCACAATTAAATTCATTTAATTTGAATAACTAGTTTTCTTACTCACAATTAAATTCATTTAATTTGAATAACTTGTTTTCTTACTCACAATTAAATTCATTTAATATATATAACTAGTTCTCTATTCAAAATTAAATTCATTTGATATGAATAACTAGTTTTCTTACTCACAATTAAATTCATTTAATTTGAATAACTAGTGTTCTTACTCACAATTAAATTCATTTAATATGAATAGCTAGTTTTCTTACTCACAATTAAATTCATTTAATTTGAATAACTAGTTTTCTTACTCACAATTAAATTCATTTAATTTGAATAACTAGTGTTCTTACTCACATTTAATTTCATTTAATATGAATAACTAGTTTTCTTACTCACAATTAAATTCATTTAACTTGAATAACTAGTTTTCTTACTCACAATTAAATTCATTTAATTTGATAACTAGTTTTCTTACTCACAATTAAATTCATTTAATTTGAATAACTTGTTTTCTTACTCACAATTAAATTCATTTAATATATATAACTAGTTCTCTATTCACAATTAAATTCATTTGATATGAATAACTAGTTTTCTTACTCACAATTAAATTCATTTAATAGAAATAACTAGTTTTCTACTCACGATTAAGTTCATTTAATACGAATAACTAGTTTTCTTACTCACAATTAAATTCATTTAATAGAAATAACTAGTTTTCTACTCAGAATTAAATTCATTTAATTTGAATAACTAGTGTTCTTACTCACAATTAAATTCATTTAATTTGAATAACTAGTTTTCTTACTCACAATTAAATTCATTTAATTTGAATAACTAATGTTCTTACTCACAATTAAGTTTATTTAATATGAATAACTAGTTTTCTTACTCACAATAAAATTCATTTAATTTGAATAACTAGTTTTCTTACTCACAATTAAATTCATTTAATTTGAATAACTAATGTTCTTACTCACAATTAAGTTAATTTAATATGAATAACTAGTTTTCTTACTCACAATAAAATTCATTTAATTTGAATAACTAGTTTTCTTACTCACAATTAAATTCATTTAATAGAAATAACTAGTTTTCTACTCACAATTAAGATCACTTAATATGAATAACTAGTTTTCTTACTCACAATTAAATTCATTTAATTTGAATAACTAGTTTTCTTACTCACAATTAAATTCATTTAATTTGAATAACTAGATTTCTTACTCACAATTAAATTTATTTAATTTGAATAAGTAGTGTTCTTGCTCACAATTAAGTTAATTTAATATGAATATCTAGTTTTCTTACTCACAATTAAAATCATTTAATTTGAATAACTAGTGTTCTTACTCACAATTAAATTCATTTAATAGAAATATCTAGTTTTCTACTCACAATTAAGATCATTTAATATGAATAACTAGTTTTCTTACTCACAATTAAATTCATTTAATTTGAATAACTAGTGTTCTTACTCACAATTAAATTCATTTAATTTGAATAACTAGTTTTCTTACTCACAATTAAATTCATTTAATTTGAATAACTGATGTTCTTACTCACAATTAAGTTAATTTAATATGAATAACTAGTTTTCTTACTCACAATAAAATTCATTTAATTCGAATAACTAGTTTTCTTACTCACAATTAAATTCATTTAATTTGAATAACTAGTTTTCTTACTCACAATTACATTCATTTAATTTGAATAACTAGTTTTCTTACTCACAATTAAATTCATTTAATTTGAATAACTAGTTTTCTTACTCAAAATTAAACTCATTTAATTTGAATAACTTGTTTTCTTACTCACAATTAAATTCATTTAATTTGAATAACTAGTTTCCTTACTCACAATTAAATTAATTTAATATAAATAACTAGTTCTCTATTCACAATTAAATTCATTTGATATGAATAACTAGTTTTCTTACTCACAATTAAATTCATTTAATTTGAATAACTAGTTTTCTTACTCACAATTAAATTCATTTAATATATATAACTAGTTTTCTATTCACAATTAAATTCATTTGATATGAATAACTAGTTTTCTTACTCACAATTAAATTCATTTAATATATATAACTAGTTCTCTATTCACAATTAAATTCATTTAGTTTGAATAACTAGTGTTCTTACTCACAATTAAATTCATTTAATAGAAATAACTAGTTTTCTACTCACAATTAAGATCATTTAATATGAATAACTAGTTTTCTTAATCACAATTAAATTCATTTAATTTGAATAACTAGTGTTCTTACTCACAATTAAATTCATTTAATTTGAATAACTAGTTTTCTTACTCACAATTAAATTCATTTAATTTGAATAACTAATGTTCTTACTCACAATTAAGTTAATTTAATATGAATAACTAGTTTTCTTACTCACAATAAAATTCATTTAATTTGAATAACTAGTTTTCTTACTCACAACTAAATTCATTTAATTTGAATAACTAGTTTTCTTACTCACAATTAAATTCATTTAATTTGAATAACTTGTTTTCTTACTCACAATTAAATTCATTTAATATATATAACTAGTTCTCTATTCACAATTAAATTCATTTGATATGAATAACTAGTTTTCTTACTCACAATTAAATTCATTTAATTTGAATAACTAGTGTTCTTACTCACAATTAAATTCATTTAATATGAATAACTAGTTTTCTTACTCACAATTAAATTCATTTAATTTGAATAACTAGTTTTCTTACTCACAATTAAATTCATTTAATTTGAATAACTAGTGTTCTTACTCACATTTAATTTCATTTAATATGAATAACTAGTTTTCTTACTCACAATTAAATTCATTTAACTTGATTAACTAGTTTTCTTACTCACAATTAAATTCATTTAATTTGATAACTAGTTTTCTTACTCACAATTAAATTCATTTAATTTGAATAACTTGTTTTCTTACTCACAATTAAATTCATTTAATATATATAACTAGTTCTCTATTCACAATTAAATTCATTTGATATGAATAACTAGTTTTCTTACTCACATTTAAATTCATTTAATAGAAATAACTAGTTTTCTACTCACGATTAAGTTCATTTAATACGAATAACTAGTTTTCTTACTCACAATTAAATTCATTTAATAGAAATAACTAGTTTTCTACTCAGAATTAAATTCATTTAGTTTGAATAACTAGTGTTCTTACTCACAATTAAATTCATTTAATAGAAATAACTAGTTTTCTACTTACAATTAAGATCATTTAATATGAATAACTAGTTTTCTTACTCACAATTAAATTCATTTAATTTGAATAACTAGTGTTCTTACTCACAATTAAATTCATTTAATTTGAATAACTAGTTTTCTTACTCACAATTAAATTCATTTAATTTGAATAACTAATGTTCTTACTCACAATTAAGTTTATTTAATATGAATAACTAGTTTTCTTACTCACAATAAAATTCATTTAATTTGAATAACTAGTTTTCTTACTCACAATTAAATTCATTTAATTTGAATAACTAATGTTCTTACTCACAATTAAGTTAATTTAATATGAATAACTAGTTTTCTTACTCACAATAAAATTCATTTAATTTGAATAACTAGTTTTCTTACTCACAATTAAATTCATTTAATAGAAATAACTAGTTTTCTACTCACAATTAAGATCACTTAATATGAATAACTAGTTTTCTTACTCACAATTAAATTCATTTAATTTGAATAACTAGTTTTCTTACTCACAATTAAATTCATTTAATTTGAATAACTAGATTTCTTACTCACAATTAAATTTATTTAATTTGAATAAGTAGTGTTCTTGCTCACAATTAAGTTAATTTAATATGAATATCTAGTTTTCTTACTCACAATTAAAATCATTTAATTTGAATAACTAGTGTTCTTACTCACAATTAAATTCATTTAATAGAAATATCTAGTTTTCTACTCACAATTAAGATCATTTAATATGAATAACTAGTTTTCTTACTCACAATTAAATTCATTTAATTTGAATAACTAGTGTTCTTACTCACAATTAAATTCATTTAATTTGAATAACTAGTTTTCTTACTCACAATTAAATTCATTTAATATATATAACTAGTTCTCTATTCACAATTAAATTCATTTGATATGAATAACTAGTTTTCTTACTCACAATTAAATTCATTTAATAGAAATAACTAGTTTCTACTCACGATTAAGTTCATTTAATACGAATAACTAGTTTTCTTACTCACAATTAAATTCATTTAATAGAAATAACTAGTTTTCTACTCACAATTAAATTCATTTAGTTTGAATAACTAGTGTTCTTACTCACAATTAAATGCATTTAATAGAAATAACTAGCTTTCTTACTCACAATTGAATTCATTTAATTTGAATAACTAGTTTTCTTACTCACAATTAAATTCATTTAATTTGAATAACTAGTTTTCTTACTCACAATTAAATTCATTTAATTTGAATAACTAGTTTTCTTACTCACAATTACATTCATTTAATTTGAATAACTAGTTTTCTTACTCACAATTAAATTCATTTAATTTGAATAACTAGTTTTCTTACTCAAAATTAAACTCATTTAATTTGAATAACTTGTTTTCTTACTCACAATTAAATTCATTTAATTTGAATAACTAGTTTCCTTACTCACAATTAAATTAATTTAATATAAATAACTAGTTCTCTATTCACAATTAAATTCATTTGATATGAATAACTAGTTTTCTTACTCACAATTAAATTCATTTAATTTGAATAACTAGTTTTCTTACTCACAATTAAATTCATTTAATATATATAACTAGTTTTCTATTCACAATTAAATTCATTTGATATGAATAACTAGTTTTCTTACTCACAATTAAATTCATTTAATATATATAACTAGTTCTCTATTCACAATTAAATTCATTTAGTTTGAATAACTAGTGTTCTTACTCACAATTAAATTCATTTAATAGAAATAACTAGTTTTCTACTCACAATTAAGATCATTTAATATGAATAACTAGTTTTCTTAATCACAATTAAATTCATTTAATTTGAATAACTAGTGTTCTTACTCACAATTTAATTCATTTAATTTGAATAACTAGTTTTCTTACTCACAATTAAATTCATTTAATTTGAATAACTAATGTTCTTACTCACAATTAAGTTAATTTAATATGAATAACTAGTTTTCTTACTCACAATAAAATTCATTTAATTTGAATAACTAGTTTTCTTACTCACAACTAAATTCATTTAATTTGAATAACTAGTTTTCTTACTCACAATTAAATTCATTTAATTTGAATAACTTGTTTTCTTACTCACAATTAAATTCATTTAATATATATAACTAGTTCTCTATTCAAAATTAAATTCATTTGATATGAATAACTAGTTTTCTTACTCACAATTAAATTCATTTAATTTGAATAACTAGTGTTCTTACTCACAATTAAATTCATTTAATATGAATAGCTAGTTTTCTTACTCACAATTAAATTCATTTAATTTGAATAACTAGTTTTCTTACTCACAATTAAATTCATTTAATTTGAATAACTAGTGTTCTTACTCACATTTAATTTCATTTAATATGAATAACTAGTTTTCTTACTCACAATTAAATTCATTTAATATATATAACTAGTTCTCTATTCACAATTAAATTCATTTGATATGAATAACTAGTTTTCTTACTCACAATTAAATTCATTTAATAGAAATAACTAGTTTCTACTCACGATTAAGTTCATTTAATACGAATAACTAGTTTTCTTACTCACAATTAAATTCATTTAATAGAAATAACTAGTTTTCTACTCACAATTAAATTCATTTAGTTTGAATAACTAGTGTTCTTACTCACAATTAAATGCATTTAATAGAAATAACTAGTTTTCTTACTCACAATTGAATTCATTTAATTTGAATAACTAGTTTTCTTACTCACAATTAAATTCATTTAATTTGAATAACTAGTTTTCTTACTCACAATTAAATTCATTTAATTTGAATAACTAGTTTTCTTACTCACAATTACATTCATTTAATTTGAATAACTAGTTTTCTTACTCACAATTAAATTCATTTAATTTGAATAACTAGTTTTCTTACTCAAAATTAAACTCATTTAATTTGAATAACTTGTTTTCTTACTCACAATTAAATTCATTTAATTTGAATAACTAGTTTCCTTACTCACAATTAAATTAATTTAATATAAATAACTAGTTCTCTATTCACAATTAAATTCATTTGATATGAATAACTAGTTTTCTTACTCACAATTAAATTCATTTAATTTGAATAACTAGTTTTCTTACTCACAATTAAATTCATTTAATATATATAACTAGTTCTCTATTCACAATTAAATTCATTTGATATGAATAACTAGTTTTCTTACTCACAATTAAATTCATTTAATATATATAACTAGTTCTCTATTCACAATTAAATTCATTTAGTTTGAATAACTAGTGTTCTTACTCACAATTAAATTCATTTAATAGAAATAACTAGTTTTCTACTCACAATTAAGATCATTTAATATGAATAACTAGTTTTCTTAATCACAATTAAATTCATTTAATTTGAATAACTAGTGTTCTTACTCACAATTAAATTCATTTAATTTGAATAACTAGTTTTCTTACTCACAATTAAATTCATTTAATTTGAATAACTAATGTTCTTACTCACAATTAAGTTAATTTAATATGAATAACTAGTTTTCTTACTCACAATAAAATTCATTTAATTTGAATAACTAGTTTTCTTACTCACAACTAAATTCATTTAATTTGAATAACTAGTTTTCTTACTCACAATTAAATTCATTTAATTTGAATAACTTGTTTTCTTACTCACAATTAAATTCATTTAATATATATAACTAGTTCTCTATTCAAAATTAAATTCATTTGATATGAATAACTAGTTTTCTTACTCACAATTAAATTCATTTAATTTGAATAACTAGTGTTCTTACTCACAATTAAATTCATTTAATATGAATAGCTAGTTTTCTTACTCACAATTAAATTCATTTAATTTGAATAACTAGTTTTCTTACTCACAATTAAATTCATTTAATTTGAATAACTAGTGTTCTTACTCACATTTAATTTCATTTAATATGAATAACTAGTTTTCTTACTCACAATTAAATTCATTTAACTTGAATAACTAGTTTTCTTACTCACAATTAAATTCATTTAATTTGATAACTAGTTTTCTTACTCACAATTAAATTCATTTAATTTGAATAACTTGTTTTCTTACTCACAATTAAATTCATTTAATATATATAACTAGTTCTCTATTCACAATTAAATTCATTTGATATGAATAACTAGTTTTCTTACTCACAATTAAATTCATTTAATAGAAATAACTAGTTTTCTACTCACGATTAAGTTCATTTAATACGAATAACTAGTTTTCTTACTCACAATTAAATTCATTTAATAGAAATAACTAGTTTTCTACTCAGAATTAAATTCATTTAGTTTGAATAACTAGTGTTCTTACTCACAATTAAATTCATTTAATAGAAATAACTAGTTTTCTACTTACAATTAAGATCATTTAATATGAATAACTAGTTTTCTTACTCACAATTAAATTCATTTAATTTGAATAACTAGTGTTCTTACTCACAATTAAATTCATTTAATTTGAATAACTAGTTTTCTTACTCACAATTAAATTCATTTAATTTGAATAACTAATGTTCTTACTCACAATTAAGTTTATTTAATATGAATAACTAGTTTTCTTACTCACAATAAAATTCATTTAATTTGAATAACTAGTTTTCTTACTCACAATTAAATTCATTTAATTTGAATAACTAATGTTCTTACTCACAATTAAGTTAATTTAATATGAATAACTAGTTTTCTTACTCACAATAAAATTCATTTAATTTGAATAACTAGTTTTCTTACTCACAATTAAATTCATTTAATAGAAATAACTAGTTTTCTACTCACAATTAAGATCACTTAATATGAATAACTAGTTTTCTTACTCACAATTAAATTCATTTAATTTGAATAACTAGTTTTCTTACTCACAATTAAATTCATTTAATTTGAATAACTAGATTTCTTACTCACAATTAAATTTATTTAATTTGAATAAGTAGTGTTCTTGCTCACAATTAAGTTAATTTAATATGAATATCTAGTTTTCTTACTCACAATTAAAATCATTTAATTTGAATAACTAGTGTTCTTACTCACAATTAAATTCATTTAATAGAAATATCTAGTTTTCTACTCACAATTAAGATCATTTAATATGAATAACTAGTTTTCTTACTCACAATTAAATTCATTTAATTTGAATAACTAGTGTTCTTACTCACAATTAAATTCATTTAATTTGAATAACTAGTTTTCTTACTCACAATTAAATTCATTTAATTTGAATAACTGATGTTCTTACTCACAATTAAGTTAATTTAATATGAATAACTAGTTTTCTTACTCACAATAAAATTCATTTAATTCGAATAACTAGTTTTCTTACTCACAATTAAATTCATTTAATTTGAATAACTAGTGCTCTTAGACACATTTAATTTCATTTAATATGAATAACTAGTTTTCTTACTCACAATTAAATTCATTTAATTTGAATAACTAGTTTTCTTACTCACAATTAAATTCATTTAATTTGAATAACTAGTGTTCTTACTCACATTTAATTTCATTTAATATGAATAACTAGTTTTCTTACTCACAATTAAATTCATTTAATTTGAATAACTAGTTTTCTTACTCACAATTACATTCATTTAATTTGAATAACTAGTTTTCTTACTCACAATTAAATTCATTTAATTTGAATAACTAGTTTTCTTACTCAAAATTAAACTCATTTAATTTGAATAACTTGTTTTCTTACTCACAATTAAATTCATTTAATTTGAATAACTAGTTTCTTTACTCACAATTAAATTAATTTAATATAAATAACTAGTTCTCTATTCACAATTAAATTCATTTGATATGAATAACTAGTTTTCTTACTCACAATTAAATTCATTTAATTTGAATAACTAGTTTTCTTACTCACAATTAAATTCATTTAATATATATAACTAGTTTTCTATTCACAATTAAATTCATTTGATATGAATAACTAGTTTTCTTACTCACAATTAAATTCATTTAATATATATAACTAGTTCTCTATTCACAATTAAATTCATTTAGTTTGAATAACTAGTGTTCTTACTCACAATTAAATTCATTTAATAGAAATAACTAGTTTTCTACTCACAATTAAGATCATTTAATATGAATAACTAGTTTTCTTAATCACAATTAAATTCATTTAATTTGAATAACTAGTGTTCTTACTCACAATTAAATTCATTTAATTTGAATAACTAGTTTTCTTACTCACAATTAAGTTCATTTAATTTGAATAACTAATGTTCTTACTCACAATTAAGTTAATTTAATATGAATAACTAGTTTTCTTACTCACAATAAAATTCATTTAATTTGAATAACTAGTTTTCTTACTCACAACTAAATTCATTTAATTTGAATAACTAGTTTTCTTACTCACAATTAAATTCATTTAATTTGAATAACTTGTTTTCTTACTCACAATTAAATTCATTTAATATATATAACTAGTTCTCTATTCACAATTAAATTCATTTGATATGAATAACTAGTTTTCTTACTCACAATTAAATTCATTTAATTTGAATAACTAGTGTTCTTACTCACAATTAAATTCATTTAATATGAATAACTAGTTTTCTTACTCACAATTAAATTCATTTGATATGAATAACTAGTTTTCTTACTCACAATTAAATTCATTTAATATATATAACTAGTTATCTATTCACAATTAAATTCATTTAGTTTGAATAACTAGTGTTCTTACTCACAATTAAATTCATTTAATAGAAATAACTAGTTTTCTACTCACAATTAAGATCATTTAATATGAATAACTAGTTTTCTTAATCACAATTAAATTCATTTAATTTGAATAACTAGTGTTCTTACTCACAATTAAATTCATTTAATTTGAATAACTAGTTTTCTTACTCACAATTAAATTCATTTAATTTGAATAACTAATGTTCTTACTCACAATTAAGTTAATTTAATATGAATAACTAGTTTTCTTACTCACAATAAAATTCATTTAATTTGAATAACTAGTTTTCTTACTCACAACTAAATTCATTTAATTTGAATAACTAGTTTTCTTACTCACAATTAAATTCATTTAATTTGAATAACTTGTTTTCTTACTCACAATTAAATTCATTTAATATATATAACTAGTTCTCTATTCACAATTAAATTCATTTGATATGAATAACTAGTTTTCTTACTCACAATTAAATTCATTTAATTTGAATAACTAGTGTTCTTACTCACAATTAAATTCATTTAATATGAATAACTAGTTTTCTTACTCACAATTAAATTTATTTAATTTGAATAACTAGTTTTCTTACTCACAATTAAATTCATTTAATTTGAATAACTAGTGTTCTTACTCACATTTAATTTCATTTTATATGAATAACTAGTTTTCTTACTCACAATTAAATTCATTTAACTTGATTAACTAGTTTTCTTACTCACAATTAAATTCATTTAATTTGATAACTAGTTTTCTTACTCACAATTAAATTCATTTAATTTGAATAACTTGTTTTCTTACTCACAATTAAATTCATTTAATATATATAACTAGTTCTCTATTCACAATTAAATTCATTTGATATGAATAACTAGTTTTCTTACTCACAATTAAATTCATTTAATAGAAATAACTAGTTTTCTACTCACGATTAAGTTCATTTAATACGAATAACTAGTTTTCTTACTCACAATTAAATTCATTTAATAGAAATAACTAGTTTTCTACTCAGAATTAAATTCATTTAGTTTGAATAACTAGTGTTCTTACTCACAATTAAATTCATTTAATAGAAATAACTAGTTTTCTACTTACAATTAAGATCATTTAATATGAATAACTAGTTTTCTTACTCACAATTAAATTCATTTAATTTGAATAACTAGTGTTCTTACTCACAATAAAATTCATTTAATTTGAATAACTAGTTTTCTTACTCACAATTAAATTCATTTAATAGAAATAACTAGTTTTCTACTCACAATTAAGATCACTTAATATGAATAACTAGTTTTCTTACTGACAATTAAATTCATTTAATTTGAATAACTAGTTTTCTTACTCACAATTAAATTCATTTAATATATATAACTAGTTCTCTATTCACAATTAAATTCATTTGATATGAATAACTAGTTTTCTTACTCACAATTAAATTCATTTAATAGAAATAACTAGTTTTCTACTCACGATTAAGTTCATTTAATACGAATAACTAGTTTTCTTACTCACAATTAAATTCATTTAATATATATAACTAGTTCTCTATTCACAATTAAATTCATTTAGTTTGAATAACTAGTGTTCTTACTCACAATTAAATTCATTTAATAGAAATAACTAGTTTTCTACTCACAATTAAGATCATTTAATATGAATAACTAGTTTTCTTAATCACAATTAAATTCATTTAATTTGAATAACTAGTGTTCTTACTCACAATTAAATTCATTTAATTTGAATAACTAGTTTTCTTACTCACAATTAAATTCATTTAATTTGAATAACTAATGTTCTTACTCACAATTAAGTTAATTTAATATGAATAACTAGTTTTCTTACTCACAATAAAATTCATTTAATTTGAATAACTAGTTTTCTTACTCACAACTAAATTCATTTAATTTGAATAACTAGTTTTCTTACTCACAATTAAATTCATTTAATTTGAATAACTTGTTTTCTTACTCACAATTAAATTCATTTAATATATATAACTAGTTCTCTATTCAAAATTAAATTCATTTGATATGAATAACTAGTTTTCTTACTCACAATTAAATTCATTTAATTTGAATAACTAGTGTTCTTACTCACAATTAAATTCATTTAATATGAATAGCTAGTTTTCTTACTCACAATTAAATTCATTTAATTTGAATAACTAGTTTTCTTACTCACAATTAAATTCATTTAATTTGAATAACTAGTGTTCTTACTCACATTTAATTTCATTTAATATGAATAACTAGTTTTCTTACTCACAATTAAATTCATTTAACTTGAATAACTAGTTTTCTTACTCACAATTAAATTCATTTAATTTGATAACTAGTTTTCTTACTCACAATTAAATTCATTTAATTTGAATAACTTGTTTTCTTACTCACAATTAAATTCATTTAATATATATAACTAGTTCTCTATTCACAATTAAATTCATTTGATATGAATAACTAGTTTTCTTACTCACAATTAAATTCATTTAATAGAAATAACTAGTTTTCTACTCACGATTAAGTTCATTTAATACGAATAACTAGTTTTCTTACTCACAATTAAATTCATTTAATAGAAATAACTAGTTTTCTACTCAGAATTAAATTCATTTAGTTTGAATAACTAGTGTTCTTACTCACAATTAAATTCATTTAATAGAAATAACTAGTTTTCTACTTACAATTAAGATCATTTAATATGAATAACTAGTTTTCTTACTCACAATTAAATTCATTTAATTTGAATAACTAGTGTTCTTACTCACAATTAAATTCATTTAATTTGAATAACTAGTTTTCTTACTCACAATTAAATTCATTTAATTTGAATAACTAATGTTCTTACTCACAATTAAGTTTATTTAATATGAATAACTAGTTTTCTTACTCACAATAAAATTCATTTAATTTGAATAACTAGTTTTCTTACTCACAATTAAATTCATTTAATTTGAATAACTAGTGTTCTTACTCACAATTAAATTCATTTAATTTGAATAACTAGTTTTCTTACTCACAATTAAATTCATTTAATTTGAATAACTGATGTTCTTACTCACAATTAAGTTAATTTAATATGAATAACTAGTTTTCTTACTCACAATAAAATTCATTTAATTCGAATAACTAGTTTTCTTACTCACAATTAAATTCATTTAATTTGAATAACTAGTGCTCTTAGACACATTTAATTTCATTTAATATGAATAACTAGTTTTCTTACTCACAATTAAATTCATTTAATTTGAATAACTAGTTTTCTTACTCACAATTAAATTCATTTAATTTGAATAACTAGTTTTCTTACTCACAATTAAATTCATTTAATTTGAATAACTAGTGTTCTTACTCACAATTAAATTTATTTAATATGAATAACTAGTTTTCTTACTCACAATTAAATTCATTTAATTTGAATAACTAGTTTTCTTACTCACAATTAAATTCATTTAATTTGAATAGCTAGTGTTCTTACTCACATTTAATTTCATTTAATATGAATAACTAGTTTTCTTACTCACAATTAAATTCATTTAACTTGAATAACTAGTTTTCTTACTCATAATTAAATTCATTTAATTTGAATAACTAGTTTTCTTACTCACAATTAAATTCATTTAATTTGAATAACTTGTTTTCTTACTCACAATTAAATTCATTTAATATATATAACTAGTTCTCTATTCACAATTAAATTCATTTGATATGAATAACTAGTTTTCTTACTCACAATTAAATTCATTTAATAGAAATAACTAGTTTTCTACTCACGATTAAGTTCATTTAATACGAATAACTAGTTTTCTTACTCACAATTAAATTCATTTAATAGAAATAACTAGTTTTCTACTAACAATTAAATTCATTTAATTTGAATAACTAGTGTTCTTACTCACAATTAAATTCATTTAATAGAAATAACTAGTTTTCTACTCACAATTAAGATCATTTAATATGAATAACTAGTTTTCTTACTCACAATTAAATTCATTTAATTTTAATAACTAGTGTTCTTACTCACAATTAAATTCATTTAATTTGAATAACTAGTTTTCTTACTCACAATTAAATTCATTTAATAGAAATAACTAGTTTTCTACTCACGATTAAGTTCATTTAATACGAATAACTAGTTTTCTTACTCACAATTAAATTCATTTAATAGAAATAACTAGTTTTCTACTAACAATTAAATTCATTTAATTTGAATAACTAGTGTTGTTACTCACAATTAAATTCATTTAATAGAAATAACTAGTTTTCTACTCACAATTAAGATCATTAAATATGAATAACTAGTTTTCTTACTCACAATTAAATTCATTTAATTTGAATAACTAGTGTTCTTACTCACAATTAAATTCATTTAATTTGAATAACTAGTTTTCTTACTCACAATTAAATTCATTTAATTTGAATAACTAATGTTCTTACTCACAACTAAGTTTATTTAATATGAATAACTAGTTTTCTTACTCACAATAAAATTCATTTAATTTGAATAACTAATTTTCTTACTCACAATTAAATTCATTTAATTTGAATAACTAATGTTCTTACTCACAATTAAGTTAATTTAATATGAATAACTAGTTTTCTTACTCACAATAAAATTCATTTAATTTGAATAACTAGTTTTCTTACTCACAATAAAATTCATTTAATAGAAATAACTAGTTTTCTACTCACAATTAAGATCACTTAATATGAATAACTAGTTTTCTTACTCACAATTAAATTCATTTAATTTGAATAACTAGTTTTCTTACTCACAATTAAATTCATTTAATTTGAATAACTAGATTTCTTACTCACAATTAAATTTATTTAATTTGAATAACTTGTTTTCTTACTGACAATTAAATTCATTTAATATATATAACTAGTTCTCTATTCACAATTAAATTCATTTGATATGAATAACTAGTTTTCTTACTCACAATTAAATTCATTTAATAGAAATAACTAGTTTTCTACTCACGATTAAGTTCATTTAATACGAATAACTAGTTTTCTTACTCACAATTAAATTCATTTAATAGAAATAACTAGTTTTCTACTCACAATTAAATTCATTTAATTTGAATAACTAGTGTTCTTACTCACAATTAAATTCATTTAATAGAAATAACTAGTTTTCTACTCACAATTAAGATCATTTAATATGAATAACTAGTTTTCTTACTCACAATTAAATTCATTTAATTTGAATAACTAATGTTCTTACTCACAACTAAGTTTATTTAATATGAATAACTAGTTTTCTTACTCACAATAAAATTCATTTAATTTGAATAACTAGTTTTCTTACTCACAATTAAATTCATTTAATTTGAATAACTAATGTTCTTACTCACAATTAAGTTAATTTAATATGAATAACTAGTTTTCTTACTCACAATAAAATTCATTTAATTTGAATAACTAGTTTTCTTACTCACAATAAAATTCATTTAATAGAAATAACTAGTTTTCTACTCACAATTAAGATCACTTAATATGAATAACTAGTTTTCTTACTCACAATTAAATTCATTTAATTTGAATAACTAGTTTTCTTACTCACAATTAAATTCATTTAATTTGAATAACTAGATTTCTTACTCACAATTAAATTTATTTAATTTGAATAACTTGTTTTCTTACTGACAATTAAATTCATTTAATATATATAACTAGTTCTCTATTCACAATTAAATTCATTTGATATGAATAACTAGTTTTCTTACTCACAATTAAATTCATTTAATAGAAATAACTAGTTTTCTACTCACGATTAAGTTCATTTAATACGAATAACTAGTTTTCTTACTCACAATTAAATTCATTTAATAGAAATAACTAGTTTTCTACTCACAATTAAATTCATTTAATTTGAATAACTAGTGTTCTTACTCACAATTAAATTCATTTAATAGAAATAACTAGTTTTCTACTCACAATTAAGATCATTTAATATGAATAACTAGTTTTCTTACTCACAATTAAATTCATTTAATTTGAATAACTAGTTTTCTTACTCACAATTAAATTCAATTAATATGAATAACTAGTTTTCTTACTCACAATTAAATTCATTTAATTTGAATAACTAGTTTTCTTACTCACAATTAAATTCATTTAATTTGAATAACTAATTTTGTTACTCACAATTAAATTCATTTAATATATATAACTAGTTCTCTATTCACAATTAAATTCATTCGATATGAATAACAAGTTTTCTTACTCACAATTAAATTCATTTAATATGAATAACTAGTTTTCTTAATCACAATTAAATTCATTTAATATGAATAACTAGTTTTCTTACTCACAATTAAATTCATTTAATTTGAATAACTAGTTTTCTTACTCACAATTAAATTCATTTAATTTGAATAACTAGTTTTCTTACTCACAATTAAATTCATTTAATTTGAATAACTAGTTTTCTTACTCACAATTAAATTCATTTAATTTGAATAACTAGTTTCATTACTCACAATTAAATTCATTTAATTTGAATAACTAGTTTTCTTACTCACAATTAAATTCATTTAATTTGAATAACTAGTTTTCTTACTCACAATTAAATTCATTTAATTTGAATAACTAGTTTTCTTACTCACAATTAAATTCATTTAATATGAATAACTAGTTTTCTTACTCAAAATTAAACTCATTTAATTTGAATAACTAGTTTTCTTACTCACAATTAAATTCATTTAATTTGAATAACTAGTTTCCTTACTCACAATTAAATTAATTTAATATAAATAACTAGTTTTCTATTCACAATTAAATTTATTTGATATGAATAACTAGTTTTCTTACTCACAATTAAATCCATTTAATTTGAATAACTAGTGTTCTTACTCACAATTAAGTTAATTTAATATGAATAACTAGTTTTCTTACTCACAATTAAATTCATTTAACTTGAATAACTAGTTTTCTTACTCACAATTAAATTCATTTAATTTGAATAACTAGTTTTCTTACTCACAATTAAATGCATTTAATTTGAATAACTTGTTTTCTTACTCACAATTAAATTCATTTAATATATATAACTAGTTCTCTATTCACAATTAAATTCATTTGATATGAATAACTAGTTTTCTTACTCACAATTAAATTCATTTAATAGAAATAACTAGTTTTCTACTCACGATTAAGTTCATTTATTACGAATAACTAGTTTTCTTACTCACAATTAAATTCATTTAATAGAAATAACTAGTTTTCTACTCACAATTAAATTCATTTAATTTGAATAACTTGTTTTCTTACTCACAATTAAATTCATTTAATATATATAACTAGTTCTCTATTCACAATTAAATTCATTTGATATGAATAACTAGTTTTCTTACTCACAATTAAATTCATTTAATAGAAATAACTAGTTTTCTATTCACGATTAAGTTCATTTAATACGAATAACTAGTTTTCTTACTCACAATTAAATTCATTTAATAGAAATAACTAGTTTTCTACTCACAATTAAATTCATTTAAGTTGAATAACTAGTGTTCTTACTCACAATTAAATTCATTTAATAGAAATAACTAGTTTTCTACTCACAATTAAGATCATTTAATATGAATAACTAGTTTTCTTACTCAAAATTAAATTCATTTAACTTGAATAACTAGTTTTCTTACTCACAATTAAATTCAATTAATATGAATAACTAGTTTTCTTACTCACAATTAAATTCATTTAATTTGAATAACTAGTTTTCTTACTCACAATTAAATTCATTTAATTTGAATAACTAATTTTGTTACTCACAATTAAATTCATTTAATATATATAACTAGTTCTCTATTCACAATTAAATTCATTTGATATGAATAACAAGTTTTCTTACTCACAATTAAATTCATTTAATATGAATAACTAGTTTTCTTACTCACAATTAAATTCATTTAATATGAATAACTAGTTTTCTTACTCACAATTAAATTCATTTAATTTGAATAACTAGTTTTCTTACTCACAATTAAATTCATTTAATTTGAATAACTAGTTTTCTTACTCACAATTAAATTCATTTAATTTGAATAACTAGTTTTCTTACTCACAATTAAATTCATTTAATTTGAATAACTAGTTTCATTACTCACAATTAAATTCATTTAATTTGAATAACTAGTTTTCTTACTCACAATTAAATTCATTTAATTTGAATAACTAGTTTTCTTACTCACAATTAAATTCATTTAATTTGAATAACTAGTTTTCTTACTCACAATTAAATCCATTTAATATGAATAACTATTTTTCTTACTCAAAATTAAACTCATTTAATTTGAATAACTAGTTTTCTTACTCACAATTAAATTCATTTAATTTGAATAACTAGTTTCCTTACTCACAATTAAATTAATTTAATATAAATAACTAGTTTTCTATTCACAATTAAATTTATTTGATATGAATAACTAGTGTTCTTACTCACAATTAAATCCATTTAATTTGAATAACTAGTGTTCTTACTCACAATTAAGTTAATTTAATATGAATAACTAGTTTTCTTACTCACAATTAAATTCATTTAATATATATAACTAGTTCTCTATTCACAATTAAATTCATTTGATATGAATAACTAGTTTTCTACTCACAATTAAGTTCATTTAATACGAATAACTATTTTTCTTACTCACAATTAAATTCATTTAATATGAATAACTAGTTTTCTTACTCACAATTAAATTCATTTAATTTGAATAACTAGTTTTCTTACTCACAATTAAATTCATTTAATTTGAATAACTAGTTTCATTACTCACAATTAAATTCATTTAATATGAATAACTAGTTTTCTTACTCACAATTAAATTCATTTAACTTGAATAACTAGTTTTCTTACTCACAATTAAATTCATTTAATTTGAATAACTAGTTTTCTTACTCACAATTAAATTCATTTAATTTGAATAACTTGTTTTCTTACTCACAATTAAATTCATTTAATATATATAACTAGTTCTCTTTTCACAATTAAATTCATTTGATATGAATAACTAGTTTTCTTACGCAGAATTGAATTTATTTAATTTGAATAACTAGTGTTCTTACTCACAATAAATTTCATTTAATATGAATAACTAGTTTTCTTACTCACAATTAAATTCATTTAATTTGAATAACTAGTGTTCTTACTCACAATTAAATTAATTTAATATGAATAACTAGTTTTCTTACTCACAATTAAATTCATTTAATTTGAATAACTAGTTTTCTTACTCACAATTAAATTCATTTAATAGAAATAACTAGTTTTCTACTCACAATTATGATCATTTAATATGAATAACTAGTTTTCTTACTCACAATTAAGTTAATTTAATATGAATAATTAGTTTTCTACTCACAATTAAGATCAGTTAATATGAATAACTAGTTTTCTTACTCACAATTAAATTCATTTAATTTGAATAACTAGTGTTCTTACTCACATTTAATTTCATTTAATATGAATAACTAGTTTTCTTACTCACAATTAAATTCATTTAACTTGAATAACTAGTTTTCTTACTCACAATTAAATTCATTTAATTTGAATAACTAGTTTTCTTACTCACAATTAAATGCATTTAATTTGAATAACTTGTTTTCTTACTCACAATTAAATTCATTTAATATATATAACTAGTTCTCTATTCACAATTAAATTCATTTGATATGAATAACTAGTTTTCTTACTCACAATTAAATTCATTTAATAGAAATAACTAGTTTTCTATTCACGATTAAGTTCATTTAATACGAATAACTAGTTTTCTTACTCACAATTAAATTCATTTAATAGAAATAACTAGTTTTCTACTCACAATTAAATTCATTTAAGTTGAATAACTAGTGTTCTTACTCACAATTAAATTCATTTAATAGAAATAACTAGTTTTCTACTCACAATTAAGATCATTTAATATGAATAACTAGTTTTCTTACTCAAAATTAAATTCATTTAACTTGAATAACTAGTTTTCTTACTCACAATTAAATTCAATTAATATGAATAACTAGTTTTCTTACTCACAATTAAATTCATTTAATTTGAATAACTAGTTTTCTTACTCACAATTAAATTCATTTAATTTGAATAACTAATTTTGTTACTCACAATTAAATTCATTTAATATATATAACTAGTTCTCTATTCACAATTAAATTCATTTGATATGAATAACAAGTTTTCTTACTCACAATTAAATTCATTTAATATGAATAACTAGTTTTCTTACTCACAATTAAATTCATTTAATATGAATAACTAGTTTTCTTACTCACAATTAAATTCATTTAATTTGAATAACTAGTTTTCTTACTCACAATTAAATTCATTTAATTTGAATAACTAGTTTTCTTACTCACAATTAAATTCATTTAATTTGAATAACTAGTTTTCTTACTCACAATTAAATTCATTTAATTTGAATAACTAGTTTCATTACTCACAATTAAATTCATTTAATTTGAATAACTAGTTTTCTTACTCACAATTAAATTCATTTAATTTGAATAACTAGTTTTCTTACTCACAATTAAATTCATTTAATTTGAATAACTAGTTTTCTTACTCACAATTAAATCCATTTAATATGAATAACTATTTTTCTTACTCAAAATTAAACTCATTTAATTTGAATAACTAGTTTTCTTACTCACAATTAAATTCATTTAATTTGAATAACTAGTTTCCTTACTCACAATTAAATTAATTTAATATAAATAACTAGTTTTCTATTCACAATTAAATTTATTTGATATGAATAACTAGTGTTCTTACTCACAATTAAATCCATTTAATTTGAATAACTAGTGTTCTTACTCACAATTAAGTTAATTTAATATGAATAACTAGTTTTCTTACTCACAATTAAATTCATTTAATATATATAACTAGTTCTCTATTCACAATTAAATTCATTTGATATGAATAACTAGTTTTCTACTCACAATTAAGTTCATTTAATACGAATAACTATTTTTCTTACTCACAATTAAATTCATTTAATATGAATAACTAGTTTTCTTACTCACAATTAAATTCATTTAATTTGAATAACTAGTTTTCTTACTCACAATTAAATTCATTTAATTTGAATAACTAGTTTCATTACTCACAATTAAATTCATTTAATATGAATAACTAGTTTTCTTACTCACAATTAAATTCATTTAACTTGAATAACTAGTTTTCTTACTCACAATTAAATTCATTTAATTTGAATAACTAGTTTTCTTACTCACAATTAAATTCATTTAATTTGAATAACTTGTTTTCTTACTCACAATTAAATTCATTTAATATATATAACTAGTTCTCTTTTCACAATTAAATTCATTTGATATGAATAACTAGTTTTCTTACGCAGAATTGAATTTATTTAATTTGAATAACTAGTGTTCTTACTCACAATAAATTTCATTTAATATGAATAACTAGTTTTCTTACTCACAATTAAATTCATTTAATTTGAATAACTAGTGTTCTTACTCACAATTAAATGAATTTAATATGAATAACTAGTTTTCTTACTCACAATTAAATTCATTTAATTTGAATAACTAGTTTTCTTACTCACAATTAAATTCATTTAATAGAAATAACTAGTTTTCTACTCACAATTATGATCATTTAATATGAATAACTAGTTTTCTTACTCACAATTAAGTTAATTTAATATGAATAATTAGTTTTCTACTCACAATTAAGATCAGTTAATATGAATAACTAGTTTTCTTACTCACAATTAAATTCATTTAATTTGAATAACTAGTGTTCTTACTCACATTTAATTTCATTTAATATGAATAACTAGTTTTCTTACTCACAATTAAATTCATTTAACTTGAATAACTAGTTTTCTTACTCACAATTAAATTCATTTAATTTGAATAACTAGTTTTCTTACTCACAATTAAATGAATTTAATTTGAATAACTTGTTTTCTTACTCACAATTAAATTCATTTAATATATATAACTAGTTCTCTATTCACAATTAAATTCATTTGATATGAATAACTAGTTTTCTTACTCACAATTAAATTCATTTAATAGAAATAACTAGTTTTCTACTCACGATTAAGTTCATTTATTACGAATAACTAGTTTTCTTACTCACAATTAAATTCATTTAATAGAAATAACTAGTTTTCTACTCACAATTAAATTCATTTAATTTGAATAACTTGTTTTCTTACTCACAATTAAATTCATTTAATATATATAACTAGTTCTCTATTCACAATTAAATTCATTTGATATGAATAACTAGTTTTCTTACTCACAATTAAATTCATTTAATAGAAATAACTAGTTTTCTACTCACGATTAAGTTCATTTAATACGAATAACTAGTTTTCTTACTCACAATTAAATTCATTTAATAGAAATAACTAGTTTTCTACTCACAATTAAATTCATTTAAGTTGAATAACTAGTGTTCTTACTCACAATTAAATTCATTTAATAGAAATAACTAGTTTTCTACTCACAATTAAGATCATTTAATATGAATAACTAGTTTTCTTACTCAAAATTAAATTCATTTAACTTGAATAACTAGTTTTCTTACTCACAATTAAATTCAATTAATATGAATAACTAGTTTTCTTACTCACAATTAAATTCATTTAATTTGAATAACTAGTTTTCTTACTCACAATTAAATTCATTTAATTTGAATAACTAATTTTGTTACTCACAATTAAATTCATTTAATATATATAACTAGTTCTCTATTCACAATTAAATTCATTTGATATGAATAACAAGTTTTCTTACCCACCATTAAATTCATTTAATATGAATAACTAGTTTTCTTACTCACAATTAAATTCATTTAATATGAATAACTAGTTTTCTTACTCACAATTAAATTCATTTAACTTGAATAACTAGTTTTCTTACTCACAATTAAATTCATTTAATTTGAATAACTAGTTTTCTTACTCACAATTAAATTCATTTAATTTGAATAACTTGTTTTCTTACTCACAATTAAATTCATTTAATATATATAACTAGTTCTCTTTTCACAATTAAATTCATTTGATATGAATAACTAGTTTTCTTACGCAGAATTGAATTTATTTAATTTGAATAACTAGTGTTCTTACTCACAATAAATTTCATTTAATATGAATAACTAGTTTTCTTACTCACAATTAAATTCATTTAATTTGAATAACTAGTGTTCTTACTCACAATTAAATTAATTTAATATGAATAACTAGTTTTCTTACTCACAATTAAATTCATTTAATTTGAATAACTAGTTTTCTTACTCACAATTAAATTCATTTAATAGAAATAACTAGTTTTCTACTCACAATTATGATCATTTAATATGAATAACTAGTTTTCTTACTCACAATTAAGTTAATTTAATATGAATAATTAGTTTTCTACTCACAATTAAGATCAGTTAATATGAATAACTAGTTTTCTTACTCACAATTAAATTCATTTAATTTGAATAACTAGTGTTCTTACTCACATTTAATTTCATTTAATATGAATAACTAGTTTTCTTACTCACAATTAAATTCATTTAACTTGAATAACTAGTTTTCTTACTCACAATTAAATTCATTTAATTTGAATAACTAGTTTTCTTACTCACAATTAAATGAATTTAATTTGAATAACTTGTTTTCTTACTCACAATTAAATTCATTTAATATATATAACTAGTTCTCTATTCACAATTAAATTCATTTGATATGAATAACTAGTTTTCTTACTCACAATTAAATTCATTTAATAGAAATAACTAGTTTTCTACTCACGATTAAGTTCATTTATTACGAATAACTAGTTTTCTTACTCACAATTAAATTCATTTAATAGAAATAACTAGTTTTCTACTCACAATTAAATTCATTTAATTTGAATAACTTGTTTTCTTACTCACAATTAAATTCATTTAATATATATAACTAGTTCTCTATTCACAATTAAATTCATTTGATATGAATAACTAGTTTTCTTACTCACAATTAAATTCATTTAATAGAAATAACTAGTTTTCTACTCACGATTAAGTTCATTTAATACGAATAACTAGTTTTCTTACTCACAATTAAATTCATTTAATAGAAATAACTAGTTTTCTACTCACAATTAAATTCATTTAAGTTGAATAACTAGTGTTCTTACTCACAATTAAATTCATTTAATAGAAATAACTAGTTTTCTACTCACAATTAAGATCATTTAATATGAATAACTAGTTTTCTTACTCAAAATTAAATTCATTTAACTTGAATAACTAGTTTTCTTACTCACAATTAAATTCAATTAATATGAATAACTAGTTTTCTTACTCACAATTAAATTCATTTAATTTGAATAACTAGTTTTCTTACTCACAATTAAATTCATTTAATTTGAATAACTAATTTTGTTACTCACAATTAAATTCATTTAATATATATAACTAGTTCTCTATTCACAATTAAATTCATTTGATATGAATAACAAGTTTTCTTACTCACAATTAAATTCATTTAATATGAATAACTAGTTTTCTTACTCACAATTAAATTCATTTAATATGAATAACTAGTTTTCTTACTCACAATTAAATTCATTTAATTTGAATAACTAGTTTTCTTACACACAATTAAATTCATTTAATTTGAATAACTAGTTTTTTACTCACAATTAAATTCATTTAATTTGAATAACTAGTTTTCTTACTCACAATTAAATTCATTTAATTTGAATAACTGGTTTCATTACTCACAATTAAATTCATTTAATTTGAATAACTAGTTTTCTTACTCACAATTAAATTCATTTAATTTGAATAACTAGTTTTCTTACTCACAATTAAATTCATTTAATTTGAATAACTAGTTTTCTATTCACAATTAAATTTATTTGATATGAATAACTAGTGTTCTTACTCACAATTAAATCCATTTAATTTGAATAACTAGTGTTCTTACTCACAATTAAGTTAATTTAATATGAATAACTAGTTTTCTTACTCACAATTAAATTCATTTAATATATATAACTAGTTCTCTATTCACAATTAAATTCATTTGATATGAATAACTAGTTTTCTACTCACAATTAAGTTCATTTAATACGAATAACTATTTTTCTTACTCACAATTAAATTCATTTAATATGAATAACTAGTTTTCTTACTCACAATTAAATTCATTTAATTTGAATAACTAGTTTTCTTACTCACAATTAAATTCATTTAATTTGAATAACTAGTTTCATTACTCACAATTAAATTCATTTAATATGAATAACTAGTTTTCTTACTCACAATTAAATTCATTTAACTTGAATAACTAGTTTTCTTACTCACAATTAAATTCATTTAATTTGAATAACTAGTTTTCTTACTCACAATTAAATTCATTTAATTTGAATAACTTGTTTTCTTACTCACAATTAAATTCATTTAATATATATAACTAGTTCTCTTTTCACAATTAAATTCATTTGATATGAATAACTAGTTTTCTTACGCAGAATTGAATTTATTTAATTTGAATAACTAGTGTTCTTACTCACAATAAATTTCATTTAATATGAATAACTAGTTTTCTTACTCACAATTAAATTCATTTAATTTGAATAACTAGTGTTCTTACTCACAATTAAATTCATTTAATATGAATAACTAGTTTTCTTACTCACAATTAAATTCATTTAATATGAATAACTAGTTTTCTTACTCACAATTAAATTCATTTAATTTGAATAACTAGTTTTCTTACTCACAATTAAATTCATTTAATTTGAATAACTAGTTTTCTTACTCACAATTAAATTCATTTAATTTGAATAACTAGTTTTCTTACTCACAATTAAATTCATTTAATTTGAATAACTAGTTTCATTACTCACAATTAAATTCATTTAATTTGAATAACTAGTTTTCTTACTCACAATTAAATTCATTTAATTTGAATAACTAGTTTTCTTACTCACAATTAAATTCATTTAATTTGAATAACTAGTTTTCTTACTCACAATTAAATTCATTTAATATGAATAACTATTTTTCTTACTCAAAATTAAACTCATTTAATTTGAATAACTAGTTTTCTTACTCACAATTAAATTCATTTAATTTGAATAACTAGTTTCCTTACTCACAATTAAATTAATTTAATATAAATAACTAGTTTTCTATTCACAATTAAATTTATTTGATATGAATAACTAGTGTTCTTACTCACAATTAAATCCATTTAATTTGAATAACTAGTGTTCTTACTCACAATTAAATTAATTTAATATGAATAACTAGTTTTCTTACTCACAATTAAATTCATTTAATTTGAATAACTAGTTTTCTTACTCACAATTAAATTCATTTAATAGAAATAACTAGTTTTCTACTCACAATTATGATCATTTAATAAGAATAACTAGTTTTCTTACTCACAATTAAGTTAATTTGATATGAATAATTAGTTTTCTTACTCACAATAAAATTCATTTAATTTGAATAACTAGTTTTCTTACTCACAATTAAATTCATTTAATTTGAATAACTAGTGTTCTTACTCACATTTAATTTCATTTAATATGAATAACTAGTTTTCTTACTCACAATTAAATTCATTTAACTTGAATAACTAGTTTTCTTACTCACAATTAAATTCATTTAATTTGAATAACTAGTTTTCTTACTCACAATTAAATTCATTTAATTTGAATAACTTGTTTTCTTACTCACAATTAAATTCATTTAATATATATAACTAGTTCTCTTTTCACAATTAAATTCATTTGATATGAATAACTAGTTTTCTTACGCAGAATTGAATTTATTTAATTTGAATAACTAGTGTTCTTACTCACAATAAATTTCATTTAATATGAATAACTAGTTTTCTTACTCACAATTAAATTCATTTAATTTGAATAACTAGTGTTCTTACTCACAATTAAATTAATTTAATATGAATAACTAGTTTTCTTACTCACAATTAAATTCATTTAATTTGAATAACTAGTTTTCTTACTCACAATTAAATTCATTTAATAGAAATAACTAGTTTTCTACTCACAATTATGATCATTTAATATGAATAACTAGTTTTCTTACTCACAATTAAGTTAATTTAATATGAATAATTAGTTTTCTTACTCACAATAAAATTCATTTAATTTGAATAACTAGTTTTCTTACTCACAATTAAATTCATTTAATTTGAATAACTAGTGTTCTTACTCACATTTAATTTCATTTAATATGAATAACTAGTTTTCTTACTCACAATTAAATTCATTTAACTTGAATAACTAGTTTTCTTACTCACAATTAAATTCATTTAATTTGAATAACTAGTTTTCTTACTCACAATTAAATTCATTTAATTTGAATAACTAGTTTTCTTACTCTCAATTAAATTCATTTAATAGAAATAACTAGTTTTCTACTCACGATTAAGTTCATTTAATACGAATAACTAGTTTTCTTACTCACAATTAAATTCATTTAATAGAAATAACTAGTTTTCTACTCACAATTAAGATCATTTAATATGAATAACTGGTTTTCTTACTCACAATTAAATTCATTTAATTTGAATAACTAGTTTTCTTACTCACAATTAAATTCATTTAATTTGAATAACTAATTTTGTTACTCACAATTAAATTCATTTAATATATATAACTAGTTCTCTATTCACAATTAAATTCATTTGATATGAATAACAAGTTTTCTTACTCACAATTAAATTCATTTAATATGAATAACTAGTTTTCTTACTCACAATTAAATTCATTTAATATGAATAACTAGTTTTCTTACTCACAATTAAATTCATTTAATTTGAATAACTAGTTTTCTTACTCACAATTAAATTCATTTAATTTGAATAACTAGTTTCATTACTCACAATTAAATTAATTTAATATGAATAACTAGTTTTCTTACTCACAATTAAATTCATTTAACTTGAATAACTAGTTTTCTTACTCACAATTAAATTCATTTAATTTGAATAACTAGTTTTCTTACTCACAATTAAATTCATTTAATTTGAATAACTAGTTTTCTTACTCACAATTAAATTCATTTAATTTGAATAACTAGTTTTCTTACTCTCAATTAAATTCATTTAATAGAAATAACTAGTTTTCTACTCACGATTAAGTTCATTTAATACGAATAACTAGTTTTCTTACTCACAATTAAATTCATTTAATAGAAATAACTAGTTTTCTACTCACAATTAAGATCATTTAATATGAATAACTAGTTTTCTTACTCACAATTAAATTCATTTAATTTGAATAACTAGTTTTCTTACTCACAATTAAATTCATTTAATTTGAATAACTAATTTTGTTACTCACAATTAAATTCATTTAATATATATAACTAGTTCTCTATTCACAATTAAATTCATTTGATATGAATAACAAGTTTTCTTACTCACAATTAAATTCATTTAATATGAATAACTAGTTTTCTTACTCACAATTAAATTCATTTAATATGAATAACTAGTTTTCTTACTCACAATTAAATTCATTTAATTTGAATAACTAGTTTTCTTACTCACAATTAAATTCATTTAATTTGAATAACTAGTTTCATTACTCACAATTAAATTCATTTAATATGAATAACTAGTTTTCTTACTCACAATTAAATTCATTTAACTTGAATAACTAGTTTTCTTACTCACAATTAAATTCATTTAATTTGAATAACTAGTTTTCTTACTCACAATTAAATTCATTTAATTTGAATAACTAGTTTTCTTACTCACAATTAAATTCATTTAATTTGAATAACTAGTTTTCTTACTCTCAATTAAATTCATTTAATAGAAATAACTAGTTTTCTACTCACGATTAAGTTCATTTAATACGAATAACTAGTTTTCTTACTCACAATTAAATTCATTTAATAGAAATAACTAGTTTTCTACTCACAATTAAGATCATTTAATATGAATAACTAGTTTTCTTACTCACAATTAAATTCATTTAATTTGAATAACTAGTTTTCTTACTCACAATTAAATCCATTTAATTTGAATAACTAGTGTTCTTACTCACAATTAAGTTAATTTAATATGAATAACTAGTTTTCTTACTCACAATTAAATTCATTTAATATATATAACTAGTTCTCTATTCACAATTAAATTCATTTGATATGAATAACTAGTTTTCTACTCACAATTAAGTTCATTTAATACGAATAACTATTTTTCTTACTCACAATTAAATTCATTTAATATGAATAACTAGTTTTCTTACTCACAATTAAATTCATTTAATTTGAATAACTAGTTTTCTTACTCACAATTAAATTCATTTAATTTGAATAACTAGTTTCATTACTCACAATTAAATTCATTTAATATGAATAACTAGTTTTCTTACTCACAATTAAATTCATTTAACTTGAATAACTAGTTTTCTTACTCACAATTAAATTCATTTAATTTGAATAACTAGTTTTCTTACTCACAATTAAATTCATTTAATTTGAATAACTTGTTTTCTTACTCACAATTAAATTCATTTAATATATATAACTAGTTCTCTTTTCACAATTAAATTCATTTGATATGAATAACTAGTTTTCTTACGCAGAATTGAATTTATTTAATTTGAATAACTAGTGTTCTTACTCACAATAAATTTCATTTAATATGAATAACTAGTTTTCTTACTCACAATTAAATTCATTTAATTTGAATAACTAGTGTTCTTACTCACAATTAAATTAATTTAATATGAATAACTAGTTTTCTTACTCACAATTAAATTCATTTAATTTGAATAACTAGTTTTCTTACTCACAATTAAATTCATTTAATAGAAATAACTAGTTTTCTACTCACAATTATGATCATTTAATATGAATAACTAGTTTTCTTACTCACAATTAAGTTAATTTAATATGAATAATTAGTTTTCTTACTCACAATAAAATTCATTTAATTTGAATAACTAGTTTTCTTACTCACAATTAAATTCATTTAATTTGAATAACTAGTGTTCTTACTCACATTTAATTTCATTTAATATGAATAACTAGTTTTCTTACTCACAATTAAATTCATTTAACTTGAATAACTAGTTTTCTTACTCACAATTAAATTCATTTAATTTGAATAACTAGTTTTCTTACTCACAATTAAATTCATTTAATTTGAATAACTAGTTTTCTTACTCTCAATTAAATTCATTTAATAGAAATAACTAGTTTTCTACTCACGATTAAGTTCATTTAATACGAATAACTAGTTTTCTTACTCACAATTAAATTCATTTAATAGAAATAACTAGTTTTCTACTCACAATTAAGATCATTTAATATGAATAACTGGTTTTCTTACTCACAATTAAATTCATTTAATTTGAATAACTAGTTTTCTTACTCACAATTAAATTCATTTAATTTGAATAACTAATTTTGTTACTCACAATTAAATTCATTTAATATATATAACTAGTTCTCTATTCACAATTAAATTGATTTGATATGAATAACAAGTTTTCTTACTCACAATTAAATTCATTTAATATGAATAACTAGTTTTCTTACTCACAATTAAATTCATTTAATATGAATAACTAGTTTTCTTACTCACAATTAAATTCATTTAATTTGAATAACTAGTTTTCTTACTCACAATTAAATTCATTTAATTTGAATAACTAGTTTCATTACTCACAATTAAATTCATTTAATATGAATAACTAGTTTTCTTACTCACAATTAAATTCATTTAACTTGAATAACTAGTTTTCTTACTCACAATTAAATTCATTTAATTTGAATAACTAGTTTTCTTACTCACAATTAAATTCATTTAATTTGAATAACTAGTTTTCTTACTCACAATTAAATTCATTTAATTTGAATAACTAGTTTTCTTACTCTCAATTAAATTCATTTAATAGAAATAACTAGTTTTCTACTCACGATTAAGTTCATTTAATACGAATAACTAGTTTTCTTACTCACAATTAAATTCATTTAATAGAAATAACTAGTTTTCTACTCACAATTAAGATCATTTAATATGAATAACTAGTTTTCTTACTCACAATTAAATTCATTTAATTTGAATAACTAGTTTTCTTACTCACAATTAAATTCATTTAATTTGAATAACTAATTTTGTTACTCACAATTAAATTCATTTAATATATATAACTAGTTCTCTATTCACAATTAAATTCATTTGATATGAATAACAAGTTTTCTTACTCACAATTAAATTCATTTAATATGAATAACTAGTTTTCTTACTCACAATTAAATTCATTTAATATGAATAACTAGTTTTCTTACTCACAATTAAATTCATTTAATTTGAATAACTAGTTTTCTTACTCACAATTAAATTCATTTAATTTGAATAACTAGTTTCATTACTCACAATTAAATTCATTTAATTTGAATAACTTGTTTTCTTACTCACAATTAAATTCATTTAATATATATAACTAGTTCTCTAATCACAATTAAATTCATTTGATATGAATAACTAGTTTTCTTACTCACAATTAAATTCATATAATAGAAATAACTAGTTTTCTACTCACAATTATGATCATTTAATATGAATAACTAGTTTTCTTTCTCACAATTAAATTCATTTAATTTGAATAACTAGTGTTCTTACTCACAATTAAATTCATTTAATATGAATAACTAGTTTTCTTACTCACAATTAAATTCATTTAATATGAATAACTAGTTTTCTTACTCACAATTAAATTCATTTAATTTGAATAACTAGTTTTCTTACTCACAATTAAATTCATTTAATTTGAATAACTAGTTTCATTACTCACAATTAAATTCATTTAATATGAATAACTAGTTTTCTTACTCACAATTAAATTCATTTAACTTGAATAACTAGTTTTCTTACTCACAATTAAATTCATTTAATTTGAATAACTAGTTTTCTTACTCACAATTAAATTCATTTAATTTGAATAACTAGTTTTCTTACTCACAATTAAATTCATTTAATTTGAATAACTAGTTTTCTTACTCTCAATTAAATTCATTTAATAGAAATAACTAGTTTTCTACTCACGATTAAGTTCATTTAATACGAATAACTAGTTTTCTTACTCACAATTAAATTCATTTAATAGAAATAACTAGTTTTCTACTCACAATTAAGATCATTTAATATGAATAACTAGTTTTCTTACTCACAATTAAATTCATTTAATTTGAATAACTAGTTTTCTTACTCACAATTAAATCCATTTAATTTGAATAACTAGTGTTCTTACTCACAATTAAGTTAATTTAATATGAATAACTAGTTTTCTTACTCACAATTAAATTCATTTAATATATATAACTAGTTCTCTATTCACAATTAAATTCATTTGATATGAATAACTAGTTTTCTACTCACAATTAAGTTCATTTAATACGAATAACTATTTTTCTTACTCACAATTAAATTCATTTAATATGAATAACTAGTTTTCTTACTCACAATTAAATTCATTTAATTTGAATAACTAGTTTTCTTACTCACAATTAAATTCATTTAATTTGAATAACTAGTTTCATTACTCACAATTAAATTCATTTAATATGAATAACTAGTTTTCTTACTCACAATTAAATTCATTTAACTTGAATAACTAGTTTTCTTACTCACAATTAAATTCATTTAATTTGAATAACTAGTTTTCTTACTCACAATTAAATTCATTTAATTTGAATAACTTGTTTTCTTACTCACAATTAAATTCATTTAATATATATAACTAGTTCTCTTTTCACAATTAAATTCATTTGATATGAATAACTAGTTTTCTTACGCAGAATTGAATTTATTTAATTTGAATAACTAGTGTTCTTACTCACAATAAATTTCATTTAATATGAATAACTAGTTTTCTTACTCACAATTAAATCCATTTAATTTGAATAACTAGTGTTCTTACTCACAATTAAATTAATTTAATATGAATAACTAGTTTTCTTACTCACAATTAAATTCATTTAATTTGAATAACTAGTTTTCTTACTCACAATTAAATTCATTTAATAGAAATAACTAGTTTTCTACTCACAATTATGATCATTTAATATGAATAACTAGTTTTCTTACTCACAATTAAGTTAATTTAATATGAATAATTAGTTTTCTTACTCACAATAAAATTCATTTAATTTGAATAACTAGTTTTCTTACTCACAATTAAATTCATTTAATTTGAATAACTAGTGTTCTTACTCACATTTAATTTCATTTAATATGAATAACTAGTTTTCTTACTCACAATTAAATTCATTTAACTTGAATAACTAGTTTTCTTACTCACAATTAAATTCATTTAATTTGAATAACTAGTTTTCTTACTCACAATTAAATTCATTTAATTTGAATAACTAGTTTTCTTACTCTCAATTAAATTCATTTAATAGAAATAACTAGTTTTCTACTCACGATTAAGTTCATTTAATACGAATAACTAGTTTTCTTACTCACAATTAAATTCATTTAATAGAAATAACTAGTTTTCTTACTCACAATTAAATTCATTTAATATGAATAACTAGTTTTCTTACTCACAATTAAATTCATTTAATTTGAATAACTAGTTTTCTTACTCACAATTAAATTCATTTAATTTGAATAACTAGTTTCATTACTCACAATTAAATTCATTTAATATGAATAACTAGTTTTCTTACTCACAATTAAATTCATTTAACTTGAATAACTAGTTTTCTTACTCACAATTAAATTCATTTAATTTGAATAACTAGTTTTCTTACTCACAATTAAATTCATTTAATTTGAATAACTAGTTTTCTTACTCACAATTAAATTCATTTAATTTGAATAACTAGTTTTCTTACTCTCAATTAAATTCATTTAATAGAAATAACTAGTTTTCTACTCACGATTAAGTTCATTTAATACGAATAACTAGTTTTCTTACTCACAATTAAATTCATTTAATAGAAATAACTAGTTTTCTACTCACAATTAAGATCATTTAATATGAATAACTAGTTTTCTTACTCACAATTAAATTCATTTAATTTGAATAACTAGTTTTCTTACTCACAATTAAATTCATTTAATTTGAATAACTAATTTTGTTACTCACAATTAAATTCATTTAATATATATAACTAGTTCTCTATTCACAATTAAATTCATTTGATATGAATAACAAGTTTTCTTACTCACAATTAAATTCATTTAATATGAATAACTAGTTTTCTTACTCACAATTAAATTCATTTAATATGAATAACTAGTTTTCTTACTCACAATTAAATTCATTTAATTTGAATAACTAGTTTTCTTACTCACAATTAAATTCATTTAATTTGAATAACTAGTTTCATTACTCACAATTAAATTCATTTAATTTGAATAACTTGTTTTCTTACTCACAATTAAATTCATTTAATATATATAACTAGTTCTCTAATCACAATTAAATTCATTTGATATGAATAACTAGTTTTCTTACTCACAATTAAATTCATATAATAGAAATAACTAGTTTTCTACTCACAATTATGATCATTTAATATGAATAACTAGTTTTCTTTCTCACAATTAAATTCATTTAATTTGAATAACTAGTGTTCTTACTCACAATTAAATTCATTTAATATGAATAACTAGTTTTCTTACTCAAAATTAAATTCATTTAATTTGAATAACTAGTTTTCTTACTCACAATTAAATTCATTTAATTTTAATAACTAGTTTTCTTACTCACAATTAAATTCATTTAATAGAATTAACTAGTTTTCTACTCACAATTAAGATCATTTAATATGAATAACTAGTTTTCTTACTCACAATTAAATTTATTTAATTTGAATAACTAGTTTTCTTACTCACAATTAAATTCATTTAATAGAAATAACTAGTTTTCTACTCACAATTAAGATCATTTAATATGAATAACTAGATTTCTTACTCACAATTAAATTTATTTAATTTGAATAACTAGTTTTCTTGCTCACAATTAAGTTAATTTAATATGAATAACTAGTTTTCTTACTCACATTTAAATTCATTTAATTTGAATAACTAGTGTTCTTACTCACAATTAAATTCATTTAATAGAAATATCTAGTTTTCTACTCACAATTAAGATCATTTAATATGAATAACTAGTTTTCTTACTCACAATTAAATTCATTTAATATGAATATCTAGTGTTCTTACTCACAATTAAATTCATTTAATTTGAATCACTAGTTTTCTTACTCTCAATTAATTTCATTTAATTTGAATAACTAGTTTTCTTACTCACAATTAAATTCGTTTAATTTGAATAACTAATTTTGTTACTCACAATTAAATTCATTTAATATATATAACTAGTTCTCTATTCACAATTAAATTCATTTGATATGAATAACAAGTTTTCTTACTCACAATTAAATTCATTTAATATGAATAACTAGTTTTCTTACTCACAATTAAATTCATTTAATATGAATAACTAATTTTCTTACTCACAATTAAATTCATTTAATTTGAATAACTAGTTTTCTTACTCACAATTAAATTCATTTAATATGAATAACTAGTTTTCTTACTCACAATTAAATTCATTTAATTTGAATAACTAGTTTTCTTACTCACAATTAAATTCATATAATAGAAATAACTAGTTTTCTTACTCACAATTAAATTCATTTAATTTGAATAACTAGTTTTCTTACTCACAATTAAATTCATTTAATTTGAATAACTTGTTTTCTTACTAACAATTAAATTCATTTAATATATATAACTAGTTCTCTATTCACAATTAAATTCATTTGATATGAATAACTAGTTTTCTTAATCACAATTAAATTCATTTAATAGAAATAACTAGTTTTCTACTCACGATTAAGTTCATTTAATACGAATAACTAGTTTTCTTATTCACAATTAAATTCATTTAATAGAAATAACTAGTTTTCTACTCACAATTAAATTCATTTAATTTGAATAACTAGTGTTCTTACTCACAATTAAATTCATTTAATAGAAATAACTAGTTTTCTACTCACAATTAAGATCATTTAATATGAATAACTAGTTTTCTTACTCACAATTAAATTCATTTAATTTGAATAACTGGTATTCTTACTCACAATTAAATTCATTTAATTTGAATAACTAGTTTTCTTACTCACAATTAAATTCATTTAATTTGAATAACTAATGTTCTTACTCACAATTAAGTTAATTTAATATGAGTAACTAGTTTTCTTACTCACAATAAAATTCATTTAATTTGAATAACTAGTTTTCTTACTCACAATTAAATTCATTTAATATGAATAACTAGTTTTCTTACTCACAATTAAATTCATTTAATATGAATAACTAGTTTTCTTACTCACAATTAAATTCATTTAATTTGAATAACTAGTTTTCTTACTCACAATTAAATTCATTTAATATGAATAACTAGTTTTCTTACTCACAATTAAATTCATTTAATTTGAATAACTAGTTTTCTTACTCACAATTAAATTCATATAATAGAAATAACTAGTTTTCTTACTCACAATTAAATTCATTTAATTTGAATAACTAGTTTTCTTACTCACAATTAAATTCATTTAATTTGAATAACTTGTTTTCTTACTAACAATTAAATTCATTTAATATATATAACTAGTTCTCTATTCACAATTAAATTCATTTGATATGAATAACTAGTTTTCTTAATCACAATTAAATTCATTTAATAGAAATAACTAGTTTTCTAATCACGATTAAGTTCATTTAATACGAATAACTAGTTTTCTTATTCACAATTAAATTCATTTAATAGAAATAACTAGTTTTCTACTCACAATTAAATTCATTTAATTTGAATAACTAGTGTTCTTACTCACAATTAAATTCATTTAATAGAAATAACTAGTTTTCTACTCACAATTAAGATCATTTAATATGAATAACTAGTTTTCTTACTCACAATTAAATTCATTTAATTTGAATAACTGGTATTCTTACTCACAATTAAATTCATTTAATTTGAATAACTAGTTTTCTTACTCACAATTAAATTCATTTAATTTGAATAACTAATGTTCTTACTCACAATTAAGTTAATTTAATATGAGTAACTAGTTTTCTTACTCACAATAAAATTCATTTAATTTGAATAACTAGTTTTCTTACTCACAATTAAATTCATTTAATTTGAATAACTTGTTTTCTTACTAACAATTAAATTCATTTAATATATATAACTAGTTCTCTATTCACAATTAAATTCATTTGATATGAATAACTAGTTTTCTTACTCACAATTAAATTCATTTAATTGAAATAACTAGTTTTCTACTCACGATTAAGTTCATTTAATACGAATAACTAGTTTTCTTACTCACAATTAAATTCATTTAATAGAAATAACTAGTTTTCTACTCACAATTAAATTCATTTAATTTGAATAACTAGTGTTCTTACTCACAATTAAATTCATTTAATAGAAATAACTAGTTTTCTACTCACAATTAAGATCATTTAATATGAATAACTAGTTTTCTTACTCACAATTAAATTCATTTAATTTGAATAACTGGTGTTCTTACTCACAATTAAATTCATTTAATTTGAATAACTAGTTTTCTTACTCACAATTAAATTCATTTAATTGGAATAACTAATTTTCTTACTCACAATTAAGTTAATTTAATATGAATAACTAGTTTTCTTACTCACAATAAAATTCATTTAATTTGAATAACTAGTTTCCTTACTCACAATTAAATTAATTTAATATAAATAACTAGTTCGCTATTCACAATTAAATTCATTTGATATGAATAACTAGTTTTCTTACTCACAATTAAATTCATTTAATTTGAATAACTAGTTTTCTTACTCACAATTAAATTCATTTAATCTATATAACTAGTTTTCTATTCACAATTAAATTTATTTGATATGAATAACTAGTTTTCTTACTCACAATTAAATCCATTTAATTTGAATAACTAGTGTTCTTACTCACAATTAAGTTAATTTAATATGAATAACTAGTTTTCTTACTCACAATTAAATTCATTTAATATATATAACTAGTTCTCTATTCACAATTAAATTCATTTGATATGAATAACTAGTTTTCTACTCACAATTAAGTTCATTTAATACGAATAACTATTTTTCTTACTCACAATTAAATTCATTTAATAGATATAACTAGTTTTCTACTCACAATTAAGATCATTTAATATGAATAACTAGTTTTCTTACTCACAATTAAATTCATTTAATTTGAATAACTAGTGTTCTTACTCACAATTAAATTCAGTTAATTTGAATAACTAGTGTTCTTACTCACAATTAATTTCATTTAATATGAATAACTAGTGTTCTTACTCACAATTAAAATCATTTAATATGAATAACTAGTTTTCTTACTCAAAATTAAATTTATTTAATTTGAATAACTAGTTTTCTTACTCACAATTAAATTCATTTAATTTGAATAACTAGTTTTCTTACTCACAATTAAATTCATTTAATCTATATAACTAGTTTTCTATTCACAATTAAATTTATTTGATATGAATAACTAGTTTTCTTACTCACAATTAAATCCATTTAATTTGAATAACTAGTGTTCTTACTCACAATTAAGTTAATTTAATATGAATAACTAGTTTTCTTACTCACAATTAAATTCATTTAATATATATAACTAGTTCTCTATTCACAATTAAATTCATTTGATATGAATAACTAGTTTTCTACTCACAATTAAGTTCATTTAATACGAATAACTATTTTTCTTACTCACAATTAAATTCATTTAATAGATATAAGTAGTTTTCTACTCACAATTAAGATCATTTAATATGAATAACTAGTTTTCTTACTCACAATTAAATTCATTTAATTTGAATAACTAGTGTTCTTACTCACAATTAAATTCAGTTAATTTGAATAACTAGTGTTCTTACTCACAATTAATTTCATTTAATATGAATAACTAGTGTTCTTACTCACAATTAAAATCATTTAATATGAATAACTAGTTTTCTTACTCAAAATTAAATTCATTTAATTTGAATAACTAGTTTTCTTACTCACAATTAAATTCATTTAATATGAATAACTAGTTTTCTTACTCACAATTAAATTCATTTAACTTGAATAACTAGTTTTCTTACTCACAATTAAATTCATTTAATTTGAATAACTAGTTTTCTTACTCACAATTAAATTCATTTAACTTGAATAATTAGTTTTCTTACTCACAATTAAATTCATTTAATTTGAATAACTAGTTTTCTTATTCACAATTAAATTCATTTAATTTGAATAACTTGTTTTCTTACTCACAATTAAATTCATTTAATATATATAACTAGTTCTCTATTCACAATTAAATTCATTTGATATGAATAACTAGTTTTCTTACTCACAATTAAATTCATTTAATAGAAATAACTAGTTTTCTACTCACGATTAAGATCATTTAATACGAATAACTAGTTTTCTTACTCACAATTAAATTCATTTAATAGAAATAACTAGTTTTCTACTCACAATTAAATTCATTTAATTTGAATAACTAGTGTTCTTACTCACAATTAAATTCATTTAATAGAAATAACTAGTTTTCTACTCACAATTAAGATCATTTAATATGAATAACTAGTTTTCTTACTCACAATTAAATTCATTTAATTTGAATAACTAGTGTTCTTACTCACAATTAAATTAATTTAATATGAATAACTAGTTTTCTTACTCACAATTAAATTCATTTAATTTGAATAACTAGTTTTCTTACTCACAATTAAATTCATTTAATAGAAATAACTAGTTTTCTACTCACAATTATGATCATTTAATATGAATAACTAGTTTTCTTACTCACAATTAAGTTAATTTAATATGAATAATTAGTTTTCTTACTCACAATAAAATTCATTTAATTTGAATAACTAGTTTTCTTACTCACAATTAAATTCATTTAATTTGAATAACTAGTGTTCTTACTCACATTTAATTTCATTTAATATGAATAACTAGTTTTCTTACTCACAATTAAATTCATTTAACTTGAATAACTAGTTTTCTTACTCACAATTAAATTCATTTAATTTGAATAACTAGTTTTCTTACTCACAATTAAATTCATTTAATTTGAATAACTAGTTTTCTTACTCTCAATTAAATTCATTTAATAGAAATAACTAGTTTTCTACTCACGATTAAGTTCATTTAATACGAATAACTAGTTTTCTTACTCACAATTAAATTCATTTAATAGAAATAACTAGTTTTCTACTCACAATTAAGATCATTTAATATGAATAACTGGTTTTCTTACTCACAATTAAATTCATTTAATTTGAATAACTAGTTTTCTTAGTCACAATTAAATTCATTTAATTTGAATAACTAATTTTGTTACTCACAATTAAATTCATTTAATATATATAACTAGTTCTCTATTCACAATTAAATTCATTTGATATGAATAACAAGTTTTCTTACTCACAATTAAATTCATTTAATATGAATAACTAGTTTTCTTACTCACAATTAAATTCATTTAATATGAATAACTAGTTTTCTTACTCACAATTAAATTCATTTAATTTGAATAACTAGTTTTCTTACTCACAATTAAATTCATTTAATTTGAATAACTAGTTTCATTACTCACAATTAAATTCATTTATTATGAATAACTAGTTTGCTTACTCACAATTAAATTCATTTAACTTGAATAACTAGTTTTCTTACTCACAATTAAATTCATTTAATTTGAATAACTAGTTTTCTTACTCACAATTAAATTCATTTAATTTGAATAACTAGTTTTCTTACTCACAATTAAATTCATTTAATTTGAATAACTAGTTTTCTTACTCTCAATTAAATTCATTTAATAGAAATAACTAGTTTTCTACTCACGATTAAGTTCATTTAATACGAATAACTAGTTTTCTTACTCACAATTAAATTCATTTAATAGAAATAACTAGTTTTCTACTCACAATTAAGATCATTTAATATGAATAACTAGTTTTCTTACTCACAATTAAATTCATTTAATTTGAATAACTAGTTTTCTTACTCACAATTAAATTCATTTAATTTGAATAACTAATTTTGTTACTCACAATTAAATTCATTTAATATATATAACTAGTTCTCTATTCACAATTAAATTCATTTGATATGAATAACAAGTTTTCTTACTCCCAATTAAATTCATTTAATATGAATAACTAGTTTTCTTACTCACAATTAAATTCATTTAATATGAATAACTAGTTTTCTTACTCACAATTAAATTCATTTAATTTGAATAACTAGTTTTCTTACTCACAATTAAATTCATTTAATTTGAATAACTAGTTTCATTACTCACAATTAAATTCATTTAATTTGAATAACTTGTTTTCCTACTCACAATTAAATTCATTTAATATATATAACTAGTTCTCTAATCACAATTAAATTCATTTGATATGAATAACTAGTTTTCTTACTCACAATTAAATTCATATAATAGAAATAACTAGTTTTCTACTCACAATTATGATCATTTAATATGAATAACTAGTTTTCTTTCTCACAATTAAATTCATTTAATTTGAATAACTAGTGTTCTTACTCACAATTAAATTCATTTAATATGAATAACTAGTTTTCTTACTCAAAATTAAATTCATTTAATTTGAATAACTAGTTTTCTTACTCACAATTAAATTCATTTAATTTTAATAACTAGTTTTCTTACTCACAATTAAATTCATTTAATAGAATTAACTAGTTTTCTACTCACAATTAAGATCATTTAATATGAATAACTAGTTTTCTTACTCACAATTAAATTCATTTAATTTGAATAACTAGTTTTCTTACTCACAATTAAATTCATTTAATAGAAATAACTAGTTTTCTACTCACAATTAAGATCATTTAATATGAATAACTAGATTTCTTACTCACAATTAAATTTATTTAATTTGAATAACTAGTTTTCTTGCTCACAATTAAGTTAATTTAATATGAATAACTAGTTTTCTTACTCACAATTAAATTCATTTAATTTGAATAACTAGTGTTCTTACTCACAATTAAATTCATTTAATAGAAATATCTAGTTTTCTACTCACAATTAAGATCATTTAATATGAATAACTAGTTTTCTTACTCACAATTAAATTCATTTAATATGAATATCTAGTGTTCTTACTCACAATTAAATTCATTTAATTTGAATCACTAGTTTTCTTACTCTCAATTAATTTCATTTAATTTGAATAACTAGTTTTCTTACTCACAATTAAATTCGTTTAATTTGAATAACTAATTTTGTTACTCACAATTAAATTCATTTAATATATATAACTAGTTCTCTATTCACAATTAAATTCATTTGATATGAATAACAAGTTTTCTTACTCACAATTAAATTCATTTAATATGAATAACTAGTTTTCTTACTCACAATTAAATTCATTTAATATGAATAACTAGTTTTCTTACTCACAATTAAATTCATTTAATTTGAATAACTAGTTTTCTTACTCACAATTAAATTCATTTAATATGAATAACTAGTTTTCTTACTCACAATTAAATTCATTTAATTTGAATAACTAGTTTTCTTACTCACAATTAAATTCATATAATAGAAATAACTAGTTTTCTTACTCACAATTAAATTCATTTAATTTGAATAACTAGTTTTCTTACTCACAATTAAATTCATTTAATTTGAATAACTTGTTTTCTTACTAACAATTAAATTCATTTAATATATATAACTAGTTCTCTATTCACAATTAAATTCATTTGATATGAATAACTAGTTTTCTTAATCACAATTAAATTCATTTAATAGAAATAACTAGTTTTCTACTCACGATTAAGTTCATTTAATACGAATAACTAGTTTTCTTATTCACAATTAAATTCATTTAATACAAATAACTAGTTTTCTACTCACAATTAAATTCATTTAATTTGAATAACTAGTGTTCTTACTCACAATTAAATTCATTTAATAGAAATAACTAGTTTTCTACTCACAATTAAGATCATTTAATATGAATAACTAGTTTTCTTACTCACAATTAAATTCATTTAATTTGAATAACTGGTATTCTTACTCACAATTAAATTCATTTAATTTGAATAACTAGTTTTCTTACTCACAATTAAATTCATTTAATTTGAATAACTAATGTTCTTACTCACAATTAAGTTAATTTAATATGAGTAACTAGTTTTCTTACTCACAATAAAATTCATTTAATTTGAATAACTAGTTTTCTTACTCACAATTAAATTCATTTAATATGAATAACTAGTTTTCTTACTCACAATTAAATTCATTTAATATGAATAACTAGTTTTCTTACTCACAATTAAATTCATTTAATTTGAATAACTAGTTTTCTTACTCACAATTAAATTCATTTAATATGAATAACTAGTTTTCTTACTCACAATTAAATTCATTTAATTTGAATAACTAGTTTTCTTACTCACAATTAAATTCATATAATAGAAATAACTAGTTTTCTTACTCACAATTAAATTCATTTAATTTGAATAACTAGTTTTCTTACTCACAATTAAATTCATTTAATTTGAATAACTTGTTTTCTTACTAACAATTAAATTCATTTAATATATATAACTAGTTCTCTATTCACAATTAAATTCATTTGATATGAATAACTAGTTTTCTTAATCACAATTAAATTCATTTAATAGAAATAACTAGTTTTCTACTCACAATTAAATTCATTTAATTCGAATAACTAGTGTTCTTACTCACAATTAAATTCATTTAATAGAAATAACTAGTTTTCTACTCACAATTAAGATCATTTAATATGAATAACTAGTTTTCTTACTCACAATTAAATTCATTTAATTTGAATAACTGGTATTCTTACTCACAATTAAATTCATTTAATTTGAATAACTAGTTTTCTTACTCACAATTATATTCATTTAATTTGAATAACTAATGTTCTTACTCACAATTAAGTTAATTTAATATGAGTAACTAGTTTTCTTACTCACAATAAAATTCATTTAATTTGAATAACTAGTTTTCTTACTCACAATTAAATTCATTTAATTTGAATAACTTGTTTTCTTACTAACAATTAAATTCATTTAATATATATAACTAGTTCTCTATTCACAATTAAATTCATTTGATATGAATAACTAGTTTTCTTACTCACAATTAAATTCATTTAATAGAAATAACTAGTTTTCTACTCACGATTAAGTTCATTTAATACGAATAACTAGTTTTCTTACTCACAATTAAATTCATTTAATAGAAATAACTAGTTTTCTACTCACAATTAAATTCATTTAATTTGAATAACTAGTGTTCTTACTCACAATTAAATTCATTTAATAGAAATAACTAGTTTTCTACTCACAATTAAGATCATTTAATATGAATAACTAGTTTTCTTACTCACAATTAAATTCATTTAATTTGAATAACTGGTGTTCTTACTCACAATTAAATTCATTTAATTTGAATAACTGGTATTCTTACTCACAATTAAATTCATTTAACTTGAATAACTAGTTTTCTTACTCACAATTAAATTCATTTAATTTGAATAACTAGTTTTCTTACTCACAATTAAATTCATTTAATTTGAATAACTAGTTTTCTTACTCACAATTAAATTCATTTAATTTGAATAACTAGTTTTCTTACTCTCAATTAAATTCATTTAATAGAAATAACTAGTTTTCTACTCACGATTAAGTTCATTTAATACGAATAACTAGTTTTCTTACTCACAATTAAATTCATTTAATAGAAATAACTAGTTTTCTACTCACAATTAAGATCATTTAATATGAATAACTAGTTTTCTTACTCACAATTAAATTCATTTAATTTGAATAACTAGTTTTCTTACTCACAATTAAATTCATTTAATTTGAATAACTAATTTTGTTACTCACAATTAAATTCATTTAATATATATAACTAGTTCTCTATTCACAATTAAATTCATTTGATATGAATAACAAGTTTTCTTACTCACAATTAAATTCATTTAATATGAATAACTAGTTTTCTTACTCACAATTAAATTCATTTAATATGAATAACTAGTTTTCTTACTCACAATTAAATTCATGTAATTTGAATAACTAGTTTTCTTACTCACAATTAAATTCATTTAATTTGAATAACTAGTTTCATTACTCACAATTAAATTCATTTAATTTGAATAACTTGTTTTCCTACTCACAATTAAATTCATTTAATATATATAACTAGTTCTCTAATCACAATTAAATTCATTTGATATGAATAACTAGTTTTCTTACTCACAATTAAATTCATATAATAGAAATAACTAGTTTTCTACTCACAATTATGATCATTTAATATGAATAACTAGTTTTCTTTCTCACAATTAAATTCATTTAATTTGAATAACTAGTGTTCTTACTCACAATTAAATTCATTTAATATGAATAACTAGTTTTCTTACTCAAAATTAAATTCATTTAATTTGAATAACTAGTTTTCTTACTCACAATTAAATTCATTTAATTTTAATAACTAGTTTTCTTACTCACAATTAAATTCATTTAATAGAATTAACTAGTTTTCTACTCACAATTAAGATCATTTAATATGAATAACTAGTTTTCTTACTCACAATTAAATTCATTTAATTTGAATAACTAGTTTTCTTACTCACAATTAAATTCATTTAATAGAAATAACTAGTTTTCTACTCACAATTAAGATCATTTAATATGAATAACTAAATTTCTTACTCACAATTAAATTTATTTAATTTGAATAACTAGTTTTCTTGCTCACAATTAAGTTAATTTAATATGAATAACTAGTTTTCTTACTCACAATTAAATTCATTTAATTTGAATAACTAGTGTTCTTACTCACAATTAAATTCATTTAATAGAAATATCTAGTTTTCTACTCACAATTAAGATCATTTAATATGAATAACTAGTTTTCTTACTCACAATTAAATTCATTTAATATGAATATCTAGTGTTCTTACTCACAATTAAATTCATTTAATTTGAATCACTAGTTTTCTTACTCTCAATTAATTTCATTTAATTTGAATAACTAGTTTTCTTACTCACAATTAAATTCGTTTAATTTGAATAACTAATTTTGTTACTCACAATTAAATTCATTTAATATATATAACTAGTTCTCTATTCACAATTAAATTCATTTGATATGAATAACAAGTTTTCTTACTCACAATTAAATTCATTTAATATGAATAACTAGTTTTCTTACTCACAATTAAATTCATTTAATATGAATAACTAGTTTTCTTACTCACAATTAAATTCATTTAATTTGAATAACTAGTTTTCTTACTCACAATTAAATTCATTTAATATGAATAACTAGTTTTCTTACTCACAATTAAATTCATTTAATTTGAATAACTAGTTTTCTTACTCACAATTAAATTCATATAATAGAAATAACTAGTTTTCTTACTCACAATTAAATTCATTTAATTTGAATAACTAGTTTTCTTACTCACAATTAAATTCATTTAATTTGAATAACTTGTTTTCTTACTAACAATTAAATTCATTTAATATATATAACTAGTTCTCTATTCACAATTAAATTCATTTGATATGAATAACTAGTTTTCTTAATCACAATTAAATTCATTTAATAGAAATAACTAGTTTTCTACTCACGATTAAGTTCATTTAATACGAATAACTAGTTTTCTTATTCACAATTAAATTCATTTAATAGAAATAACTAGTTTTCTACTCACAATTAAATTCATTTAATTTGAATAACTAGTGTTCTTACTCACAATTAAATTCATTTAATAGAAATAACTAGTTTTCTACTCACAATTAAGATCATTTAATATGAATAACTAGTTTTCTTACTCACAATTAAATTCATTTAATTTGAATAACTGGTATTCTTACTCACAATTAAATTCATTTAATTTGAATAACTAGTTTTCTTACTCACAATTAAATTCATTTAATTTGAATAACTAATGTTCTTACTCACAATTAAGTTAATTTAATATGAGTAACTAGTTTTCTTACTCACAATAAAATTCATTTAATTTGAATAACTAGTTTTCTTACTCACAATTAAATTCATTTAATATGAATAACTAGTTTTCTTACTCACAATTAAATTCATTTAATATGAATAACTAGTTTTCTTACTCACAATTAAATTCATTTAATTTGAATAACTAGTTTTCTTACTCACAATTAAATTCATTTAATATGAATAACTAGTTTTCTTACTCACAATTAAATTCATTTAATTTGAATAACTAGTTTTCTTACTCACAATTAAATTCATATAATAGAAATAACTAGTTTTCTTACTCACAATTAAATTCATTTAATTTGAATAACTAGTTTTCTTACTCACAATTAAATTCATTTAATTTGAATAACTTGTTTTCTTACTAACAATTAAATTCATTTAATATATATAACTAGTTCTCTATTCACAATTAAATTCATTTGATATGAATAACTAGTTTTCTTACTCACAATTAAATTCATTTAATAGAAATAACTAGTTTTCTACTCACGATTAAGTTCATTTAATACGAATAACTAGTTTTCTTACTCACAATTAAATTCATTTAATAGAAATAACTAGTTTTCTACTCACAATTAAATTCATTTAATTTGAATAACTAGTGTTCTTACTCACAATTAAATTCATTTAATAGAAATAACTAGTTTTCTACTCACAATTAAGATCATTTAATATGAATAACTAGTTTTCTTACTCACAATTAAATTCATTTAATTTGAATAACTGGTGTTCTTACTCACAATTAAATTCATTTAATTTGAATAACTAGTTTTCTTACTCACAATTAAATTCATTTAATTGGAATAACTAATTTTCTTACTCACAATTAAGTTAATTTAATATGAATAACTAGTTTTCTTACTCACAATAAAATTCATTTAATTTGAATAACTAGTTTCCTTACTCACAATTAAATTAATTTAATATAAATAACTAGTTCGCTATTCACAATTAAATTCATTTGATATGAATAACTAGTTTTCTTACTCACAATTAAATTCATTTAATTTGAATAACTAGTTTTCTTACTCACAATTAAATTCATTTAATCTATATAACTAGTTTTCTATTCACAATTAAATTTATTTGATATGAATAACTAGTTTTCTTACTCACAATTAAATCCATTTAATTTGAATAACTAGTGTTCTTACTCACAATTAAGTTAATTTAATATGAATAACTAGTTTTCTTACTCACAATTAAATTCATTTAATATATATAACTAGTTCTCTATTCACAATTAAATTCATTTGATATGAATAACTAGTTTTCTACTCACAATTAAGTTCATTTAATACGAATAACTATTTTTCTTACTCACAATTAAATTCATTTAATAGATATAACTAGTTTTCTACTCACAATTAAGATCATTTAATATGAATAACTAGTTTTCTTACTCACAATTAAATTCATTTAATTTGAATAACTAGTGTTCTTACTCACAATTAAATTCAGTTAATTTGAATAACTAGTGTTCTTACTCACAATTAATTTCATTTAATATGAATAACTAGTGTTCTTACTCACAATTAAAATCATTTAATATGAATAACTAGTTTTCTTACTCAAAATTAAATTTATTTAATTTGAATAACTAGTTTTCTTACTCACAATTAAATTCATTTAATTTGAATAACTAGTTTTCTTACTCACAATTAAATTCATTTAATCTATATAACTAGTTTTCTATTCACAATTAAATTTATTTGATATGAATAACTAGTTTTCTTACTCACAATTAAATCCATTTAATTTGAATAACTAGTGTTCTTACTCACAATTAAGTTAATTTAATATGAATAACTAGTTTTCTTACTCACAATTAAATTCATTTAATATATATAACTAGTTCTCTATTCACAATTAAATTCATTTGATATGAATAACTAGTTTTCTACTCACAATTAAGTTCATTTAATACGAATAACTATTTTTCTTACTCACAATTAAATTCATTTAATAGATATAAGTAGTTTTCTACTCACAATTAAGATCATTTAATATGAATAACTAGTTTTCTTACTCACAATTAAATTCATTTAATTTGAATAACTAGTGTTCTTACTCACAATTAAATTCAGTTAATTTGAATAACTAGTGTTCTTACTCACAATTAATTTCATTTAATATGAATAACTAGTGTTCTTACTCACAATTAAAATCATTTAATATGAATAACTAGTTTTCTTACTCAAAATTAAATTGATTTAATTTGAATAACTAGTTTTCTTACTCACAATTAAATTCATTTAATTTGAATAACTAGTTTTCTTACTCACAATTAAATTCATTTAATTTGAATAACTAGATTTCTTACTTACAATTAAATTTATTTAATTTGAATAACTAGTGTTCTTGCTCACAATTAAGTTAATTTAATATGAATAACTAGTTTTCTTACTTTCAATTAAATTCATTTAATTTGAATAACTAGTGTTCTTACTCACAATTAAATTCATTTAATAGAAATATCTAGTTTTCTACTCACAATTAAGATCAGTTAATATGAATAACTAGTTTTCTTACTCACAATTAAATTCATTTAATATGAATAACTAGTTTTCTTACTCACAATTAAATTCATTTAATATGAATAACTAGTTTTCTTACTCACAATTAAATTCATATAATTTGAATGACTAGTGTTCTTACTCACAATTACATTCAGTTAATTTGAATAACTAGTGTTCTTACTCACAATTAATTTCATTTAATATGAATAACTAGTGTTCTTACTCACAATTAAAATCATTTAATATGAATAACTAGTTTTCTTACTCAAAATTAAATTTATTTAATTTGAATAACTAGTTTTCTTACTCACAATTAAATTCATTTAATTTGAATAACTAGTTTTCTTACTCACAATTAAATTCATTTAATCTATATAACTAGTTTTCTATTCACAATTAAATTTATTTGATATGAATAACTAGTTTTCTTACTCACAATTAAATCCATTTAATTTGAATAACTAGTGTTCTTACTCACAATTAAGTTAATGTAATATGAATAACTAGTTTTCTTACTCACAATTAAATTCATTTAATATATATAACTAGTTCTCTATTCACAATTAAATTCATTTGATATGAATAACTAGTTTTCTACTCACAATTAAGTTCATTTAATACGAATAACTATTTTTCTTACTCACAATTAAATTCATTTAATAGATATAAGTAGTTTTCTACTCACAATTAAGATCATTTAATATGAATAACTAGTTTTCTTACTCACAATTAAATTCATTTAATTTGAATAACTAGTGTTCTTACTCACAATTAAATTCAGTTAATTTGAATAACTAGTGTTCTTACTCACAATTAATTTCATTTAATATGAATAACTAGTGTTCTTACTCACAATTAAAATCATTTAATATGAATAACTAGTTTTCTTACTCAAAATTAAATTCATTTAATTTGAATAACTAGTTTTCTTACTCACAATTAAATTCATTTAATTTGAATAACTAGTTTTCTTACTCACAATTAAATTCATTTAATTTGAATAACTAGATTTCTTACTTACAATTAAATTTATTTAATTTGAATAACTAGTGTTCTTGCTCACAATTAAGTTAATTTAATATGAATAACTAGTTTTCTTACTTTCAATTAAATTCATTTAATTTGAATAACTAGTGTTCTTACTCACAATTAAATTCATTTAATTTGAATAACTAGTTTCATTACTCACAATTAAATTCATTTAATATGAATAACTAGTTTTCTTACTCACAATTAAATTCATTTAACTTGAATAACTAGTTTTCTTACTCACAATTAAATTCATTTAATTTGAATAACTAGTTTTCTTACTCACAATTAAATTCATTTAACTTGAATAATTAGTTTTCTTACTCACAATTAAATTCATTTAATTTGAATAACTAGTTTTCTTATTCACAATTAAATTCATTTAATTTGAATAACTTGTTTTCTTACTCACAATTAAATTCATTTAATATATATAACTAGTTCTCTATTCACAATTAAATTCATTTGATATGAATAACTAGTTTTCTTACTCACAATTAAATTCATTTAATAGAAATAACTAGTTTTCTACTCACGATTAAGATCATTTAATACGAATAACTAGTTTTCTTACTCACAATTAAATTCATTTAATAGAAATAACTAGTTTTCTACTCACAATTAAATTCATTTAATTTGAATAACTAGTGTTCTTACTCACAATTAAATTCATTTAATAGAAATAACTAGTTTTCTACTCACAATTAAGATCATTTAATATGAATAACTAGTTTTCTTACTCACAATTAAATTCATTTAATTTGAATAACTGGTGTTCTTACTCACAATTAAATTCATTTAATTTGAATAACTAGTTTTCTTACTCACAATTAAATTCATTTAATTTGAATAACTAATGTTCTTACTCACAATTAAGTTAATTTAATATGAGTAACTAGTTTTCTTACTCACAATTAAAATCATTTAATATGAATAACTAGTTTTCTTACTCAAAATTAAATTTATTTAATTTGAATAACTAGTTTTCTTACTCACAATTAAATTCATTTAATTTGAATAACTAGTTTTCTTACTCACAATTAAATTCATTTAATCTATATAACTAGTTTTCTATTCACAATTAAATTTATTTGATATGAATAACTAGTTTTCTTACTCACAATTAAATCCATTTAATTTGAATAACTAGTGTTCTTACTCACAATTAAGTTAATGTAATATGAATAACTAGTTTTCTTACTCACAATTAAATTCATTTAATATATATAACTAGTTCTCTATTCACAATTAAATTCATTTGATATGAATAACTAGTTTTCTACTCACAATTAAGTTCATTTAATACGAATAACTATTTTTCTTACTCACAATTAAATTCATTTAATAGATATAAGTAGTTTTCTACTCACAATTAAGATCATTTAATATGAATAACTAGTTTTCTTACTCACAATTAAATTCATTTAATTTGAATAACTAGTGTTCTTACTCACAATTAAATTCAGTTAATTTGAATAACTAGTGTTCTTACTCACAATTAATTTCATTTAATATGAATAACTAGTGTTCTTACTCACAATTAAAATCATTTAATATGAATAACTAGTTTTCTTACTCAAAATTAAATTCATTTAATTTGAATAACTAGTTTTCTTACTCACAATTAAATTCATTTAATTTGAATAACTAGTTTTCTTACTCACAATTAAATTCATTTAATTTGAATAACTAGATTTCTTACTTACAATTAAATTTATTTAATTTGAATAACTAGTGTTCTTGCTCACAATTAAGTTAATTTAATATGAATAACTAGTTTTCTTACTTTCAATTAAATTCATTTAATTTGAATAACTAGTGTTCTTACTCACAATTAAATTCATTTAATTTGAATAACTAGTTTCATTACTCACAATTAAATTCATTTAATATGAATAACTAGTTTTCTTACTCACAATTAAATTCATTTAACTTGAATAACTAGTTTTCTTACTCACAATTAAATTCATTTAATTTGAATAACTAGTTTTCTTACTCACAATTAAATTCATTTAACTTGAATAATTAGTTTTCTTACTCACAATTAAATTCATTTAATTTGAATAACTAGTTTTCTTATTCACAATTAAATTCATTTAATTTGAATAACTTGTTTTCTTACTCACAATTAAATTCATTTAATATATATAACTAGTTCTCTATTCACAATTAAATTCATTTGATATGAATAACTAGTTTTCTTACTCACAATTAAATTCATTTAATAGAAATAACTAGTTTTCTACTCACGATTAAGATCATTTAATACGAATAACTAGTTTTCTTACTCACAATTAAATTCATTTAATAGAAATAACTAGTTTTCTACTCACAATTAAATTCATTTAATTTGAATAACTAGTGTTCTTACTCACAATTAAATTCATTTAATAGAAATAACTAGTTTTCTACTCACAATTAAGATCATTTAATATGAATAACTAGTTTTCTTACTCACAATTAAATTCATTTAATTTGAATAACTGGTGTTCTTACTCACAATTAAATTCATTTAATTTGAATAACTAGTTTTCTTACTCACAATTAAATTCATTTAATTTGAATAACTAATGTTCTTACTCACAATTAAGTTAATTTAATATGAGTAACTAGTTTTCTTACTCACAATTAAATTCATTTAATTTGAATAACTTGTTTTCTTACTCACAATTAAATTCATTTAATATATATAACTATTTCTCTATTCACAATTAAATTCATTTGATATGAATAACTAGTTTTCTTACTCTCAATTAAATTCATTTAATAGAAATAACTAGTTTTCTACTCACGATTAAGTTCATTTAATACGAATAACTAGTTTTCTTACTCACAATTAAATTCATTTAATAGAAATAACTAGTTTTGTACTCACAATTAAGATCATTTAATATGAATAACTAGTTTTCTTACTCACAATTAAATTCATTTAATTTGAATAACTAGTTTTCTTACTCACAATTAAATTCATTTAATTTGAATAACTAATTTTGTTACTCACAATTAAATTCATTTAATATATATAACTAGTTCTCTATTCACAATTAAATTCATTTGATATGAATAACAAGTTTTCTTACTCACAATTAAATTCATTTAATATGAATAACTAGTTTTCTTACTCACAATTAAATTCATTTAATATGAATAACTAGTTTTCTTACTCACAATTAAATTCATTTAATTTGAATAACTAGTTTTCTTACTCACAATTAAATACATTTAATTTGAATAACTAGTTTCATTACTCACAATTAAATTCATTTAATATGAATAACTAGTTTTCTTACTCACAATTAAATTCATTTAACTTGAATAACTAGTTTTCTTACTCACAATTAAATTCATTTAATTTGAATAACTAGTTTTCTTACACACAATTAAATTCATTTAATTTGAATAACTTGTTTTCTTACTCACAATTAAATTCATTTAATATATATAACTAGTTCTCTATTCACAATTAAATTCATTTGATATGAATAACTAGTTTTCTTACTCAGAATTGAATTTATTTAATTTGAATAACTAGTGTTCTTACTCACAATAAATTTCATTTAATATGAATAACTAGTTTTCTTACTCACAATTAAATTCATTTAATTTGAATAACTAGTGTTCTTACTCACAATTAAATTAATTTAATATGAATAACTAGTTTTCTTACTCACAATTAAATTCATTTAATTTGAATAACTAGTTTTCTTACTCACAATTAAATTCATTTAATAGAAATAACTAGTTTTCTACTCACAATTATGATCATTTAATATGAATAACTAGTTTTCTTACTCACAATTAAATTCATTTAATTTGAATAACTAGTGTTCTTACTCACAATTAAATTCATTTAATATGAATAACTAGTTTTCTTACTCAAAATTAAATTCATTTAATTTGAATAACTAGTTTTCTTACTCACAATTAAATTCATTTAATTTTAATAACTAGTTTTCTTACTCACAATTAAATTCATTTAATAGAATTAACTAGTTTTCTACTCACAATTAAGATCATTTAATATGAATAACTAGTTTTCTTACTCACAATTAAATTCATTTAATAGAAATAACTAGTTTTCTAATCACAATTAAGATCATTTAATATGAATAACTAGATTTCTTACTCACAATTAAATTTATTTAATTTGAATAACTAGTTTTCTTGCTCACAATTAAGTTAATTTAATATGAATAACTAGTTTTCTTACTCACAATTAAATTCATTTAATTTGAATAACTAGTGTTCTTACTCACAATTAAATTCATTTAATAGAAATATCTAGTTTTCTACTCACAATTAAGATCATTTAATATGAATAACTAGTTTTCTTACTCACAATTAAATTCATTTAATTTGAATATCTAGTGTTCTTACTCACAATTAAATTCATTTAATTTGAATAACTAATTTTCTTACTCTCAATTAAATTCATTTAATATGAATAACTAGTTTTCTTACTCACAATTAAATTCGTTTAATTTGAATAACTAATTTTGTTACTCACAATTAAATTCATTTAATATGAATAACTAGTTTTCTTACTCAAAATTAAATTCATTTAATTTGAATAACTAGTTTTCTTACTCACAATTAAATTCATTTAATTTTAATAACTAGTTTTCTTACTCACAATTAAAATCATTTAATAGAATTAACTAGTTTTCTACTCACAATTAAGATCATTTAATATGAATAACTAGTTTTCTTACTCACAATTAAATTCATTTAATTTGAATAACTAGTTTTCTTACTCACAATTAAATTCATTTAATAGAAATAACTAGTTTTCTACTCACATTTAAGATCATTTAATATGAATAACTAGTTTTCTTACTCACAATTAAATTCATTTAATTTGAATAACTAGTTTTCTTACTCACAATTAAATTCATTTAATAGAAATAACTAGTTTTCTTACTCAGAATTGAATTTATTTAATTTGAATAACTAGTGTTCTTACTCACAATAAATTTCATTTGATATGAATAACTAGTGTTCTTAATCACAATTAAATTCATTTAATATGGATAACTAGTTTACTACTCACAATTAAATTCATTTAATATGAATTACTCGTTTTCTACTCACAATTAAATTCATTTAATATGAATAACTAGTTTTCTTACTCACAATTAAATTCATTTAATTTGAATAACTAGTGTTCTTACTCACAATTAAATTAATTTAATATGAATAACTAGTTTTCTTACTCACAATTAAATTCATTTAATTTGAATAACTAGTTTTCTTACTCACAATTAAATTCATTTAATAGAAATAACTAGTTTTCTACTCACAATTATGATCATTTAATATGAATAACTAGTTTTCTTACTCACAATTAAATTCATTTAATTTGAATAACTAGTGTTCTTACTCACAATTAAATTCATTTAATTTGAATAACTAGTTTTCTTACTCAAAATTAAATTCATTTAATTTGAATAACTAGTTTTCTTACTCACAATTAAATTCATTTAATTTTAATAACTAGTTTTCTTACTCACAATTAAAATCATTTAATAGAATTAACTAGTTTTCTACTCACAATTAAGATCATTTAATATGAATAACTAGTTTTCTTACTCACAATTAAATTCATTTAATTTGAATAACTAGTTTTCTTACTCACAATTAAATTCATTTAATAGAAATAACTAGTTTTCTACTCACAATTAAGATCATTTAATATGAATAACTAGATTTCTTACTCACAATTAAATTTATTTAATTTGAATAACTAGTTTTCTTGCTCACAATTAAGTTAATTTATTATGAATAACTAGTTTTCTTACTCACAATTAAATTCATTTAATTTGAATAACTAGTGTTCTTACTCACAATTAAATTCATTTAATAGAAATATCTAGTTTTCTACTCACAATTAAGATCATTTAATATGAATAACTAGTTTTCTTACTCACAATTAAATTCATTTAATTTGAATATCTAGTGTTCTTACTCACAATTAAATTCATTTAATTTGAATAACTAGTTTTCTTACTCTCAATTAAATTCATTTAATTTGTATAACTAGTTTTCTTACTCACAATTAAATTCGTTTAATTTGAATAACTAATTTTGTTACTCACAATTAAATTCATTTAATATATATAACTAGTTCTCTATTCACAATTAAATTCATTTGATATGAATAACAAGTTTTCTTACTCACAATTAAATTCATTTAATATGAATAACTAGTTTTCTTACTCACAATTAAATTCATTTAATATGAATAACTAGTTTTCTTACTCACAATTAAATTCATTTAATTTGAATAACTAGTTTTCTTACTCACAATTAAATTAATTTAATATGAATAACTAGTTTTCTTACTCACAATTAAATTCATTTAATTTGAATAACTAGTTTTCTTACTCACAATTAAATTCATTTAATAGAAATAACTAGTTTTCTACTCACAATTATGATCATTTAATATGAATAACTAGTTTTCTTACTCACAATTAAATTCATTTAATTTGAATAACTAGTGTTCTTACTCACAATTAAATTCATTTAATATGAATAACTAGTTTTCTTACTCAAAATTAAATTCATTTAATTTGAATAACTAGTTTTCTTACCCACAATTAAATTCATTTAATTTTAATAACTAGTTTTCTTACTCACAATTAAAATCATTTAATAGAATTAACTAGTTTTCTACTCACAATTAAGATCATTTAATATGAATAACTAGTTTTCTTACTCACAATTAAATTCATTTAATTTGAATAACTAGTTTTCTTACTCACAATTAAATTCATTTAATAGAAATAACTAGTTTTCTACTCACAATTAAGATCATTTAATATGAATAACTAGATTTCTTACTCACAATTAAATTTATTTAATTTGAATAACTAGTTTTCTTGCTCACAATTAAGTTAATTTAATATGAATAACTAGTTTTCTTACTCACAATTAAATTCATTTAATTTGAATAACTAGTGTTCTTACTCACAATTAAATTCATTTAATAGAAATATCTAGTTTTCTACTCACAATTAAGATCATTTAATATGAATAACTAGTTTTCTTACTCACAATTAAATTCATTTAATTTGAATATCTAGTGTTCTTACTCACAATTAAATTCATTTAATTTGAATAACTAGTTTTCTTACTCTCAATTAAATTCATTTAATTTGAATAACTAGTTTTCTTACTCACAATTAAATTCGTTTAATTTGAATAACTAATTTTGTTACTCACAATTAAATTCATTTAATATATATAACTAGTTCTCTATTCACAATTAAATTCATTTGATATGAATAACAAGTTTTCTTACTCACAATTAAATTCATTTAATATGAATAACTAGTTTTCTTACTCACAATTAAATTCATTTAATATGAATAACTAGTTTTCTTACTCACAATTAAATTCATTTAATTTGAATAACTAGTTTTCTTACTCACAATTAAATTCATTTAATATGAATAACTAGTTTTCTTACTCACAATTAAATTCATTTAATTTGAATAACTAGTTTTCTTACTCACAATTAAATTCATTTAATAGAAATAACTAGTTTTCTACTCACAATTAAGATCATTTAATATGAATAACTAGTCTTCTTACTCACAATTAAATTCATTTAATAGAAATAACTAGTTTTCTACTCACAATTAAATTCATTTAATTTGAATAACTAGTGTTCTTACTCACAATTAAATTCATTTAATAGAAATAACTAGTTTTATACTCACAATTAAGATCATTTAATATGAATAACTAGTTTTCTTATTCACAATTAAATTCATTTAATTTGAATAACTAGTGTTCTTACTCACAATTAAATTCATTTAATTTGAATAACTAGTTTTCTTACTCACAATCAAATTCATTTAATAGAAATAACTACTTTTCTACTCACAATTAAATTCATTCAATTTGAATAACTAGTGTTCTTACTCACAATTAAATTCATTTAATTTGAATAACTAGTTTTCTTACTCACAATTAAATTCATTTAATTTGAATAACTAGTTTTCTTACTAACATTTAAATTCATTTAATTTGAATAACTAGTTTTCTTACTCACAATTAAATTCATTTAATAGAAATAACTAGTTTTCTACTCACGATTAAGTTCATTTAATACGAATGACTAGTTTTCTTACTCACAATTAAATTCATTTAATAGAAATAACTAGTTTTCTACTCACAATTAAGATCACTTAAAATGAATAACTACTTTTCTTACTCACAATTAAATTCATTTAATTTGAATAACTAGTTTTCTTACTCACAATTAAATTCATTTAATATGAATAACTAGTTTTCTACTCACAATTAAAATTCATTTAATATGAATAAGTAGTTTTCTACTCACAATTAAATTCATTTCATATGAATAACTAGTTTTCTATTCACAATAAATTCATTTGATATGAATAACTAGTGTTCTTAATCACAATTAAATTCATTTAATATGAATAACTAGTTTTCTTACTCACAATTAAATTCATTTAATTTGAATAACTAGTTTTCTTACTCACAATTAAATTCATTTAATTTGAATAACTAGTTTCCTTACTCACAATTAAATTCATTTAATATGAATAACTAGTTTTCTTACTCACAATTAAATTCATTTAATAGAAATAACTAGTTTTCTACTCACATTTAAGATCATTTAATATGAATAACTAGTTTTCTTACTCACAATTAAATTCATTTAATTTGAATAACTAGTTTTCTTACTCACAATTAAATTCATTTAATAGAAATAACTAGTTTTCTTACTCAGAATTGAATTTATTTAATTTGAATAACTAGTGTTCTTACTCACAATAAATTTCATTTGATATGAATAACTAGTGTTCTTAATCACAATTAAATTCATTTAATATGGATAACTAGTTTACTACTCACAATTAAATTCATTTAATATGAATTACTCGTTTTCTACTCACAATTAAATTCATTTAATATGAATAACTAGTTTTCTATTCACAATTAAATTAAAATTTGTTAAATTTTTTAATGAAATAAAATAAAAAAAAACATTCGTTTTAATACTAGAAAAATTTTATTTTCTTAAATAAATTTACAATTTACTACTTTAATCAGACATAGTATTTTAAAATAAAATTATTAATGATCGTTTCTGAAAAAGGATTATTTTGATAGAATAAATCATATAAATTTTAGATTTATCATTACTAAATTATATATGATTTATTAATTTCTTCTTTTTATTTAATATAAATCAGCTAAATTAAGCTAGTAGGTTCATACCTTAAAAATATAATTAAGTAATTATTTTATATATTTTATTTTCTATCTTCTTCCTCTCCTCTCCTTCCTTTCTCTCTCTCCTTCTATTTTTTATATTTGATAATATTTTTATCACTTAAAGCCTCAAAAGCTTTTATGCTTAATTACATTAAAATATATATATATATATATATATATATATATATATATATATATACATACATAAAGGAATAATTCATATTTAATATTTAATAATAAAAATAGCCTAACTTCAAATATTCTTATTTATATAATATCATTTTTTATAATAATTTTATCAATTATATCTGTTTTTCTAACTAATTTTATTCATTTATGATTATTAATAGAAATTAACACCTTAACATTAATTTCTATATATGCACTATATTCAAAAAATTTTAAATCATCTTTTAATTTCTTTTTAATTCAATCAATTTCATGATTAATAATAATTTTCTTATAAATTTTTAAAAATAATTTATTTAATAATTTAGAATGACCTAACTTTGTTTTAATTATAACTTTTTCACTAAAAATTGGATTATTTCCTTTTTTTTATTGACCACCTTTAATTAATATAAATTTAAATTGATAGATAATTTTTATTATTTCAACAATACAAAAATTTATTCCATTATTATTATTAAATATATTTTTAAATAATATTAATGATAAATTTTTGAAATTTTTAAATATTTTTTTAGCAATTATATCATCAATATTTTCAACAATTATATGTATTAATGAAAATAATATAAAAATAATCTTATCATACTCCTCTCTTAATCATTTAAGATGAATAATTTTTATTATTATTTTTGATATTTCAATATTTTTAATTTATTTTTTTTTATACAATTTCAATATTATCTTTATGTTTATTCTTAAATAAATTTAAAATTAATACATTTATAAATTTTATTAAATTTCAAAATTTTAATTATTAAGAATTTAATTCTTTTTATCACTAAATTTTTTAATTATTAGAGCTCTACCACCTTTTTTAACTTTTATTATAAAAATTGATGCAATCAAAATTATAATTGAAGGATTATCATTTTCAACTTCATTTCTTTTTATAATAATATCTATTTTTACATTAATTTTTTATATAAATATCATTATTGAATCAAATATATTTAGTACAATAAAAACAAAATTTTATCTTACTAATATATTAAATTTAAAATTTAATTTTTATACATTAATTTCATTAAGATTTATATCATTATCTTTCATTTTTATTATATTTTCATTAATAAATTAAAAGTTAAGATTTTATGATAATTAAATCACTTAACCTTCAAAGTTAAATATGTAAATGAACAATTTTATAAATCTTAAAATTTTATTAAATTATCTTTAAATTTGCAATTTAAAATTTTTTCTTAAACTATTAAAACATTTGACAAAATGATTATATTCAACAAATCATAAAGACATTGGAACACTATATTTTATTGTTGCTTTATGAGCAGGTACATTAGGAGCATCAATAAGAATAATTATTCGATTAGAATTAAGTTCACCAGGAGCATCAATTAATAATGATCAAATTTATAATTCAATTATTACTGCCCATGCATTTATTATAATTCTTTTTATAGTTATACCCTTTATAATTGGAGGATTTGGAAATTGATTAGTTCCATTAACATTAGGAGTCCCTGATATAGCATTTCCACGAATAAATAATATAAGATTCTGACTTCTTCCTCCATCTTTATTTTTACTTATCTTAAGAAATTTTATTGGAAGAGGTGTAGGAACTGGATGAACTCTTTATCCACCATTATCATCCATTATAGGTCATAATTCTCCTTCTGTTGATTTAGGAATTTTTTCTATTCATATTGCAGGAGTTTCATCAATTATAGGATCAATTAATTTTATTGTTACAATTTTAAATATACATACAAAAACTCATTCATTAAATTTTTTACCATTATTTACATGATCAGTTTTAATTACCGCAATTCTTCTTCTCTTATCGCTACCTGTATTAGCTGATGCTATTACTATACTATTAACGGATCGAAATTTTAATACAACATTTTTTGATCCAACTGGAGGAGGAGATCCTATTCTTTATCAACATTTATTTTGATTTTTTGGTCATCCTGAAGTTTATATTCTTATTCTTCCAGGCTTTGGATTAATTTCTCATATTATTACTAATGAAAGAGGAAAAAAAGAAATTTTTGGATCATTAGGAATAATTTATGCAATAATTGCTATTGGAATATTAGGATTTATTGTTTGAGCTCATCATATATTTACCGTTGGTTTAGATATTGATACACGAGCTTATTTTACATCAGCAACTATAATTATTGCAATTCCAACAGGAATTAAGGTATTTAGTTGATTAGCTACAATTAATGGATCAAAAATTCAATTTTCACCATAAATAATTTGAAGAATAGGATTTATTTTTCTTTTTACATTAGGAGGATTAACAGGAATTATTCTTTCTAATTCTTCATTAGATATTATACTACATGATACATATTACGTAATTGGTCATTTTCATTATGTTTTATCAATAGGAGCAGTATTTGCTATTATTGCAGGATTTATTATTCATTGATTCCCTTTATTTTTTGGTTTTTCATTAAATAAACTACTTAAAATCTTTACATTCATTCGATTAAATCTTTATATTCAAGATTCCAATACACCTAATATAAATCAATTAATTTTTTTTTATGATTACTCAATATTAATATTAATTTTAATTACAACTTTAATTTCTTATACATTTATTTTTCTTATTATAAATAAAATTACTAATCGATTCATAATTAATGAACATTTTATTGAAACAATTTGAACAATTACACCAATATTAATTCTTTTTCTTATTGCTATCCCTTCTTTAAAAATTCTTTATATAACAGAAGAAATAATTTCACCTGATTTAACTATTAAAGCTATTGGTCATCAATGATATTGACATAATGAATTTTCAGATTATATAAATATTAGATTTGAATCATATATAATCCCTATAAAAAAAAATAATATTTCACAATTTCGATTATTAGATGTAGATAATCGTTTAATTATACCTTATAATGTTCCTATTCGAATTTTAACAACATCAAGAGATGTTATTCATTCATGAGCAATCCCAGCCTTAGGAATTAAAGTTGATGCTACACCCGGACGAATAAATCAAGCTTTTATTTATATAATTCGTCCAGGAATCTTTTTTGGACAATGTTCAGAAATCTGTGGTATAAATCATAGATATATACCAATTATAATTGAATCAACATCCATAAATTTATTTATAAACTGAATTAAAAACATAAATTAAATTATAAATTTTATTTTAAATCATTAAGAAACTTTAAAGAAGTAAAAGTCTCTTAAACTTTTAATGGTTACTAATAATTAACCCTTAATGATTCCTATTTATTTACTTATTTATTTATTTATTTCAAAATCATACATAAAAGATTAGTTAAATTTATAATATTTAAATGTCATTTAAAAATTATTAATTACTTTAATATCTTTTAATTCCACAACTTAGACCAATAAAATGATTCTTTCTTTACTTTTTTATTACTATTACTTTATTTACAATTTTAAGCAAATTAAATTTTTCATTTAAAAAAAAATCCAATTGAAATAAAATATTTTAATAAATTTATTATTAACAAAAAATTTAATTGATAAGAAATTTATTCTCAATTTTTGATCCACATTCATCTATAAATTATTCATTAAATTGATTAAGAATTATTATTCCAATACTATTTTTTCCTAATATATATTGAATAAAAAAATCAAAAACATTTATTTTTTGAAATACATTATATAATTTTATCCTAAAAGAATTTAGTAATTTAAAAAAAAATAATTATAATAACGTATTTATATTCCTTTCTATCTTGTCAATCTTATTAACTATTAACTTCACAGGATTATTTCCATATATTTTTTCATCAACGGGTCATATATCAATTACTTTACCACTTTCTCTTTTAATTTGATTAAGAATTATATTATTTTATTGATTAAAAATAACAAAACTTTCATTTGCTCATTTAGTATCTTTAAATACTCCATCAACATTAATAATTTTTATAGTTCTTATTGAAACAATCAGAAATTTTATTCGACCATTAACATTAGCAATTCGTTTATCAGCAAATATAATTGCTGGACATTTATTATTACGTCTTTTAGGATCTACAGGACAAATTTTAAATCTTAATTTAATTTCATTCTTAATTTTATCTCAAATTCTTTTATTTACATTAGAATTAGCTGTATCAATTATTCAATCTTATGTATTTATAACATTAATTTCACTTTATTCTAATGAATTATAATGAACAAATCAAATCATCCATATCATATAGTAAGAGTCAGACCTTTGGTGACCTCATTTTGCGTGTCCGGGGCGTCTTAGCAGGTAGCAAAGGTCATTGACCTCTGGTGACCTCATTTTGCGTGTGCGGAGCTACTAAGAGGATAGCAAAGATCATTGACCTCTGGTGACCTCATTTTGCGTGTGCGGAGCTACTAAGAGGATAGCAAAGGTCATTGACCTCTGGTGACCTCATTTTGCGTGTGCGGAGCTACTAAGAGGATAGCAAAGGTCATTCACCTCTGGTGACCTCATTTTGCGTGTCCGGGGCGTCTTAGAAGATAGCAAAGGTCATTGACCTCTGGTGACCTCATTTTGCGTGTCCGGGGCGTCTTAGAAGATAGCAAAGGTCATAGACCTCTGGTGACCTCATTTTGCGTGTCCGGGGCGTCTTAGAAGGTAGCACAGGTCATTGACCTCTGGTGACCTCATTTTGCGTGTGCGGAGCTACTAAGAGGATAGCAAAGGTCATTGACCTCTGGTGACCTCATTTTGCGTGTCCGGGGCGTCTTAGAAGGTAGCAAAGGTCATTGACCTCTGGTGACCTCAATTTGCGTGTCCGGGGCGTCTTAGAAGATAGCAAAGTCATTGACCTCTGGTGACCTCATTTTGCGTGTCCGGGGCGTCTTAGAAGATAGCAAAGGTCATTGACCTCTGGTGACCTCATTTTGCGTGTCCGGGGCGTCTTAGAAGATAGCAAAGGTCATTGACCTCTGGTGACCCATTTTGCGTGTCCGGGGCGTCTTAGAAGATAGCAAAGGTCATTGACATCTGGTGACCTCATTTTGCGTGTCCGGGGCGTCTTAGAAGATAGCAAAGGTCATTGACCTCTGGTGACCTCATTTTGCGTGTCCGGGGCGTCTTAGAAGATAGCAAAGGTCATTGACCTCTGGTGACCTCATTTTTCGTGTGCGGAGCTACTAAGAGGATAGCAAAGGTCATTGACCTCTGGTGACCTCATTTTGCGTGTCCGGGGCGTCTTAGAAGATAGCAAAGGTCATAGACCTCTGGTGAACTCATTTTGCGTGTGCGGAGCTACTAAGAGGATAGCAAAGGTCATTGACCTCTGGTGACCTCATTTTGCGTGTCCGGGGCGTCTTAGAAGGTAGCAAAGGTCATTGACCTCTGGTGACCTCATTTTGCGTGTCCGGGGCGTCTTAGAAGGTAGCAAAGGTCATTGACCTCTGGTGACCTCATTTCGCGTGTGCGGAGCTACTAAGAGGATAGCAAAGGTCATAGACCTCTGGTGACCTCATTTTGCGTGTCCGGGGCATCTTAGAAGATAGCAAAGGTCATAGACTTCTGGTGAACTCATTTTGCGTGTGCGGAGCTACTAAGAGGATAGCAAAGGTCATTGACCTCTGGTGACCTCATTTTGCGTGTCCGGGGCGTCTTAGAAGGTAGCAAAGGTCATAGACTTCTGGTGAACTCATTTTGCGTGTGCGGAGCTACTAAGAGGATAGCAAAGGTCATTGACCTCTGGTGACCTCATTTTGCGTGTCCGGGGCGTCTTAGAAGGTAGCAAAGGTCATTGACCTCTGGTGACCTCATCTTGCGTGTCCGGGGCGTCTTAGAAGGTAGAAAAGGTCATTGACCTCTGGTGACCTCATTTTGCGTGTGCGGAGCTACTAAAAGGTTAGCAAAGTTCATTGACCTCTGGTGACCTCATTTTGCGTGTGCGGAGCTACTAAGAGGATAGCAAAGGTCATTGACCTCTGGTGACCTCATTTTGCGTGTCCGGGGCGTCTTAGAAGGTAGCACAGGTCATTGACCTCTGGTGACCTCATTTTGCGTGTGCGGAGCTACTAAGAGGATAGCAAAGGTCATTGACCTCTGGTGACCTCATTTTGCGTGTCCGGAGCGTCTTAGAAGGTAGCAAAGGTCATTGACCTCTGGTGACCTCAATTTGCGTGTCCGGGGCGTCTTAGAAGATAGCAAAGTCATTGACCTCTGGTGACCTCATTTTGCGTGTCCGGGGCGTCTTAGAAGGTAGCAAAGGTCATTGACCTCTGGTGACCTCATTTTGCGTGTCCGGGGCGTCTTAGAAGATAGCAAAGGTCATTGACCTCTGGTGACCCATTTTGCGTGTCCGGGGCGTCTTAGAAGATAGCAAAGGTCATTGACTTCTGGTGACCTCATTTTGCGTGTCCGGGGCGTCTTAGAAGATAGCAAAGGTCATTGACCTCTGGTGACCTCATTTTGCGTGTCCGGGGCGTCTTAGAAGATAGCAAAGGTCATTGACCTCTGGTGACCTCATTTTGCGTGTGCGGAGCTACTAAGAGGATAGCAAAGGTCATTGACCTCTGGTGACCTCATTTTGCGTGTCCGGGGCGTCTTAGAAGATAGAAAAGGTCATAGACCTCTGGTGACCTCATTTTGCGTGTCCGGGGCATCTTAGAAGATAGCAAAGGTCATAGACTTCTGGTGAACTCATTTTGCGTGTGCGGAGCTTCTAAGAGGATAGCAAAGGTCATTGACCTCTGGTGACCTCATTTTGCGTGTCCGGGGCGTCTTAGAAGGTAGCAAAGGTCATTGACCTCTGGTGACCTCATCTTGCGTGTCCGGGGCGTCTTAGAAGGTAGAAAAGGTCATTGACCTCTGGTGACCTCATTTTGCGTGTGCGGAGCTACTAAGAGGTTAGCAAAGTTCATTGACCTCTGGTGACCTCATTTTGCGTGTGCGGAGCTACTAAGAGGATAGCAAAGGTCATTGACCTCTGGTGACCTCATTTTGCGTGTCCGGGGCGTCTTAGAAGGTAGCACAGGTCATTGACCTCTGGTGACCTCATTTTGCGTGTGCGGAGCTACTAAGAGGATAGCAAAGGTCATTGACCTCTGGTGACCTCATTTTGCGTGTCCGGGGCGTCTTAGAAGGTAGCAAAGGTCATTGACCTCTGGTGACCTCAATTTGCGTGTCCGGGGCGTCTTAGAAGATAGCAAAGTCATTGACCTCTGGTGACCTCATTTTGCGTGTCCGGGGCGTCTTAGAAGGTAGCAAAGGTCATTGACCTCTGGTGACCTCATTTTGCGTGTCCGGGGCGTCTTAGAAGATAGCAAAGGTCATTGACCTCTGGTGACCCATTTTGCGTGTCCGGGGCGTCTTAGAAGATAGCAAAGGTCATTGACTTCTGGTGACCTCATTTTGCGTGTCCGGGGCGTCTTAGAAGATAGCAAAGGTCATTGACCTCTGGTGACCTCATTTTGCGTGTGCGGAGCTACTAAGAGGATAGCAAAGGTCATTGACCTCTGGTGACCTCATTTTGCGTGTCCGGGACGTCTTAGAAGGTAGCAAAGGTCATTGACCTCTGGTGACCTCATTTTGCGTGTCCGGGGCGTCTTAGAATATAGCAAAGGTCATAGACCTCTGGTGACCTCATTTTGCGTGTACGGGGTGTCTTAGAAGGTAGCACAGGTCATTGACCTCTGGTGACCTCATTTTTTGTGTCCGGGGCGTCTTAGAAGATAGCAAAGGTCATAAACCTCTGGTGACCTCATTTTGCGTGTCCGGGGCGTCTTAGAAGGTAGCAAAGGTCATTGACGTCTGGTGACCTCATTTTGCGTGTGCGGAGCTACTAAGAGGATAGCAAAGGTCATTGACCTCTGGTGACCTCATTTTGCGTGTCCGGGGCGTCTTAGAAGGTAGCACAGGTCATTGACCTCTGGTGACCTCATTTTGCGTGTCCGGGGCGTCTTAGAAGATAGCAAAGGTCATAAACCTCTGGTGACCTCATTTTGCGTGTCCGGGGAGTCTTAGAAGGTAGCAAAGGTCATTGACCTCTGGTGACCTCATTTTGCGTGTGCGGAGCTACTAAGAGGATAGCAAAGGTCATTGACCTCTGGTGACCTCATTTTGCGTGTGCGGAGCTACTAAGAGGTTAGCAAAGGTCATTGACCTCTGGTGACCTCATTTTGCGTGTCCGGGGCGTCTTAGAAGGTAGCAAAGGTCATTGACCTCTGGTGACCTCATTTTGCGTGTCCGGGGCGTCTTAGAAGATAGCAAAGGTCATTGACCTCTGGTGACCCATTTTGCGTGTCCGGGGCGTCTTAGAAGATAGCAAAGGTCATTGACCTCTGGTGACCTCATTTTGCGTGTGCGGAGCTAGTAAGAGGATAGCAAAGGTCATTGACCTCTGGTGACCTCATTTTGCGTGTCCGGGACGTCTTAGAAGGTAGCAAAGGTCATTGACCTCTGGTGACCTCATTTTGCGTGTCCGGGGCGTCTTAGAATATAGCAAAGGTCATAGACCTCTGGTGACCTCATTTTGCGTGTACGGGGTGTCTTAGAAGGTAGCACAGGTCATTGACCTCTGGTGACCTCATTTTTTGTGTCCGGGGCGTCTTAGAAGATAGCAAAGGTCATAAACCTCTGGTGACCTCATTTTGCGTGTCCGGGGAGTCTTAGAAGGTAGCAAAGGTCATTGACCTCTGGTGACCTCAATTTGCGTGTGCGGAGCTACTAAGAGGATAGCAAAGATCATTGACCTCTGGTGACCTCATTTTGCGTGTGCGGAGCTACTAAGAGGTTAGCAAAGTTCATTGACCTCTGGTGACCTCATTTTGCGTGTGCGGAGCTACTAAGAGGATAGCAAAGGTCATTGACCTCTGGTGACCTCATTTTGCGTGTCCGGGGCGTCTTAGAAGGTAGCACAGGTCATTGACCTCTGGTGACCTCATTTTGCGTGTGCGGAGCTACTAAGAGGATAGCAAAGGTCATTGACCTCTGGTGACCTCATTTTGCGTGTCCGGGGCGTCTTAGAAGGTAGCAAAGGTCATTGACCTCTGGTGACCTCAATTTGCGTGTCTGGGGCGTCTTAGAAGATAGCAAAGTCATTGACCTCTGGTGACCTCATTTTGCGTGTCCGGGGCGTCTTAGAAGGTAGCAAAGGTCATTGACCTCTGGTGACCTCATTTTGCGTGTCCGGGGCGTCTTAGAAGATAGCAAAGGTCATTGACCTCTGGTGACCCATTTTGCGTGTCCGGGGCGTCTTAGAAGATAGCAAAGGTCATTGACCTCTGGTGACCTCATTTTGCGTGTCCGGGGCGTCTTAGAAGATTGCAAAGGTCATTGACCTCTGGTGACCTCATTTTGCGTGTCCGGGGCGTCTTAGAAGATAGCAAAGGTCATTGACCTCTGGTGACCTCATTTTGCGTGTGCGGAGCTACTAAGAGGATAGCAAAGGTCATTGACCTCTGGTGACCTCATTTTGCGTGTCCGGGACGTCTTAGAAGGTAGCAAAGGTCATTGACCTCTGGTGACCTCATTTTGCGTGTCCGGGGCGTCTTAGAATATAGCAAAGGTCATAGACCTCTGGTGACCTCATTTTGCGTGTACGGGGTGTCTTAGAAGGTAGCACAGGTCATTGACCTCTGGTGACCTCATTTTTTGTGTCCGGGGCGTCTTAGAAGATAGCAAAGGTCATAAACCTCTGGTGACCTCATTTTGCGTGTCCGGGGCGTCTTAGAAGGTAGCAAAGGTCATTGACCTCTGGTGACCTCATTTTGCGTGTGCGGAGCTACTAAGAGGATAGCAAAGGTCATTGACCTCTGGTGACCTCATTTTGCGTGTCCGGGGCGTCTTAGAAGGTAGCACAGGTCATTGACCTCTGGTGACCTCATTTTGCGTGTCCGGGGCGTCTTAGAAGATAGCAAAGGTCATAAACCTCTGGTGACCTCATTTTGCGTGTCCGGGGAGTCTTAGAAGGTAGCAAAGGTCATTGACCTCTGGTGACCTCATTTTGCGTGTGCGGAGCTACTAAGAGGATAGCAAAGGTCATTGACCTCTGGTGACCTCATTTTGCGTGTGCGGAGCTACTAAGAGGTTAGCAAAGGTCATTGACCTCTGGTGACCTCATTTTGCGTGTCCTGGGCGTCTTAGAAGGTAGCAAAGGTCATTGACCTCTGGTGACCTCATTTTGCGTGTCCGGGGCGTCTTAGAAGATAGCAAAGGTCATTGACCTCTGGTGACCCATTTTGCGTGTCCGGGGCGTCTTAGAAGATAGCAAAGGTCATTGACCTCTGGTGACCTCATTTTTCGTGTGCGGAGCTACTAAGAGGATAGCAAAGGTCATTGACCTCTGGTGACCTCATTTTGCGTGTCCGGGGCGTCTTAGAAGATAGCAAAGGTCATAGACCTCTGGTGAACTCATTTTGCGTGTGCGGAGCTACTAAGAGGATAGCAAAGGTCATTGACCTCTGGTGACCTCATTTTGCGTGTCCGGGGCGTCTTAGAAGGTAGCAAAGGTCATTGACCTCTGGTGACCTCATTTTGCGTGTCCGGGGCGTCTTAGAAGGTAGCAAAGGTCATTGACCTCTGGTGACCTCATTTCGCGTGTGCGGAGCTACTAAGAGGATAGCAAAGATCATTGACCTCTGGTGACCTCATTTTGCGTGTGCGGAGCTACTAAGAGGTTAGCAAAGTTCATTGACCTCTGGTGACCTCATTTTGCGTGTGCGGAGCTACTAAGAGGATAGCAAAGGTCATTGACCTCTGGTGACCTCATTTTGCGTGTCCGGGGCGTCTTAGAAGGTAGCACAGGTCATTGACCTCTGGTGACCTCATTTTGCGTGTGCGGAGCTACTAAGAGGATAGCAAAGGTCATTGACCTCTGGTGACCTCATTTTGCGTGTCCGGGGCGTCTTAGAAGGTAGCAAAGGTCATTGACCTCTGGTGACCTCAATTTGCGTGTCTGGGGCGTCTTAGAAGATAGCAAAGTCATTGACCTCTGGTGACCTCATTTTGCGTGTCCGGGGCGTCTTAGAAGGTAGCAAAGGTCATTGACCTCTGGTGACCTCATTTTGCGTGTCCGGGGCGTCTTAGAAGATAGCAAAGGTCATTGACCTCTGGTGACCCATTTTGCGTGTCCGGGGCGTCTTAGAAGATAGCAAAGGTCATTGACCTCTGGTGACCTCATTTTGCGTGTCCGGGGCGTCTTAGAAGATTGCAAAGGTCATTGACCTCTGGTGACCTCATTTTGCGTGTCCGGGGCGTCTTAGAAGATAGCAAAGGTCATTGACCTCTGGTGACCTCATTTTGCGTGTGCGGAGCTACTAAGAGGATAGCAAAGGTCATTGACCTCTGGTGACCTCATTTTGCGTGTCCGGGACGTCTTAGAAGGTAGCAAAGGTCATTGACCTCTGGTGACCTCATTTTGCGTGTCCGGGGCGTCTTAGAATATAGCAAAGGTCATAGACCTCTGGTGACCTCATTTTGCGTGTACGGGGTGTCTTAGAAGGTAGCACAGGTCATTGACCTCTGGTGACCTCATTTTTTGTGTCCGGGGCGTCTTAGAAGATAGCAAAGGTCATAAACCTCTGGTGACCTCATTTTGCGTGTCCGGGGCGTCTTAGAAGGTAGCAAAGGTCATTGACCTCTGGTGACCTCATTTTGCGTGTGCGGAGCTACTAAGAGGATAGCAAAGGTCATTGACCTCTGGTGACCTCATTTTGCGTGTCCGGGGCGTCTTAGAAGGTAGCACAGGTCATTGACCTCTGGTGACCTCATTTTGCGTGTCCGGGGCGTCTTAGAAGATAGCAAAGGTCATAAACCTCTGGTGACCTCATTTTGCGTGTCCGGGGAGTCTTAGAAGGTAGCAAAGGTCATTGACCTCTGGTGACCTCATTTTGCGTGTGCGGAGCTACTAAGAGGATAGCAAAGGTCATTGACCTCTGGTGACCTCATTTTGCGTGTGCGGAGCTACTAAGAGGTTAGCAAAGGTCATTGACCTCTGGTGACCTCATTTTGCGTGTCCTGGGCGTCTTAGAAGGTAGCAAAGGTCATTGACCTCTGGTGACCTCATTTTGCGTGTCCGGGGCGTCTTAGAAGATAGCAAAGGTCATTGACCTCTGGTGACCCATTTTGCGTGTCCGGGGCGTCTTAGAAGATAGCAAAGGTCATTGACTTCTGGTGACCTCATTTTGCGTGTCCGGGGCGTCTTAGAAGATAGCAAAGGTCATTGACCTCTGGTGACCTCATTTTGTGTGTCCGGGGCGTCTTAGAAGATAGCAAAGGTCATTGACCTCTGGTGACCTCATTTTGCGTGTGCGGAGCTACTAAGAGGATAGCAAAGGTCATTGACCTCTGGTGACCTCATTTTGCGTGTCCGGGACGTCTTAGAAGGTAGCAAAGGTCATTGACCTCTGTTGACCTCATTTTGCGTGTCCGGGGCGTCTTAGAATATAGCAAAGGTCATAGACCTCTGGTGACCTCATTTTGCGTGTACGGGGTGTCTTAGAAGGTAGCACAGGTCATTGACCTCTGGTGACCTCATTTTTTGTGTCCGGGGCGTCTTAGAAGATAGCAAAGGTCATAAACCTCTGGTGACCTCATTTTGCGTGTCCGGGGCGTCTTAGAAGGTAGCAAAGGTCATTGACCTCTGGTGACCTCATTTTGCGTGTGCGGAGCTACTAAGAGGATAGCAAAGGTCATTGACCTCTGGTGACCTCATTTTGCGTGTGCGGGGCGTCTTAGAAGATAGCAAAGGTCATTGACCTCTGGTGACCCATTTTGCGTGTCCGGGGCGTCTTAGAAGATAGCAAAGGTCATTGACATCTGGTGACCTCATTTTGCGTGTCCGGGGCGTCTTAGAAGATAGCAAAGGTCATTGACCTCTGGTGACCTCATTTTGCGTGTCCGGGGCGTCTTAGAAGATAGCAAAGGTCATTAACCTCTGGTGACCTCATTTTTCGTGTGCGGAGCTTCTAAGAGGATAGCAAAGGTCATTGACATCTGGTGACCTCATTTTGCGTGTCCGGGGCGTCTTAGAAGATAGCAAAGGTCATAGACCTCTGGTGAACTCATTTTGCGTGTGCGGAGCTACTAAGAGGATAGCAAAGTTCATTGACCTCTGGTGACCTCATTTTGCGTGTCCGTGGCGTCTTAGAAGGTAGCAAAGGTCATTGACCTCTGGTGACCTCATTTTGCGTGTCCGGGGCGTCTTAGAAGGTAGCAAAGGTCATTGACCTCTGGTGACCTCATTTCGCGTGTGCGGAGCTACTAAGAGGATAGCAAAGGTCATAGACCTCTGGTGACCTCATTTTGCGTGTCCGGGGCATCTTAGAAGATAGCAAAGGTCATAGACTTCTGGTGAACTCATTTTGCGTGTGCGGAGCTACTAAGAGGATAGCAAAGGTCATTGACCTCTGGTGACCTCATTTTGCGTGTCCGGGGCGTCTTAGAAGGTAGCAAAGGTCATTGACCTCTGGTGACCTCATTTTGCGTGTGCGGAGCTACTAAGAGGATAGCAAAGGTCATTGACCTCTGGTGACCTCATTTTGCGTGTGCGGAGCTACTAAGAGGTTAGCAAAGGTCATTGACCTCTGGTGACCTCATTTTGCGTGTGCGGAGCTACTAAGAGGATAGCAAAGGTCATTGACCTCTGGTGACCTCATTTTGCGTGTCCGGGGCGTCTTAGAAGGTAGCAAAGGTCATTGACCTCTGGTGACCTCATTTTGCGTGTGCGGTGCTACTAAGAGGATAGCAAAGGTCATTGACCTCTGGTGACTTCATTTTGCGTGTGCGGAGCTACTAAGAGGATAGCAAAGGTCATTGACCTCTGGTGACCTCATTTTGCGTGTTCGGAGCTACTAAGAGGTTAGCAAAGGTCATTGACCTCTGGTGACCTCATTTTGCGTGTGCGGAGCTACTAAGAGGATAGCAAAGGTCATTGACCTCTGGTGACCTCATTTTGCGTGTCCGGGCGTCTTAGAAGGTAGCAAAGGTCATTGACCTCTGGTGACCTCATTTTGCGTGTCCGGGGCGTCTTAGAAGATAGCAAAGGTCATTGACCTCTGGTGACCTCATTTTGCGTGTCCGGGAACTTCTTAGAAGATAGCAAAGGTCATTGACCTCTGGTGACATCATTTTGCGTGTCCGGGGCGTCTTAGAAGGTAGCAAAGGTCATTGACCTCTGGTGACCTCATTTTGCGTGTCCGGGGCGTCTTAGAAGATAGAAAAGGTCATAGACCTCTGGTGACCTCATTTTGCGTGTCCGGGGCGTCTTAGAAGGTAGCAAAGGTCATTGACCTCTGGTGACCTCATTTTGCGTGTCCGGGGCGTCTTAGAAGATAGCAAAGGTCATTGACCTCTGGTGACCTCATTTTGCGTGTGCGGAGCTACTAAGAGGATAGCAAAGGTCATTGACCTCTGGTGACCTCATTTTGCGTGTCCGGGACGTCTTAGAAGGTAGCAAAGGTCATTGACCTCTGGTGACCTCATTTTGCGTGTCCGGGGCGTCTTAGAAGGTAGCAAAGGTCATTGACCTCTGGTGACCTCATTTTGCGTGTCCGGGGCGTCTTAGAAGGTAGCAAAGGTCATTGACCTCTGGTGACCTCATCTTGCGTGTCCGGGGCGTCTTAGAAGATAGAAAAGGTCATAGACCTCTGGTGACCTCATTTTGCGTGTCCGGGATGTCTTAGAAGGTAGCAAAGGTCATTGATCTCTGGTGACCTCATTTTGCGTGTGCGGAGCTACTAAGAGGATAGCAAAGGTCATTGACCTCTGGTGACCTTATTTTGCGTGTCCGGGGCGTCTTAGAAGGTAGCAAAAGTCATTGACCTCTGGTGACCTCATTTTGCGTGTCCGGGGCGTCTTAGAAGATAGCAAAGGTCATAGACCTCTGGTGACCTCATTTTGCGTGTTCGGGGCGTCTTAGAATATAGCAAAGGTCATAGACCTCTGGTGACCTCATTTTGCGTGTGCGGAGCTACTAAGAGGATAGCAAAGGTCATTGACCTCTGGTGAACTCATTTTGCGTGTGCGGAGCTACTAAGAGGATAGCAAAGGTCATTGACCTCTGGTGACCTCATTTTGCGTGTCCGGGGCGTCTTAGAAGGTAGCAAAGGTCATTGACCTCTGGTGACCTCATTTTGCGTGTCCGGGGCGTCTTAGAAGGTAGCAAAGGTCATTGACCTCTGGTGACCTCATTTTGCGTGTCCGGGGCGTCTTAGAAGATAGAAAAGGTCATAGACCTCTGGTGACCTCATTTTGCGTGTCCGGGGCGTCTTAGAAGGTAGCAAAGGTCATTGACCTCTGGTGACCTCATTTTGCGTGTCCGGGGCGTCTTTGAAGGTAGCAAAGGTCATTGACCTCTGGTGACCTCATTTTGCGTGTCCGGGGCGTCTTAGAAGGTAGAAAAGGTCATTGACCTCTGGTGACCTCATTTTGCGTGTGCGGAGCTACTAAGAGGTTAGCAAAGTTCATTGACTTCTGGTGACCTCATTTTGCGTGTGCGGAGCTAGTAAGAGGATAGCAAAGGTCATTGACCTCTGGTGACCTCATTTTGCGTGTCCGGGGCGTCTTAGAAGGTAGCAAAGGTCATTGACCTCTGGTGACCTCATTTTGCGTGTCCGGGGCGTCTTAGAAGATAGCAAAGGTCATTGACCTCTGGTGACCTCATTTTGCGTGTCCGGGACGTCTTAGAAGGTAGCAAAGGTCATTGACCTCTGGTGACCTCATTTTGCGTGTCCGGGGCGTCTTAGAAGGTAGCAAAGGTCATTGACCTCTGGTGACCTCATTTTGCGTGTCCGGGGCGTCTTAGAAGATAGCAAAGGTCATAGACCTCTGGTGACCTCATTTTGCGTCTCCGGGGCGTCTTAGAAGGTAGCAAAGGTCATTGACCTCTGGTGACCTCATTTTGCGTGTCCGGGGCGTCTTAGAAGATAGCAAAGGTCATTGACCTCTGGTGACCTCATTTTGCGTGTGCGGAGCTACTAAGAGGATAGCAAAGGTCATTGACCTCTGGTGACCTCATTTTGCGTGTGCGGAGCTACTAAGAGGATAGCAAAGGTCATTGACCTCTGGTGACCTCATTTTGCGTGTGCGGAGCTACTAAGAGGATAGCAAAGGTCATTGACCTCTGTTGACCTCATTTTGCGTGCGCGGAGCTACTAAGAGGTTAGCAAAGGTCATTGACCTCTGGTGACCTCATTTTGCGTGTCCGGGGCGTCTTAGAAGGTAGCAAAGGTCATTGACCTCTGGTGACCTCATTTTGCGTGTCCGGGGCGTCTTAGAAGATAGCAAAGGTCATTGACCTCTGGTGACCCATTTTGCGTGTCCGGGGCGTCTTAGAAGATAGCAAAGGTCATTGACCTCTGGTGACCTCATTTTGCGTGTCTGGGACGTCTTAGAAGGTAGCAAAGGTCATTGACCTCTGGTGACCTCATTTTGCGTGTCCGGGGCGTCTTAGAATATAGCAAAGGTCATAGACCTCTGGTGACCTCATTTTGCGTGTACGGGGTGTCTTAGAAGGTAGCACAGGTCATTGACCTCTGGTGACCTCATTTTTTGTGTCCGGGGCGTCTTAGAAGATAGCAAAGGTCATAGACCTCTGGTGACCTCATTTTGCGTGTCCGGGGCGTCTTAGAAGGTAGCAAAGGTCATTGACCTCTGGTGACCTCATTTTGCGTGTGCGGAGCTACTAAGAGGATAGCAAAGGTCATTGACCTCTGGTGACCTTATTTTGCGTGCGCGGAGCTACTAAGAGGATAGCAAAGGTCATTGACCTCTGGTGACCTCATTTTGCGTGTCCGGGGCGTCTTAGAAGGTAGCAAAGGTCATTGACCTCTGGTGACCTCATTTTGCGTGTCCGGGGCGTCTTAGAAGATAGAAAAGGTCATAGACCTCTGGTGACCTCATTTTGCGTGTCCGGGGCGTCTTAGAAGGTAGCAAAGGTCATTGACCTCTGGTGACCTCATTTTGCGTGTCCGGGGCGTCTTAGAAGATAGCAAAGGTCATTGACCTCTGGTGACCTCATTTTGCGTGTCCGGGACGTCTTAGAAGGTAGCAAAGGTCATTGACCTCTGGTGACCTCATTTTGCGTGTCCGGGGCGTCTTAGAAGGTAGCAAAGGTCATTGACCTCTGGTGACCTCATTTTGCGTGTCCGGGGCGTCTTAGAAGATAGCAAAGGTCATAGACCTCTGGTGACCTCATTTTGAGTGTCCGGGGCGTCTTAGAAGGTAGCAAAGGTCATTGACCTCTGGTGACCTCATTTTGCGTGTGCGGAGCTACTAAGAGGATAGCAAAGGTCATTGACCTCTGGTGACCTCATTTTGCGTGCGCGGAGCTACTAAGAGGATAGCAAAGGTCATTGACCTCTGGTGAACTCATTTTGCGTGTCCGGGGCGTCTTAGAAGGTAGCAAAGGTCATTGACCTCTGGTGACCTCATTTTGCGTGTCCGGGGCGTCTTAGAAGATAGCAAAGGTCATTGACCTCTGGTGACCTCATTTTGCCTGTGCGGAGCTACTAAGAGGATAGCAAAGGTCATTGACCTCTGGTGACCTCATTTTGCGTGTCCGGGGCGTCTTAGAAGGTAGCAAAGGTCATTGACCTCTGGTGACCTCATTTTGCGTGTCCGGGGCGTCTTAGAAGATAGCAAAGGTCATTGACCTCTGGTGACCCATTTTGCGTGTCCGGGGCGTCTTAGAAGATAGCAAAGGTCATTGACTTCTGGTGACCTCATTTTGCGTGTCCGGGGCGTCTTAGAAGATAGCAAAGGTCATTGACCTCTGGTGACCTCATTTTGCGTGTCCGGGGCGTCTTAGAAGATAGCAAAGGTCATAGACCTCTGGTGACCTCATTTTGCGTGTCCGGGGCGTCTTAGAAGGTAGCAAAGGTCATTGACCTCTGGTGACCTCATTTTGCGTGTGCGGAGCTACTAAGAGGATAGCAAAGGTCATTGACCTCTGGTGACCTCATTTTGCGTGCGCGGAGCTACTAAGAGGATAGCAAAGGTCATTGACCTCTGGTGAACTCATTTTGCGTGTCCGGGGCGTCTTAGAAGGTAGCAAAGGTCATTGACCTCTGGTGACCTCATTTTGCGTGTCCGGGGCGTCTTAGAAGATAGCAAAGGTCATTGACCTCTGGTGACCTCATTTTGCCTGTGCGGAGCTACTAAGAGGATAGCAAAGGTCATTGACCTCTGGTGACCTCATTTTGCGTGTCCGGGGCGTCTTAGAAGGTAGCAGAGGTCATTGACCTCTGGTGACCTCATTTTGCGTGTCCGGGGCGTCTTAGAAGATAGCAAAGGTCATTGACCTCTGGTGACCCATTTTGCGTGTCCGGGGCGTCTTAGAAGATAGCAAAGGTCATTGACTTCTGGTGACCTCATTTTGCGTGTCCGGGGCGTCTTAGAAGATAGCAAAGGTCATTGACCTCTGGTGACCTCATTTTGCGTGTCCGGGGCGTCTTAGAAGATAGCAAAGGTCATAGACCTCTGGTGACCTCATTTTGCGTGTCCGGGGCGTCTTAGAAGGTAGCAAAGGTCATTGACCTCTGGTGACCTCATTTTGCGTGTGCGGAGCTACTAAGAGGATAGCAAAGGTCATTGACCTCTGGTGACCTTATTTTGCGTGCGCGGAGCTACTAAGAGGATAGCAAAGGTCATTGACCTCTGGTGACCTCATTTTGCGTGTCCGGGGCGTCTTAGAAGGTAGCAAAGGTCATTGACCTCTGGTGACCTCATTTTGCGTGTCCGGGGCGTCTTAGAAGATAGCAAAGGTCATTGACCTCTGGTGACCTCATTTTGCGTGTCCGGGGCGTCTTAGAAGATAGCAAAGTTCATTGACCTCTGGTGACCTCATTTCGCGTGTGCGGAGCTACTAAGAGGATAGCAAAGGTCATAGACCTCTGGTGACCTCATTTTGCGTGTCCGGGGCATCTTAGAAGATAGCAAAGGTCATAGACTTCTGGTGAACTCATTTTGCGTGTGCGGAGCTACTAAGAGGATAGCAAAGGTCATTGACCTCTGGTGACCTCATTTTGCGTGTCCGAGGCGTCTTAGAAGGTAGCAAAGGTCATTGACCTCTGGTGACCTCATCTTGCGTGTCCGGGGCGTCTTAGAAGGTAGAAAAGGTCATTGACCTCTGGTGACCTCATTTTGCGTGTGCGGAGCTACTAAGAGGTTAGCAAAGTTCATTGACCTCTGGTGACCTCATTTTGCGTGTGCGGAGCTACTAAGAGGATAGCAAAGGTCATTGACCTCTGGTGACCTCATTTTGCGTGTCCGGGGCGTCTTAGAAGGTAGCACAGGTCATTGACCTCTGGTGACCTCATTTTGCGTGTGCGGAGCTACTAAGAGGATAGCAAAGGTCATTGACCTCTGGTGACCTCATTTTGCGTGTCCGGGGCGTCTTAGAAGGTAGCAAAGGTCATTGACCTCTGGTGACCTCAATTTGCGTGTCCGGGGCGTCTTAGAAGATAGCAAAGTCATTGACCTCTGGTGACCTCATTTTGCGTGTCCGGGGCGTCTTAGAAGGTAGCAAAGGTCATTGACCTCTGGTGACCTCATTTTGCGTGTCCGGGACGTCTTAGAAGGTAGCAAAGGTCATTGACCTCTGGTGACCTCATTTTGCGTGTCCGGGGCGTCTTAGAATATAGCAAAGGTCATAGACCTCTGGTGACCTCATTTTGCGTGTACGGGGTGTCTTAGAAGGTAGCACAGGTCATTGACCTCTGGTGACCTCATTTTTTGTGTCCGGGGCGTCTTAGAAGATAGCAAAGGTCATAAACCTCTGGTGACCTCATTTTGCGTGTCCGGGGCGTCTTAGAAGGTAGCAAAGGTCATTGACCTCTGGTGACCTCATTTTGCGTGTGCGGAGCTACTAAGAGGATAGCAAAGGTCATTGACCTCTGGTGACCTCATTTTGCGTGTCCGGGGCGTCTTAGAAGGTAGCACAGGTCATTGACCTCTGGTGACCTCATTTTGCGTGTCCGGGGCGTCTTAGAAGATAGCAAAGGTCATAAACCTCTGGTGACCTCATTTTGCGTGTCCGGGGCGTCTTAGAAGGTAGCAAAGGTCATTGACCTCTGGTGACCTCATTTTGCGTGTGCGGAGCTACTAAGAGGATAGCAAAGGTCATTGACCTCTGGTGACCTCATTTTGCGTGTGCGGAGCTACTAAGAGGTTAGCAAAGGTCATTGACCTCTGGTGACCTCATTTTGCGTGTGCGGAGCTACTAAGAGGATAGCAAAGGTCATTGACCTCTGGTGACCTCATTTTGCGTGTCCGGGGCGTCTTAGAAGGTAGCAAAGGTCATTGACCTCTGGTGACCTCATTTTGCGTGTGCGGTGCTACTAAGAGGATAGCAAAGGTCATTGACCTCTGGTGACTTCATTTTGCGTGTGCGGAGCTACTAAGAGGATAGCAAAGGTCATTGACCTCTGGTGACCTCATTTTGCGTGTTCGGAGCTACTAAGAGGTTAGCAAAGGTCATTGACCTCTGGTGACCTCATTTTGCGTGTGCGGAGCTACTAAGAGGATAGCAAAGGTCATTGACCTCTGGTGACCTCATTTTGCGTGTCCGGGCGTCTTAGAAGGTAGCAAAGGTCATTGACCTCTGGTGACCTCATTTTGCGTGTCCGGGGCGTCTTAGAAGATAGCAAAGGTCATTGACCTCTGGTGACCTCATTTTGCGTGTCCGGGAACTTCTTAGAAGATAGCAAAGGTCATTGACCTCTGGTGACATCATTTTGCGTGTCCGGGGCGTCTTAGAAGGTAGCAAAGGTCATTGACCTCTGGTGACTTCATTTTGCGTGTCCGGGGCGTCTTAGAAGGTAGCAAAGGTCATTGACCTCTGGTGACCTCATTTTGCGTGTCCGGGGCGTCTTAGAAGATAGCAAAGGTCATTGACCTCTGGCGACCTCATTTTGCGTGTGCGGAGCTACTAAGAGGATAGCAAAGGTCATTGACCTCTGGTGACCTCATTTTGCGTGTCCGGGACGTCTTAGAAGGTAGCAAAGGTCATTGACCTCTGGTGACCTCATTTTGCGTGTCCGGGGCGTCTTAGAAGGTAGCAAAGGTCATTGACCTCTGGTGACCTCATTTTGCGTGTCCGGGGCGTCTTAGAAGGTAGCAAAGGTCATTGACCTCTGGTGACCTCATCTTGCGTGTCCGGGGCGTCTTAGAAGATAGAAAAGGTCATAGACCACTGGTGACCTCATTTTGCGTGTCCGGGATGTCTTAGAAGGTAGCAAAGGTCATTGATCTCTGGTGACCTCATTTTGCGTGTGCGGAGCTACTAAGAGGATAGCAAAGGTCATTGACCTCTGGTGACCTTATTTTGCGTGTCCGGGGCGTCTTAGAAGGTAGCAAAAGTCATTGACCTCTGGTGACCTCATTTTGCGTGTCCGGGGCGTCTTAGAAGATAGCAAAGGTCATAGACCTCTGGTGACCTCATTTTGCGTGTTCGGGGCGTCTTAGAATATAGCAAAGGTCATAGACCTCTGGTGACCTCATTTTGCGTGTGCGGAGCTACTAAGAGGATAGCAAAGGTCATTGACCTCTGGTGAACTCATTTTGCGTGTGCGGAGCTACTAAGAGGATAGCAAAGGTCATTGACCTCTGGTGACCTCATTTTGCGTGTCCGGGGCGTCTTAGAAGGTAGCAAAGGTCATTGACCTCTGGTGACCTCATTTTGCGTGTCCGGGGCGTCTTAGAAGGTAGCAAAGGTCATTGACCTCTGGTGACCTCATTTTGCGTGTCCGGGGCGTCTTAGAAGATAGAAAAGGTCATAGACCTCTGGTGACCTCATTTTGCGTGTCCGGGGCGTCTTAGAAGGTAGCAAAGGTCATTGACCTCTGGTGACCTCATTTTGCGTGTCCGGGGCGTCTTAGAAGGTAGCAAAGGTCATTGACCTCTGGTGACCTCATTTTGCGTGTCCGGGGCGTCTTAGAAGGTAGAAAAGGTCATTGACCTCTGGTGACCTCATTTTGCGTGTGCGGAGCTACTAAGAGGTTAGCAAAGTTCATTGACTTCTGGTGACCTCATTTTGCGTGTGCGGAGCTAGTAAGAGGATAGCAAAGGTCATTGACCTCTGGTGACCTCATTTTGCGTGTCCGGGGCGTCTTAGAAGGTAGCAAAGGTCATTGACCTCTGGTGACCTCATTTTGCGTGTCCGGGGCGTCTTAGAAGATAGCAAAGGTCATTGACCTCTGGTGACCTCATTTTGCGTGTCCGGGACGTCTTAGAAGGTAGCAAAGGTCATTGACCTCTGGTGACCTCATTTTGCGTGTCCGGGGCGTCTTAGAAGGTAGCAAAGGTCATTGACCTCTGGTGACCTCATTTTGCGTGTCCGGGGCGTCTTAGAAGATAGCAAAGGTCATAGACCTCTGGTGACCTCATTTTGCGTGTCCGGGGCGTCTTAGAAGGTAGCAAAGGTCATTGACCTCTGGTGACCTCATTTTGCGTGTCCGGGGCGTCTTAGAAGATAGCAAAGGTCATTGACCTCTGGTGACCTCATTTTGCGTGTGCGGAGCTACTAAGAGGATAGCAAAGGTCATTGACCTCTGGTGACCTCATTTTGCGTGTGCGGAGCTACTAAGAGGATAGCAAAGGTCATTGACCTCTGGTGACCTAATTTTGCGTGTGCGGAGCTACTAAGAGGATAGCAAAGGTCATTGACCTCTGGTGACCTCATTTTGCGTGCGCGGAGCTACTAAGAGGTTAGCAAAGGTCATTGACCTCTGGTGACCTCATTTTGCGTGTCCGGGGCGTCTTAGAAGGTAGCAAAGGTCATTGACCTCTGGTGACCTCATTTTGCGTGTCCGGGGCGTCTTAGAAGATAGCAAAGGTCATTGACCTCTGGTGACCCATTTTGCGTGTCCGGGGCGTCTTAGAAGATAGCAAAGGTCACTGACTTCTGGTGACCTCATTTTGCGTGTCCGGGGCGTCTTAGAAGATAGCAAAGGTCATTGACCTCTGGTGACCTCATTTTGCGTGTCCGGGGCGTCTTAGAAGATAGCAAAGGTCATTGACCTCTGGTGACCTCATTTTGCGTGTGCGGAGCTACTAAGAGGATAGCAAAGGTCATTGACCTCTGGTGACCTCATTTTGCGTGTCCGGGACGTCTTAGAAGGTAGCAAAGGTCATTGACCTCTGGTGACCTCATTTTGCGTGTCCGGGGCGTCTTAGAATATAGCAAAGGTCATAGACCTCTGGTGACCTCATTTTGCGTGTACGGGGTGTCTTAGAAGGTAGCACAGGTCATTGACCTCTGGTGACCTCATTTTTTGTGTCCGGGGCGTCTTAGAAGATAGCAAAGGTCATAAACCTCTGGTGACCTCATTTTGCGTGTCCGGGGCGTCTTAGAAGGTAGCAAAGGTCATTGACCTCTGGTGACCTCATTTTGCGTGTGCGGAGCTACTAAGAGGATAGCAAAGGTCATTGACCTCTGGTGACCTCATTTTGCGTGTCCGGGGCGTCTTAGAAGGTAGCACAGGTCATTGACCTCTGGTGACCTCATTTTGCGTGTCCGGGGCGTCTTAGAAGATAGCAAAGGTCATAAACCTCTGGTGACCTCATTTTGCGTGTCCGGGGCGTCTTAGAAGGTAGCAAAGGTCATTGACCTCTGGTGACCTCATTTTGCGTGTGCGGAGCTACTAAGAGGATAGCAAAGGTCATTGACCTCTGGTGACCTCATTTTGCGTGTGCGGAGCTACTAAGAGGTTAGCAAAGGTCATTGACCTCTGGTGACCTCATTTTGCGTGTGCGGAGCTACTAAGAGGATAGCAAAGGTCATTGACCTCTGGTGACCTCATTTTGCGTGTCCGGGGCGTCTTAGAAGGTAGCAAAGGTCATTGACCTCTGGTGACCTCATTTTGCGTGTGCGGTGCTACTAAGAGGATAGCAAAGGTCATTGACCTCTGGTGACTTCATTTTGCGTGTGCGGAGCTACTAAGAGGATAGCAAAGGTCATTGACCTCTGGTGACCTCATTTTGCGTGTTCGGAGCTACTAAGAGGTTAGCAAAGGTCATTGACCTCTGGTGACCTCATTTTGCGTGTGCGGAGCTACTAAGAGGATAGCAAAGGTCATTGACCTCTGGTGACCTCATTTTGCGTGTCCGGGCGTCTTAGAAGGTAGCAAAGGTCATTGACCTCTGGTGACCTCATTTTGCGTGTCCGGGGCGTCTTAGAAGATAGCAAAGGTCATTGACCTCTGGTGACCTCATTTTGCGTGTCCGGGAACTTCTTAGAAGATAGCAAAGGTCATTGACCTCTGGTGACATCATTTTGCGTGTCCGGGGCGTCTTAGAAGGTAGCAAAGGTCATTGACCTCTGGTGACCTCATTTTGCGTGTCCGGGGCGTCTTAGAAGGTAGCAAAGGTCATTGACCTCTGGTGACCTCATTTTGCGTGTCCGGGGCGTCTTAGAAGATAGCAAAGGTCATTGACCTCTGGCGACCTCATTTTGCGTGTGCGGAGCTACTAAGAGGATAGCAAAGGTCATTGACCTCTGGTGACCTCATTTTGCGTGTCCGGGACGTCTTAGAAGGTAGCAAAGGTCATTGACCTCTGGTGACCTCATTTTGCGTGTCCGGGGCGTCTTAGAAGGTAGCAAAGGTCATTGACCTCTGGTGACCTCATTTTGCGTGTCCGGGGCGTCTTAGAAGGTAGCAAAGGTCATTGACCTCTGGTGACCTCATCTTGCGTGTCCGGGGCGTCTTAGAAGATAGAAAAGGTCATAGACCTCTGGTGACCTCATTTTGCGTGTCCGGGATGTCTTAGAAGGTAGCAAAGGTCATTGATCTCTGGTGACCTCATTTTGCGTGTGCGGAGCTACTAAGAGGATAGCAAAGGTCATTGACCTCTGGTGACCTTATTTTGCGTGTCCGGGGCGTCTTAGAAGGTAGCAAAAGTCATTGACCTCTGGTGACCTCATTTTGCGTGTCCGGGGCGTCTTAGAAGATAGCAAAGGTCATAGACCTCTGGTGACCTCATTTTGCGTGTTCGGGGCGTCTTAGAATATAGCAAAGGTCATAGACCTCTGGTGACCTCATTTTGCGTGTGCGGAGCTACTAAGAGGATAGCAAAGGTCATTGACCTCTGGTGAACTCATTTTGCGTGTGCGGAGCTACTAAGAGGATAGCAAAGGTCATTGACCTCTGGTGACCTCATTTTGCGTGTCCGGGGCGTCTTAGAAGGTAGCAAAGGTCATTGACCTCTGGTGACCTCATTTTGCGTGTCCGGGGCGTCTTAGAAGGTAGCAAAGGTCATTGACCTCTGGTGACCTCATTTTGCGTGTCCGGGGCGTCTTAGAAGATAGAAAAGGTCATAGACCTCTGGTGACCTCATTTTGCGTGTCCGGGGCGTCTTAGAAGGTAGCAAAGGTCATTGACCTCTGGTGACCTCATTTTGCGTGTCCGGGGCGTCTTAGAAGGTAGCAAAGGTCATTGACCTCTGGTGACCTCATTTTGCGTGTCCGGGGCGTCTTAGAAGGTAGAAAAGGTCATTGACCTCTGGTGACCTCATTTTGCGTGTGCGGAGCTACTAAGAGGTTAGCAAAGTTCATTGACTTCTGGTGACCTCATTTTGCGTGTGCGGAGCTAGTAAGAGGATAGCAAAGGTCATTGACCTCTGGTGACCTCATTTTGCGTGTCCGGGGCGTCTTAGAAGGTAGCAAAGGTCATTGACCTCTGGTGACCTCATTTTGCGTGTCCGGGGCGTCTTAGAAGATAGCAAAGGTCATTGACCTCTGGTGACCTCATTTTGCGTGTCCGGGACGTCTTAGAAGGTAGCAAAGGTCATTGACCTCTGGTGACCTCATTTTGCGTGTCCGGGGCGTCTTAGAAGGTAGCAAAGGTCATTGACCTCTGGTGACCTCATTTTGCGTGTCCGGGGCGTCTTAGAAGATAGCAAAGGTCATAGACCTCTGGTGACCTCATTTTGCGTGTCCGGGGCGTCTTAGAAGGTAGCAAACGTCATTGACCTCTGGTGACCTCATTTTGCGTGTCCGGGGCGTCTTAGAAGATAGCAAAGGTCATTGACCTCTGGTGACCTCATTTTGCGTGTGCGGAGCTACTAAGAGGATAGCAAAGGTCATTGACCTCTGGTGACCTCATTTTGCGTGTGCGGAGCTACTAAGAGGATAGCAAAGGTCATTGACCTCTGGTGACCTCATTTTGCGTGTGCGGAGCTACTAAGAGGATAGCAAAGGTCATTGACCTCTGGTGACCTCATTTTGCGTGCGCGGAGCTACTAAGAGGTTAGCAAAGGTCATTGACCTCTGGTGACCTCATTTTGCGTGTCCGGGGCGTCTTAGAAGGTAGCAAAGGTCATTGACCTCTGGTGACCTCATTTTGCGTGTCCGGGGCGTCTTAGAAGATAGCAAAGGTCATTGACCTCTGGTGACCCATTTTGCGTGTCCGGGGCGTCTTAGAAGATAGCAAAGGTCATTGACCTCTGGTGACCTCATTTTGCGTGTCCGGGACGTCTTAGAAGGTAGCAAAGGTCATTGACCTCTGGTGACCTCATTTTGCGTGTCCGGGGCGTCTTAGAATATAGCAAAGGTCATAGACCTCTGGTGACCTCATTTTGCGTGTACGGGGTGTCTTAGAAGGTAGCACAGGTCATTGACCTCTGGTGACCTCATTTTGCGTGTCCGGGACGTCTTAGAAGGTAGCAAAGGTCATTGACCTCTGGTGACCTCATTTTGCGTGTCCGGGGCGTCTTAGAATATAGCAAAGGTCATAGACCTCTGGTGACCTCATTTTGCGTGTACGGGGTGTCTTAGAAGGTAGCACAGGTCATTGACCTCTGGTGACCTCATTTTTTGTGTCCGAGGCGTCTTAGAAGATAGCAAAGGTCATAGACCTCTGGTGACCTCATTTTGCGTGTCCGGGGCGTCTTAGAAGGTAGCAAAGGTCATTGACCTCTGGTGACCTCATTTTGCGTGTGCGGAGCTACTAAGAGAATAGCAAAGGTCATTGACCTCTGGTGACCTTATTTTGCGTGCGCGGAGCTACTAAGAGGATAGCAAAGGTCATTGACCTCTGGTGACCTCATTTTGCGTGTCCGGGGCGTCTTAGAAGGTAGCAAAGGTCATTGACCTCTGGTGACCTCATTTTGCGTGTCCGGGGCGTCTTAGAAGATAGAAAAGGTCATAGACCTCTGGTGACCTCATTTTGCGTGTCCGGGGCGTCTTAGAAGGTAGCAAAGGTCATTGACCTCTGGTGACCTCATTTTGCGTGTCCGGGGCGTCTTAGAAGATAGCAAAGGTCATTGACCTCTGGTGACCTCATTTTGCGTGTCCGGGACGTCTTAGAAGGTAGCAAAGGTCATTGACCTCTGGTGACCTCATTTTGCGTGTCCGGGGCGTCTTAGAAGGTAGCAAAGGTCATTGACCTCTGGTGACCTCATTTTGCGTGTCCGGGGCGTCTTAGAAGGTAGCAAAGGTCATTGACCTCTGGTGACCTCATTTTGCGTGTCCGGGGCGTCTTAGAAGATAGCAAAGGTCATTGACCTCTGGTGACCCATTTTGCGTGTCCGGGGCGTCTTAGAAGATAGCAAAGGTCATTGACCTCTGGTGACCTCATTTTGCGTGTCCGGGACGTCTTAGAAGGTAGCAAAGGTCATTGACCTCTGGTGACCTCATTTTGCGTGTCCGGGGCGTCTTAGAATATAGCAAAGGTCATAGACCTCTGGTGACCTCATTTTGCGTGTACGGGGTGTCTTAGAAGGTAGCACAGGTCATTGACCTCTGGTGACCTCATTTTTTGTGTCCGGGGCGTCTTAGAAGATAGCAAAGGTCATAGACCTCTGGTGACCTCATTTTGCGTGTCCGGGGCGTCTTAGAAGGTAGCAAAGGTCATTGACCTCTGGTGACCTCATTTTGCGTGTGCGGAGCTACTAAGAGAATAGCAAAGGTCATTGACCTCTGGTGACCTTATTTTGCGTGCGCGGAGCTACTAAGAGGATAGCAAAGGTCATTGACCTCTGGTGACCTCATTTTGCGTGTCCGGGGCGTCTTAGAAGGTAGCAAAGGTCATTGACCTCTGGTGACCTCATTTTGCGTGTCCGGGGCGTCTTAGAAGATAGAAAAGGTCATAGACCTCTGGTGACCTCATTTTGCGTGTCCGGGTTGTCTTAGAAGGTAGCAAAGGTCATTGACCTCTGGTGACCTCATTTTGCGTGTCCGGGGCGTCTTAGAAGATAGCAAAGGTCATTGACCTCTGGTGACCTCATTTTGCGTGTCCGGGACGTCTTAGAAGGTAGCAAAGGTCATTGACCTCTGGTGACCTCATTTTGCGTGTCCGGGGCGTCTTAGAAGGTAGCAAAGGTCATTGACCTCTGGTGACCTCATTTTGCGTGTCCGGGGCGTCTTAGAAGATAGCAAAGGTCATAGACCTCTGGTGACCTCATTTTGAGTGTCCGGGGCGTCTTAGAAGGTAGCAAAGGTCATTGACCTCTGGTGACCTCATTTTGCGTGTGCGGAGCTACTAAGAGGATAGCAAAGGTCATTGACCTCTGGTGACCTCATTTTGCGTGCGCGGAGCTACTAAGAGGATAGCAAAGGTCATTGACCTCTGGTGAACTCATTTTGCGTGTCCGGGGCGTCTTAGAAGGTAGCAAAGGTCATTGACCTCTGGTGACCTCATTTTGCGTGTCCGGGGCGTCTTAGAAGATAGCAAAGGTCATTTACCTCTGGTGACCTCATTTTGCGTGTGCGGAGCTACTAAGAGGATAGCAAAGGTCATTGACCTCTGGTGACCTCATTTTGCGTGTCCGGGTCGTCTTAGAAGGTAGCAAAGGTCATTGACCTCTGGTGACCTCATTTTGCGTGTCCGGGGCGTCTTAGAAGATAGCAAAGGTCATTGACCTCTGGTGACCCATTTTGCGTGTCCGGGGCGTCTTAGAAGATAGCAAAGGTCATTGACTTCTGGTGACCTCATTTTGCGTGTCCGGGGCGTCTTAGAAGATAGCAAAGGTCATTGACCTCTGGTGACCTCATTTTGCGTGTCCGGGGCGTCTTAGAAGATAGCAAAGGTCATAGACCTCTGGTGACCTCATTTTGCGTGTCCGGGGCGTCTTAGAAGGTAGCAAAGGTCATTGACCTCTGGTGACCTCATTTTGCGTGTGCGGAGCTACTAAGAGGATAGCAAAGGTCATTGACCTCTGGTGACCTTATTTTGCGTGCGCGGAGCTACTAAGAGGATAGCAAAGGTCATTGACCTCTGGTGACCTCATTTTGCGTGTCCGGGGCGTCTTAGAAGGTAGCAAAGGTCATTGACCTCTGGTGACCTCATTTTGCGTGTCCGGGGCGTCTTAGAAGATAGCAAAGGTCATTGACCTCTGGTGACCTCATTTTGCGTGTCCGGGGCGTCTTAGAAGATAGCAAAGTTCATTGACCTCTGGTGACCTCATTTTGCGTGTGCGGAGCTACTAAGAGGATAGCAAAGGTCATTGACCTCTGGTGACCTCATTTTGCGTGTCCGGGGCGTCTTAGAAGGTAGCAAAGGTCATTGACCTCTGGTCACCTCATTTTGCGTGTCCGGGGCGTCTTAGAAGATAGCAAAGGTCATTGACCTCTGGTGACCCATTTTGCGTGTCCGGGGCGTCTTAGAAGATAGCAAAGGTCATTGACTTCTGGTGACCTCATTTTGCGTGTCCGGGGCGTCTTAGAAGATAGCAAAGGTCATTGACCTCTGGTGACCTCATTTTGCGTGTGCGGAGCTACTAAGAGGATAGCAAAGGTCATTGACCTCTGGTGACCTCATTTTGCGTGTCCGGGGCGTCTTAGAAGGTAGCACAGGTCATTGACCTCTGGTGACCTCATTTTGCGTGTCCGGGGCGTCTTAGAAGATAGCAAAGGTCATAAACCTCTGGTGACCTCATTTTGCGTGTCCGGGGCGTCTTAGAAGGTAGCAAAGGTCATTGACCTCTGGTGACCTCATTTTGCGTGTGCGGAGCTACTAAGAGGATAGCAAAGGTCATTGACCTCTGGTGACCTCATTTTGCGTGTGCGGAGCTACTAAGAGGTTAGCAAAGGTCATTGACCTCTGGTGACCTCATTTTGCGTGTCCGGGGCGTCTTAGAAGATAGCAAAGGTCATTGACCTCTGGTGACCTCATTTTGCGTGTCCGGGACGTCTTAGAAGGTAGCAAAGGTCATTGACCTCTGGTGACCTCATTTTGCGTGTCCGGGGCGTCTTAGAAGGTAGCAAAGGTCATTGACCTCTGGTGACCTCATTTTGCGTGTCCGGGGCGTCTTAGAAGATAGCAAAGGTCATAGACCTCTGGTGACCTCATTTTGAGTGTCCGGGGCGTCTTAGAAGGTAGCAAAGGTCATTGACCTCTGGTGACCTCATTTTGCGTGTGCGGAGCTACTAAGAGGATAGCAAAGGTCATTGACCTCTGGTGACCTCATTTTGCGTGCGCGGAGCTACTAAGAGGATAGCAAAGGTCATTGACCTCTGGTGAACTCATTTTGCGTGTCCGGGGCGTCTTAGAAGGTAGCAAAGGTCATTGACCTCTGGTGACCTCATTTTGCGTGTCCGGGGCGTCTTAGAAGATAGCAAAGGTCATTTACCTCTGGTGACCTCATTTTGCGTGTGCGGAGCTACTAAGAGGATAGCAAAGGTCATTGACCTCTGGTGACCTCATTTTGCGTGTCCGGGGCGTCTTAGAAGGTAGCAAAGGTCATTGACCTCTGGTGACCTCATTTTGCGTGTCCGGGGCGTCTTAGAAGATAGCAAAGGTCATTGACCTCTGGTGACCCATTTTGCGTGTCCGGGGCGTCTTAGAAGATAGCAAAGGTCATTGACTTCTGGTGACCTCATTTTGCGTGTCCGGGGCGTCTTAGAAGATAGCAAAGGTCATTGACCTCTGGTGACCTCATTTTGCGTGTCCGGGGCGTCTTAGAATATAGCAAAGGTCATAGACCTCTGGTGACCTCATTTTGCGTGTACGGGGTGTCTTAGAAGGTAGCACAGGTCATTGACCTCTGGTGACCTCATTTTTTGTGTCCGGGGCGTCTTAGAACATAGCAAAGGTCATAAACCTCTGGTGACCTCATTTTGCGTGTCCGGGGCGTCTTAGAAAGTAGCAAAGGTCATTGACCTCTGGTGACCTCATTTTGCGTGTGCGGAGCTACTAAGAGGATAGCAAAGGTCATTGACCTCTGGTGACCTCATTTTGCGTGTCCGGGGCGTCTTAGAAGGTAGCACAGGTCATTGACCTCTGGTGACCTATTTTGCGTGTCCGGGGCGTCTTAGAAGATAGCAAAGGTCATAAACCTCTGGTGACCTCATTTTGCGTGTCCGGGGCGTCTTAGAAGGTAGCAAAGGTCATTGACCTCTGGTGACCTCATTTTGCGTGTGCGGAGCTACTAAGAGGATAGCAAAGGTCATTGACCTCTGGTGACCTCATTTTGCGTGTGCGGAGGCTACTAAGAGGATAGCAAAGGTCATTGACCTCTGGTGACCTCATTTTGCGTGTCCGGGGCGTCTTAGAAGGTAGCAAAGGTCATTGACCTCTGGTGACCTCATTTTGCGTGTGCGGTGCTACTAAGAGGATAGCAAAGGTCATTGACCTCTGGTGACCTCATTTTGCGTGTGCGGAGCTACTAAGAGGATAGCAAAAGGTCATTGACCTCTGGTGACCTCATTTTGCGTGTGCGGAGCTACTAAGAGGTTAGCAAAGGTCATTGACCTCTGGTGACCTCATTTTGCGTGTGCGGAGCTACTAAGAGGATAGCAAAGGTCATTGACCTCTGGTGACCTCATTTTGCGTGTCCGGGCGTCTTAGAAGGTAGCAAAGGTTATTGACCTCTGGTGACCTCATTTTGCGTGTCCGGGGCGGTCTTAGAAGATAGCAAAGGTCATTGACCTCTGGTGACCTCATTTTGCGTGTCCGGGAACTTCTTAGAAGATAGCAAAGGTCATTGACCTCTGGTGACCTCATTTTGCGTGTCCGGGGCGTCTTAGAAGGTAGCAAAGGTCATTGACCCCCTGGTGACCTCATTTTGCGTGTCCGGGGCGTCTTAGAAGATAGCAAAGATCATTGACTTCTGGTGACCTCATTTTGCGTGTCCGGGGCGTCTTAGAAGATAGCAAATGTCATTGACCTCTGGTGACCTCATTTTGCGTGTCCAGGGCGTCTTAGAAGATAGCAAAGGTCATTGACCTCTGGTGACCTCATTTTGCGTGTGCGGAGCTACTAAGAGGATAGCAAAGGTCATTGACCTCTGGTGACCTCATTTTGCGTGTCCGGACGTCTTAGAAGGTAGCAAAGGTCATTGACCTCTGGTGACCTCATTTTGCGTGTCCGGGGCGTCTTAGAAGGTAGCAAAGGTCATTGACCTCTGGTGACCTCATTTTGCGTGTCCGGGGGCGTCTTAGAAGGTAGCAAAGGTCATTGACCTCTGGTGACCTCATCTTGCGTGTCCGGGGCGTCTTAGAAGATAGAAAAGGTCATAGACTTCTGGTGACCTCATTTTGCGTGTGCGGAGCTACTAAGAGGTTAGCAAAGGTCATTGATCTCTGGTGACCTCATTTTGCGTGTGCGGAGCTACTAAGAGGATAGCAAAGGTCATTGACCTCTGGTGACCTCATTTTGCGTGTCCGGGGCGTCTTAGAAGGTAGCAAAGGTCATTGACCTCTGGTGACCCTCATTTTGCGTGTCCGGGGCGTCTTAGAAGATAGCAAAGATCATTGACTTCTGGTGACCTCATTTTGCGTGTCCGGGGCGTCTTAGAAGGTAGCAAAGGTCATTGACCTCTGGTGACCTCATTTTGCGTGTCCGGGGCGTCTTAGAAGATAGCAAAGATCATTGACTCTGGTGACCTCATTTTGCGTGTCGGGACGTCTTAGAAGGTAGCAAAGGTCATTGACCTCTGGTGACCTCATTTTGCGTGTCCGGGGCGTCTTAGAATATAGCAAAGGTCATAGACCTCTGGTGACCTCATTTTGCGTGTACGGGGTGTCTTAGAAGGTAGCACAGGTCATTGACCTCTGGTGACCTCATTTTTTGTGTCCGGGGCGTCTTAGAACATAGCAAAGGTCATAAACCTCTGGTGACCTCATTTTGCGTGTCCGGGGCGTCTTAGAAAGTAGCAAAGGTCATTGACCTCTGGTGACCTCATTTTGCGTGTGCGGAGCTACTAAGAGGATAGCAAAGGTCATTGACCTCTGGTGACCTCATTTTGCGTGTCCGGGGCGTCTTAGAAGGTAGCACAGGTCATTGACCTCTGGTGACCTCATTTTGCGTGTCCGGGGCGTCTTAGAAGATAGCAAAGGTCATAAACCTCTGGTGACCTCATTTTGCGTGTCCGGGGCGTCTTAGAAGGTAGCAAAGGTCATTGACCTCTGGTGACCTCATTTTGCGTGTGCGGAGCTACTAAGAGGATAGCAAAGGTCATTGACCTCTGGTGACCTCATTTTGCGTGTGCGGAGCTACTAAGAGGATAGCAAAGGTCATTGACCTCTGGTGACCTCATTTTGCGTGTCCGGGGCGTCTTAGAAGGTAGCACAGGTCATTGACCTCTGGTGACCTCATTTTGCGTGTCCGGGGCGTCTTAGAAGATAGCAAAGGTCATTGACCTCTGGTGACCTCATTTTGCGTGTCCGGGGCGTCTTAGAATATAGCAAAGGTCATAGACCTCTGGTGACCTCATTTTGCGTGTACGGGGTGTCTTAGAAGGTAGCACAGGTCATTGACCTCTGGTGACCTCATTTTTTGTGTCCGGGGCGTCTTAGAACATAGCAAAGGTCATAAACCTCTGGTGACCTCATTTTGCGTGTCCGGGGCGTCTTAGAAAGTAGCAAAGGTCATTGACCTCTGGTGACCTCATTTTGCGTGTGCGGAGCTACTAAGAGGATAGCAAAGGTCATTGACCTCTGGTGACCTCATTTTGCGTGTCCGGGGCGTCTTAGAAGGTAGCACAGGTCATTGACCTCTGGTGACCTCATTTTGCGTGTCCGGGGCGTCTTAGAAGATAGCAAAGGTCATAAACCTCTGGTGACCTCATTTTGCGTGTCCGGGGCGTCTTAGAAGGTAGCAAAGGTCATTGACCTCTGGTGACCTCATTTTGCGTGTGCGGAGCTACTAAGAGGATAGCAAAGGTCATTGACCTCTGGTGACCTCATTTTGCGTGTGCGGAGCTACTAAGAGGATAGCAAAGGTCATTGACCTCTGGTGACCTCATTTTGCGTGTCCGGGGCGTCTTAGAAGGTAGCAAAGGTCATTGACCTCTGGTGACCTCATTTTGCGTGTGCGGTGCTACTAAGAGGATAGCAAAGGTCATTGACCTCTGGTGACTTCATTTTGCGTGTGCGGAGCTACTAAGAGGATAGCAAAGGTCATTGACCTCTGGTGACCTCATTTTGCGTGTGCGGAGCTACTAAGAGGTTAGCAAAGGTCATTGACCTCTGGTGACCTCATTTTGCGTGTGCGGAGCTACTAAGAGGATAGCAAAGGTCATTGACCTCTGGTGACCTCATTTTGCGTGTCCGGGCGTCTTAGAAGGTAGCAAAGGTTATTGACCTCTGGTGACCTCATTTTGCGTGTCCGGGGCGTCTTAGAAGATAGCAAAGGTCATTGACCTCTGGTGACCTCATTTTGCGTGTCCGGGAACTTCTTAGAAGATAGCAAAGGTCATTGACCTCTGGTGACCTCATTTTGCGTGTCCGGGGCGTCTTAGAAGGTAGCAAAGGTCATTGACCTCTGGTGACCTCATTTTGCGTGTCCGGGGCGTCTTAGAAGATAGCAAAGATCATTGACTTCTGGTGACCTCATTTTGCGTGTCCGGGGCGTCTTAGAAGATAGCAAATGTCATTGACCTCTGGTGACCTCATTTTGCGTGTCCAGGGCGTCTTAGAAGATAGCAAAGGTCATTGACCTCTGGTGACCTCATTTTGCGTGTGCGGAGCTACTAAGAGGATAGCAAAGGTCATTGTCCTCTGGTGACCTCATTTTGCGTGTCCGGGACGTCTTAGAAGGTAGCAAAGGTCATTGACCTCTGGTGACCTCATTTTGCGTGTCCGGGGCGTCTTAGAAGGTAGCAAAGGTCATTGACCTCTGGTGACCTCATTTTGCGTGTCCGGGGCGTCTTAGAAGGTAGCAAAGGTCATTGACCTCTGGTGACCTCATCTTGCGTGTCCGGGGCGTCTTAGAAGATAGAAAAGGTCATAGACTTCTGGTGACCTCATTTTGCGTGTGCGGAGCTACTAAGAGGTTAGCAAAGGTCATTGATCTCTGGTGACCTCATTTTGCGTGTGCGGAGCTACTAAGAGGATAGCAAAGGTCATTGACCTCTGGTGACCTCATTTTGCGTGTCCGGGGCGTCTTAGAAGGTAGCAAAGGTCATTGACCTCTGGTGACCTCATTTTGCGTGTCCGGGGCGTCTTAGAAGATAGCAAAGATCATTGACTTCTGGTGACCTCATTTTGCGTGTCCGGGGCGTCTTAGAAGGTAGCAAAGGTCATTGACCTCTGGTGACCTCATTTTGCGTGTCCGGGGCGTCTTAGAAGATAGCAAAGGTCATTGACTTCTGGTGACCTCATTTTGCGTGTCCGGGACGTCTTAGAAGGTAGCAAAGGTCATTGACCTCTGGTGACCTCATTTTGCGTGTCCGGGGCGTCTTAGAATATAGCAAAGGTCATAGACCTCTGGTGACCTCATTTTGCGTGTACGGGGTGTCTTAGAAGGTAGCACAGGTCATTGACCTCTGGTGACCTCATTTTTTGTGTCCGGGGCGTCTTAGAACATAGCAAAGGTCATAAACCTCTGGTGACCTCATTTTGCGTGTCCGGGGCGTCTTAGAAAGTAGCAAAGGTCATTGACCTCTGGTGACCTCATTTTGCGTGTGCGGAGCTACTAAGAGGATAGCAAAGGTCATTGACCTCTGGTGACCTCATTTTGCGTGTCCGGGGCGTCTTAGAAGGTAGCACAGGTCATTGACCTCTGGTGACCTCATTTTGCGTGTCCGGGGCGTCTTAGAAGATAGCAAAGGTCATAAACCTCTGGTGACCTCATTTTGCGTGTCCGGGGCGTCTTAGAAGGTAGCAAAGGTCATTGACCTCTGGTGACCTCATTTTGCGTGTGCGGAGCTACTAAGAGGATAGCAAAGGTCATTGACCTCTGGTGACCTCATTTTGCGTGTGCGGAGCTACTAAGAGGATAGCAAAGGTCATTGACCTCTGGTGACCTCATTTTGCGTGTCCGGGGCGTCTTAGAAGGTAGCAAAGGTCATTGACCTCTGGTGACCTCATTTTGCGTGTGCGGTGCTACTAAGAGGATAGCAAAGGTCATTGACCTCTGGTGACTTCATTTTGCGTGTGCGGAGCTACTAAGAGGATAGCAAAGGTCATTGACCTCTGGTGACCTCATTTTGCGTGTGCGGAGCTACTAAGAGGTTAGCAAAGGTCATTGACCTCTGGTGACCTCATTTTGCGTGTGCGGAGCTACTAAGAGGATAGCAAAGGTCATTGACCTCTGGTGACCTCATTTTGCGTGTCCGGGCGTCTTAGAAGGTAGCAAAGGTTATTGACCTCTGGTGACCTCATTTTGCGTGTCCGGGGCGTCTTAGAAGATAGCAAAGGTCATTGACCTCTGGTGACCTCATTTTGCGTGTCCGGGAACTTCTTAGAAGATAGCAAAGGTCATTGACCTCTGGTGACCTCATTTTGCGTGTCCGGGGCGTCTTAGAAGGTAGCAAAGGTCATTGACCTCTGGTGACCTCATTTTGCGTGTCCGGGGCGTCTTAGAAGATAGCAAAGATCATTGACTTCTGGTGACCTCATTTTGCGTGTCCGGGGCGTCTTAGAAGATAGCAAATGTCATTGACCTCTGGTGACCTCATTTTGCGTGTCCAGGGCGTCTTAGAAGATAGCAAAGGTCATTGACCTCTGGTGACCTCATTTTGCGTGTGCGGAGCTACTAAGAGGATAGCAAAGGTCATTGACCTCTGGTGACCTCATTTTGCGTGTCCGGGACGTCTTAGAAGGTAGCAAAGGTCATTGACCTCTGGTGACCTCATTTTGCGTGTCCGGGGCGTCTTAGAAGGTAGCAAAGGTCATTGACCCTCTGGTGACCTCATTTTGCGTGTCCGGGGCGTCTTAGAAGGTAGCAAAGGTCATTGACCTCTGGTGACCTCATCTTGCGTGTCCGGGGCGTCTTAGAAGATAGAAAAGGTCATAGACTTCTGGTGACCTCATTTTGCGTGTGCGGAGCTACTAAGAGGTTAGCAAAGGTCATTGATCTCTGGTGACCTCATTTTGCGTGTGCGGAGCTACTAAGAGGATAGCAAAGGTCATTGACCTCTGGTGACCTCATTTGCGTGTCCGGGGCGTCTTAGAAGGTAGCAAAGGTCATTGACCTCTGGTGACCTCATTTTGCGTGTCCGGGGCGTCTTAGAAGATAGCAAAGATCATTGACTTCTGGTGACCTCATTTTGCGTGTCCGGGGCGTCTTAGAAGGTAGCAAAGGTCATTGACCTCTGGTGACCTCATTTTGCGTGTCCGGGGCGTCTTAGAAGATAGCAAAGATCATTGACTTCTGGTGACCTCATTTTGCGTGTCCGGGACGTCTTAGAAGGTAGCAAAGGTCATTGACCTCTGGTGACCTCATTTTGCGTGTCCGGGGCGTCTTAGAATATAGCAAAGGTCATAGACCTCTGGTGACCTCATTTTGCGTGTACGGGGTGTCTTAGAAGGTAGCACAGGTCATTGACCTCTGGTGACCTCATTTTTTGTGTCCGGGGCGTCTTAGAACATAGCAAAGGTCATAAACCTCTGGTGACCTCATTTTGCGTGTCCGGGGGCGTCTTAGAAAGTAGCAAAGGTCATTGACCTCTGGTGACCTCATTTTGCGTGTGCGGAGCTACTAAGAGGATAGCAAAGGTCATTGACCTCTGGTGACCTCATTTTGCGTGTCCGGGGCGTCTTAGAAGGTAGCACAGGTCATTGACCTCTGGTGACCTCATTTTGCGTGTCCGGGGCGTCTTAGAAGATAGCAAAGGTCATAAACCTCTGGTGACCTCATTTTGCGTGTCCGGGGCGTCTTAGAAGGTAGCAAAGGTCATTGACCTCTGGTGACCTCATTTTGCGTGTGCGGAGCTACTAAGAGGATAGCAAAGGTCATTGACCTCTGGTGACCTCATTTTGCGTGTGCGGAGCTACTAAGAGGATAGCAAAGGTCATTGACCTCTGGTGACCTCATTTTGCGTGTCCGGGGCGTCTTAGAAGGTAGCAAAGGTCATTGACCTCTGGTGACCTCATTTTGCGTGTGCGGTGCTACTAAGAGGATAGCAAAGGTCATTGACCTCTGGTGACTTCATTTTGCGTGTGCGGAGCTACTAAGAGGATAGCAAAGGTCATTGACCTCTGGTGACCTCATTTTGCGTGTGCGGAGCTACTAAGAGGTTGGCAAAGGTCATTGACCTCTGGTGACCTCATTTTGCGTGTGCGGAGCTACTAAGAGGATAGCAAAGGTCATTGACCTCTGGTGACCTCATTTTGCGTGTCCGGGCGTCTTAGAAGGTAGCAAAGGTTATTGACCTCTGGTGACCTCATTTTGCGTGTCCGGGGCGTCTTAGAAGATAGCAAAGGTCATTGACCTCTGGTGACCTCATTTTGCGTGTCCGGGAACTTCTTAGAAGATAGCAAAGGTCATTGACCTCTGGTGACCTCATTTTGCGTGTCCGGGGCGTCTTAGAAGGTAGCAAAGGTCATTGACCTCTGGTGACCTCATTTTGCGTGTCCGGGGCGTCTTAGAAGATAGCAAAGATCATTGACTTCTGGTGACCTCATTTTGCGTGTCCGGGGCGTCTTAGAAGATAGCAAATGTCATTGACCTCTGGTGACCTCATTTTGCGTGTCCAGGGCGTCTTAGAAGATAGCAAAGGTCATTGACCTCTGGTGACCTCATTTTGCGTGTGCGGAGCTACTAAGAGGATAGCAAAGGTCATTGACCTCTGGTGACCTCATTTTGCGTGTCCGGGACGTCTTAGAAGGTAGCAAAGGTCATTGACCTCTGGTGACCTCATTTTGCGTGTCCGGGGCGTCTTAGAAGGTAGCAAAGGTCATTGACCTCTGGTGACCTCATTTTGCGTGTCCGGGGCGTCTTAGAAGGTAGCAAAGGTCATTGACCTCTGGTGACCTCATCTTGCGTGTCCGGGGCGTCTTAGAAGATAGAAAAGGTCATAGACTTCTGGTGACCTCATTTTGCGTGTGCGGAGCTACTAAGAGGTTAGCAAAGGTCATTGACCTCTGGTGACCTCATTTTGCGTGTGCGGAGCTACTAAGAGGATAGCAAAGGTCATTGACCTCTGGTGACCTCATTTTGCGTGTCCGGGGCGTCTTAGAAGGTAGCAAAGGTCATTGACCTCTGGTGACCTCATTTTGCGTGTCCGGGGCGTCTTAGAAGATAGCAAAGATCATTGACTTCTGGTGACCTCATTTTGCGTGTCCGGGGCGTCTTAGAAGGTAGCAAAGGTCATTGACCTCTGGTGACCTCATTTTGCGTGTCCGGGGCGTCTTAGAAGATAGCAAAGATCATTGACTTCTGGTGACCTCATTTTGCGTGTCCGGGACGTCTTAGAAGGTAGCAAAGGTCATTGACCTCTGGTGACCTCATTTTGCGTGTCCGGGGCGTCTTAGAATATAGCAAAGGTCATAGACCTCTGGTGACCTCATTTTGCGTGTACGGGGTGTCTTAGAAGGTAGCACAGGTCATTGACCTCTGGTGACCTCATTTTTTGTGTCCGGGGCGTCTTAGAACATAGCAAAGGTCATAAACCTCTGGTGACCTCATTTTGCGTGTCCGGGGCGTCTTAGAAAGTAGCAAAGGTCATTGACCTCTGGTGACCTCATTTTGCGTGTGCGGAGCTACTAAGAGGATAGCAAAGGTCATTGACCTCTGGTGACCTCATTTTGCGTGTCCGGGGCGTCTTAGAAGGTAGCACAGGTCATTGACCTCTGGTGACCTCATTTTGCGTGTCCGGGGCGTCTTAGAAGATAGCAAAGGTCATAAACCTCTGGTGACCTCATTTTGCGTGTCCGGGGCGTCTTAGAAGGTAGCAAAGGTCATTGACCTCTGGTGACCTCATTTTGCGTGTGCGGAGCTACTAAGAGGATAGCAAAGGTCATTGACCTCTGGTGACCTCATTTTGCGTGTGCGGAGCTACTAAGAGGATAGCAAAGGTCATTGACCTCTGGTGACCTCATTTTGCGTGTCCGGGGCGTCTTAGAAGGTAGCAAAGGTCATTGACCTCTGGTGACCTCATTTTGCGTGTGCGGTGCTACTAAGAGGATAGCAAAGGTCATTGACCTCTGGTGACTTCATTTTGCGTGTGCGGAGCTACTAAGAGGATAGCAAAGGTCATTGACCTCTGGTGACCTCATTTTGCGTGTGCGGAGCTACTAAGAGGTTAGCAAAGGTCATTGACCTCTGGTGACCTCATTTTGCGTGTGCGGAGCTACTAAGAGGATAGCAAAGGTCATTGACCTCTGGTGACCTCATTTTGCGTGTCCGGGCGTCTTAGAAGGTAGCAAAGGTTATTGACCTCTGGTGACCTCATTTTGCGTGTCCGGGGCGTCTTAGAAGATAGCAAAGGTCATTGACCTCTGGTGACCTCATTTTGCGTGTCCGGGAACTTCTTAGAAGATAGCAAAGGTCATTGACCTCTGGTGACCTCATTTTGCGTGTCCGGGGCGTCTTAGAAGGTAGCAAAGGTCATTGACCTCTGGTGACCTCATTTTGCGTGTCCGGGGCGTCTTAGAAGATAGCAAAGATCATTGACTTCTGGTGACCTCATTTTGCGTGTCCGGGGCGTCTTAGAAGATAGCAAATGTCATTGACCTCTGGTGACCTCATTTTGCGTGTCCAGGGCGTCTTAGAAGATAGCAAAGGTCATTGACCTCTGGTGACCTCATTTTGCGTGTGCGGAGCTACTAAGAGGATAGCAAAGGTCATTGACCTCTGGTGACCTCATTTTGCGTGTCCGGGACGTCTTAGAAGGTAGCAAAGGTCATTGACCTCTGGTGACCTCATTTTGCGTGTCCGGGGCGTCTTAGAAGGTAGCAAAGGTCATTGACCTCTGGTGACCTCATTTTGCGTGTCCGGGGCGTCTTAGAAGGTAGCAAAGGTCATTGACCTCTGGTGACCTCATCTTGCGTGTCCGGGGCGTCTTAGAAGATAGAAAAGGTCATAGACTTCTGGTGACCTCATTTTGCGTGTGCGGAGCTACTAAGAGGTTAGCAAAGGTCATTGATCTCTGGTGACCTCATTTTGCGTGTGCGGAGCTACTAAGAGGATAGCAAAGGTCATTGACCTCTGGTGACCTCATTTTGCGTGTCCGGGGCGTCTTAGAAGGTAGCAAAGGTCATTGACCTCTGGTGACCTCATTTTGCGTGTCCGGGGCGTCTTAGAAGATAGCAAAGATCATTGACTTCTGGTGACCTCATTTTGCGTGTCCGGGGCGTCTTAGAAGGTAGCAAAGGTCATTGACCTCTGGTGACCTCATTTTGCGTGTCCGGGGCGTCTTAGAAGATAGCAAAGATCATTGACTTCTGGTGACCTCATTTTGCGTGTCCGGGACGTCTTAGAAGGTAGCAAAGGTCATTGACCTCTGGTGACCTCATTTTGCGTGTCCGGGGCGTCTTAGAATATAGCAAAGGTCATAGACCTCTGGTGACCTCATTTTGCGTGTCCGGGGTGTCTTAGAAGGTAGCACAGGTCATTGACCTCTGGTGACCTCATTTTTTGTGTCCGGGGCGTCTTAGAACATAGCAAAGGTCATAAACCTCTGGTGACCTCATTTTGCGTGTCCGGGGCGTCTTAGAAAGTAGCAAAGGTCATTGACCTCTGGTGACCTCATTTTGCGTGTGCGGAGCTACTAAGAGGATAGCAAAGGTCATTGACCTCTGGTGACCTCATTTTGCGTGTCCGGGGGCGTCTTAGAAGGTAGCACAGGTCATTGACCTCTGGTGACCTCATTTTGCGTGTCCGGGGCGTCTTAGAAGATAGCAAAGGTCATAAACCTCTGGTGACCTCATTTTGCGTGTCCGGGGCGTCTTAGAAGGTAGCAAAGGTCATTGACCTCTGGTGACCTCATTTTGCGTGTGCGGAGCTACTAAGAGGATAGCAAAGGTCATTGACCTCTGGTGACCTCATTTTGCGTGTGCGGAGCTACTAAGAGGATAGCAAAGGTCATTGACCTCTGGTGACCTCATTTTGCGTGTCCGGGGCGTCTTAGAAGGTAGCAAAGGTCATTGACCTCTGGTGACCTCATTTTGCGTGTGCGGTGCTACTAAGAGGATAGCAAAGGTCATTGACCTCTGGTGACTTCATTTTGCGTGTGCGGAGCTACAAGAGGATAGCAAAGGTCATTGACCTCTGGTGACCTCATTTTGCGTGTGCGGAGCTACTAAGAGGTTAGCAAAGGTCATTGACCTCTGGTGACCTCATTTTGCGTGTGCGGAGCTACTAAGAGGATAGCAAAGGTCATTGACCTCTGGTGACCTCATTTTGCGTGTCCGGGCGTCTTAGAAGGTAGCAAAGGTTATTGACCTCTGGTGACCTCATTTTGCGTGTCCGGGGCGTCTTAGAAGATAGCAAAGGTCATTGACCTCTGGTGACCTCATTTTGCGTGTCCGGGAACTTCTTAGAAGATAGCAAAGGTCATTGACCTCTGGTGACCTCATTTTGCGTGTCCGGGGCGTCTTAGAAGGTAGCAAAGGTCATTGACCTCTGGTGACCTCATTTTGCGTGTCCGGGGCGTCTTAGAAGATAGCAAAGATCATTGACTTCTGGTGACCTCATTTTGCGTGTCCGGGGCGTCTTAGAAGATAGCAAATGTCATTGACCTCTGGTGACCTCATTTTGCGTGTCCAGGGCGTCTTAGAAGATAGCAAAGGTCATTGACCTCTGGTGACCTCATTTTGCGTGTGCGGAGCTACTAAGAGGATAGCAAAGGTCATTGACCTCTGGTGACCTCATTTTGCGTGTCCGGGACGTCTTAGAAGGTAGCAAAGGTCATTGACCTCTGGTGACCTCATTTTGCGTGTCCGGGGCGTCTTAGAAGGTAGCAAAGGTCATTGACCTCTGGTGACCTCATTTTGCGTGTCCGGGGCGTCTTAGAAGGTAGCAAAGGTCATTGACCTCTGGTGACCTCATCTTGCGTGTCCGGGGCGTCTTAGAAGATAGAAAAGGTCATAGACTTCTGGTGACCTCATTTTGCGTGTGCGGAGCTACTAAGAGGTTAGCAAAGGTCATTGATCTCTGGTGACCTCATTTTGCGTGTGCGGAGCTACTAAGAGGATAGCAAAGGTCATTGACCTCTGGTGACCTCATTTTGCGTGTCCGGGGCGTCTTAGAAGGTAGCAAAGGTCATTGACCTCTGGTGACCTCATTTTGCGTGTCCGGGGCGTCTTAGAAGATAGCAAAGATCATTGACTTCTGGTGACCTCATTTTGCGTGTCCGGGGCGTCTTAGAAGGTAGCAAAGGTCATTGACCTCTGGTGACCTCATTTTGCGTGTCCGGGGCGTCTTAGAAGATAGCAAAGATCATTGACTTCTGGTGACCTCATTTTGCGTGTCCGGGACGTCTTAGAAGGTAGCAAAGGTCATTGACCTCTGGTGACCTCATTTTGCGTGTCCGGGGCGTCTTAGAATATAGCAAAGGTCATAGACCTCTGGTGACCTCATTTTGCGTGTACGGGGTGTCTTAGAAGGTAGCACAGGTCATTGACCTCTGGTGACCTCATTTTGCGTGTCCGGGGCGTCTTAGAAGATAGCAAAGGTCATAAACCTCTGGTGACCTCATTTTGCGTGTCCGGGGCGTCTTAGAAGGTAGCAAAGGTCATTGACCTCTGGTGACCTCATTTTGCGTGTGCGGAGCTACTAAGAGGATAGCAAAGGTCATTGACCTCTGGTGACCTCATTTTGCGTGTGCGGAGCTACTAAGAGGATAGCAAAGGTCATTGACCTCTGGTGACCTCATTTTGCGTGTCCGGGGCGTCTTAGAAGGTAGCAAAGGTCATTGACCTCTGGTGACCTCATTTTGCGTGTGCGGTGCTACTAAGAGGATAGCAAAGGTCATTGACCTCTGGTGACTTCATTTTGCGTGTGCGGAGCTACTAAGAGGATAGCAAAGGTCATTGACCTCTGGTGACCTCATTTTGCGTGTGCGGAGCTACTAAGAGGTTAGCAAAGGTCATTGACCTCTGGTGACCTCATTTTGCGTGTGCGGAGCTACTAAGAGGATAGCAAAGGTCATTGACCTCTGGTGACCTCATTTTGCGTGTCCGGGCGTCTTAGAAGGTAGCAAAGGTTATTGACCTCTGGTGACCTCATTTTGCGTGTCCGGGGCGTCTTAGAAGATAGCAAAGGTCATTGACCTCTGGTGACCTCATTTTGCGTGTCCGGGAACTTCTTAGAAGATAGCAAAGGTCATTGACCTCTGGTGACCTCATTTTGCGTGTCCGGGGCGTCTTAGAAGGTAGCAAAGGTCATTGACCTCTGGTGACCTCATTTTGCGTGTCCGGGGCGTCTTAGAAGATAGCAAAGATCATTGACCTCTGGTGACCTCATTTTGCGTGTCCGGGGCGTCTTAGAAGATAGCAAATGTCATTGACCTCTGGTGACCTCATTTTGCGTGTCCAGGGCGTCTTAGAAGATAGCAAAGGTCATTGACCTCTGGTGACCTCATTTTGCGTGTGCGGAGCTACTAAGAGGATAGCAAAGGTCATTGACCTCTGGTGACCTCATTTTGCGTGTCCGGGACGTCTTAGAAGGTAGCAAAGGTCATTGACCTCTGGTGACCTCATTTTGCGTGTCCGGGGCGTCTTAGAAGGTAGCAAAGGTCATTGACCTCTGGTGACCTCATTTTGCGTGTCCGGGGCGTCTTAGAAGGTAGCAAAGGTCATTGACCTCTGGTGACCTCATCTTGCGTGTCCGGGGCGTCTTAGAAGATAGCAAAGGTCATAGACTTCTGGTGACCTCATTTTGCGTGTGCGGAGCTACTAAGAGGTTAGCAAAGGTCATTGATCTCTGGTGACCTCATTTTGCGTGTGCGGAGCTACTAAGAGGATAGCAAAGGTCATTGACCTCTGGTGACCTCATTTTGCGTGTCCGGGGCGTCTTAGAAGGTAGCAAAGGTCATTGACCTCTGGTGACCTCATTTTGCGTGTCCGGGGCGTCTTAGAAGATAGCAAAGATCATTGACTTCTGGTGACCTCATTTTGCGTGTCCGGGGCGTCTTAGAAGGTAGCAAAGGTCATTGACCTCTGGTGACCTCATTTTGCGTGTCCGGGGCGTCTTAGAAGATAGCAAAGATCATTGACTTCTGGTGACCTCATTTTGCGTGTCCGGGACGTCTTAGAAGGTAGCAAAGGTCATTGACCTCTGGTGACCTCATTTTGCGTGTCCGGGGCGTCTTAGAATATAGCAAAGGTCATAGACCTCTGGTGACCTCATTTTGCGTGTACGGGGTGTCTTAGAAGGTAGCACAGGTCATTGACCTCTGGTGACCTCATTTTTTGTGTCCGGGGCGTCTTAGAACATAGCAAAGGTCATAAACCTCTGGTGACCTCATTTTGCGTGTCCGGGGCGTCTTAGAAAGTAGCAAAGGTCATTGACCTCTGGTGACCTCATTTTGCGTGTGCGGAGCTACTAAGAGGATAGCAAAGGTCATTGACCTCTGGTGACCTCATTTTGCGTGTCCGGGGCGTCTTAGAAGGTAGCACAGGTCATTGACCTCTGGTGACCTCATTTTGCGTGTCCGGGGCGTCTTAGAAGATAGCAAAGGTCATAAACCTCTGGTGACCTCATTTTGCGTGTCCGGGGCGTCTTAGAAGGTAGCAAAGGTCATTGACCTCTGGTGACCTCATTTTGCGTGTGCGGAGCTACTAAGAGGATAGCAAAGGTCATTGACCTCTGGTGACCTCATTTTGCGTGTGCGGAGCTACTAAGAGGATAGCAAAGGTCATTGACCTCTGGTGACCTCATTTTGCGTGTCCGGGGCGTCTTAGAAGGTAGCAAAGGTCATTGACCTCTGGTGACCTCATTTTGCGTGTGCGGTGCTACTAAGAGGATAGCAAAGGTCATTGACCTCTGGTGACTTCATTTTGCGTGTGCGGAGCTACTAAGAGGATAGCAAAGGTCATTGACCTCTGGTGACCTCATTTTGCGTGTGCGGAGCTACTAAGAGGTTAGCAAAGGTCATTGACCTCTGGTGACCTCATTTTGCGTGTGCGGAGCTACTAAGAGGATAGCAAAGGTCATTGACCTCTGGTGACCTCATTTTGCGTGTCCGGGCGTCTTAGAAGGTAGCAAAGGTTATTGACCTCTGGTGACCTCATTTTGCGTGTCCGGGGCGTCTTAGAAGATAGCAAAGGTCATTGACCTCTGGTGACCTCATTTTGCGTGTCCGGGAACTTCTTAGAAGATAGCAAAGGTCATTGACCTCTGGTGACCTCATTTTGCGTGTCCGGGGCGTCTTAGAAGGTAGCAAAGGTCATTGACCTCTGGTGACCTCATTTTGCGTGTCCGGGGCGTCTTAGAAGATAGCAAAGATCATTGACTTCTGGTGACCTCATTTTGCGTGTCCGGGGCGTCTTAGAAGATAGCAAATGTCATTGACCTCTGGTGACCTCATTTTGCGTGTCCAGGGCGTCTTAGAAGATAGCAAAGGTCATTGACCTCTGGTGACCTCATTTTGCGTGTGCGGAGCTACTAAGAGGATAGCAAAGGTCATTGACCTCTGGTGACCTCATTTTGCGTGTCCGGGACGTCTTAGAAGGTAGCAAAGGTCATTGACCTCTGGTGACCTCATTTTGCGTGTCCGGGGCGTCTTAGAAGGTAGCAAAGGTCATTGACCTCTGGTGACCTCATTTTGCGTGTCCGGGGCGTCTTAGAAGGTAGCAAAGGTCATTGACCTCTGGTGACCTCATCTTGCGTGTCCGGGGCGTCTTAGAAGATAGAAAAGGTCATAGACTTCTGGTGACCTCATTTTGCGTGTGCGGAGCTACTAAGAGGTTAGCAAAGGTCATTGATCTCTGGTGACCTCATTTTGCGTGTGCGGAGCTACTAAGAGGATAGCAAAGGTCATTGACCTCTGGTGACCTCATTTTGCGTGTCCGGGGCGTCTTAGAAGGTAGCAAAGGTCATTGACCTCTGGTGACCTCATTTTGCGTGTCCGGGGCGTCTTAGAAGATAGCAAAGATCATTGACTTCTGGTGACCTCATTTTGCGTGTCCGGGGCGTCTTAGAAGGTAGCAAAGGTCATTGACCTCTGGTGACCTCATTTTGCGTGTCCGGGGCGTCTTAGAAGATAGCAAAGATCATTGACTTCTGGTGACCTCATTTTGCGTGTCCGGGACGTCTTAGAAGGTAGCAAAGGTCATTGACCTCTGGTGACCTCATTTTGCGTGTCCGGGGCGTCTTAGAATATAGCAAAGGTCATAGACCTCTGGTGACCTCATTTTGCGTGTACGGGGTGTCTTAGAAGGTAGCACAGGTCATTGACCTCTGGTGACCTCATTTTTTGTGTCCGGGGCGTCTTAGAACATAGCAAAGGTCATAAACCTCTGGTGACCTCATTTTGCGTGTCCGGGGCGTCTTAGAAAGTAGCAAAGGTCATTGACCTCTGGTGACCTCATTTTGCGTGT
>OU964975.1:1909201-2061030 GCA_918808275.2 Dolichovespula sylvestris
TCTAGCCTCTGAATTTCTGCAAGTGAAGCATGAGTTGTAGGAGCAGGTGAACGAGGTGCTTGAGCCCATGGTGCTTTACTTCTTTCTTGAAGTTTACGAAGAGCTTCCTCTTCTCGACGCCTTTGTTCAGTACGTCGTGCCTGTTCTTCAGCTTCAAGCAGTTTGCGTGCTTCTGTTTCTTTTCTGAAATAACAATAATAAAATTAAAATATTGTATAGAAAAAGGAATAATATAAGTCGTTTAATGCAAAACTGGTGTTCCAATTTTTTGCCCTTGATTTAACATCACATCCTATTAACTTAACCTTCATTCTGTCTCATGCAAGAGTGATATTAGGGTCTAACTTCATTAGTTTCTCGGTATGATAACTGGACAAATAAGAAACATTCAATGGAAAGTTTGATCAAAAAAATATCGAATAAAATGATTATGTATCTTGATTTTCGAGAGAAAACGACATTATTATATCTTAAGGCTTACAGTAGCTTACATAAAAAGATATAATATTCTTTGATATTATTGCATTTTACAAAAGTTTTACTTCACCCGTCATTATCCACCGATCAACTTCTTTGACTTTTGTATTAAACGATTCATATATACAACAACAATGCATTATAAGATCAGTATACTTGATTCTTTCTTCTTCTTGTTTTCTTTGTTCTTCTTCTAATTTTTTTTTCTTCTCTTCTTCTTTCTTATGTTTCTCTTCTTGTTTTTTAATTTCTTCCCGTTTTCTTTTTTCTTCTTCCTGCTTCCTCTTAACATTTTCCTCTTCCTGTTTTCGTTTTTCTTCCTCTCTTTTCTTCTTCTCTTCTTCTTTACGTTTTTTCTCTTCCTTTTTCTTTTGTTCTTCTTCCTGTTTCCGTTTTTCTTCTTCTTTTCGTTTTTTATCTTCTTCCTTTTTTTTTCTTTCTTCTTCTTTACGTTTTGCCTCCTCCGCTTGTCTAACTTGTTCTTCTTCTTGCTTTCTTTTAGCTTTCTCTTCTTCAGCTTGTCTTTGTAATTCTTCTTGTTTTCTCAATTCTTCTTTCTTTCTTTGTTCTTGCAATTTAAGATTCTGCTCTTCCTAAAAACAAATAAACACATTTGGTAATTTTTATTATACATTAATAAGAATTGCTATATAGTAAAGGTACTTACTAGTATTTGTTGTTCTGTTTTTATTTCTTTAGTATGCAAATTCCAAAGTGTAATAGGTAATTGTCCAGGTGGTACTGCAGGTATAGGTCCCACCTATGATATACATATTCTATACAAAACTGTACACATTATACATGCAATTCAAGATATAGAAACATACCTGTGTCAACCAGTTTTGAGCATTAAATTGTGGAGTTATCTGTGGAGGTGAATGTGGCCAAACAGTATCAATATGAGATGTTTGTGGATGACCTGTTGCATTAACATTAAGCTGTCGTAGCAATGATTTGATAGGATTATCTTCTTGAGATGAAGCAGAATTTAAATTTGATTGTGAAATTGTAGGTACGTTTTGGATACCACCCATTTGTTGAATGAGTTGCTGTATAGGATCAATCTGACCAGGATGTCCTGCAGTGTTGGTTTGTGAACTAGATGGTAGATGAGGTTCGGGTTGTACCTTTGCCTGTCACATAGTTACAATACAATGCAAATATTTTATTCATATAATATTAACATACATATAAACGTAAAATAATAAATATTTTATTAACCTGTTGCATTTGATTGAATAACTGCATAACAGGATTTGATGGTGATGGTGTAAGATGAGGTACAAATGGATTTGTAGAAATTGGCATATCTGGTATTTCAGAATCCTGTATAACATATTGGAGTATTAACTGGTTTTGTTCAATAGGGCTTAAAGTTGCCCAATGTTCAGACTGAGAAAGTTTAGCTATAGCTGATGTTCTCATTTGTCTTAACAATATTTGTTGATTTTGTAATAAACGCATATGTTGATACTGTAGTAAAAGTAAAGGATCTTCTATTCCAGACTTTGGTAAAGTAGTAGCAGTTATACCTGCAGGTACTGTACTAGGAATAGATGGTATTACTGGTTCGGATAACTGAAAAGAAAGATTTCGTTAGCTTAACAAATTTAAGATAAAGAATCTTGCTTTCATTGTATTATTTAAATAATAATTATTTATATATGATAATATACAAGTTAAATATACAAAGTGTTCTATGCAAATGTTGCAACGGATTTTCGAACTTCTCTCTTATTTGAGAAACAAATACTTTAAACAAAATTTGGAGTACTATATTCTTCGTATACAATTTATCAACATTAGCATACTTTTATTCTTATCTTTTAAGTCATCAAGGATGAAATTTGTAGAAAAAAAGGCAATTAGGCATTATTAACTATAAATTTCATCCTTGACAACCTAATATATCCAAAGATGTAGAAAATAATTTTACTATTCTTATTAAATCAACTTTTTTTTATATGAAAATATAATTATAGATGTATTTATTTCCATTGCAACCTACTGTGATGCAATCTCCGTTCTAAAAAATAGTATAAATGTGTGTGCATGCGTGCACATATGTGCATGTGCATGTATTTCATTAATGGTGCTTGAACTTTAAACTTAAATAAAAACAAAGATTATATTCGTAACATTATAATATATCTCGTTTGATTTTAAAATTCATTTAATGCCATTATGTATGAAAAATAATATTGTCTAAGTGGCCATCTAGGCTCTGTATGATATCATGATATCGTTTTTGATGGCCAATTTGATCAATGACGCGAGTGATATTGGCTTGTAATTTGTCATTCGTACGCGATTTGTTAGCATAGATCAGAGTATTAATGTAGCCTTTACAAACAATAATCTGAAAGCATCAGATTCACACGATCTCAGTGACCAGTTAACGTCACTGTCTTGCAGAATAATATCTTTCGAATTTTTTGAACTTTTCAGTCCAATATTTAACAATAGGTGACATAAAGGGTAACATCAACGCGTCAATGGTGAAATTGAGCTTCATTTACACGAGAATGTCATTGAAAATAAGACTACCAGAATGCATACCATCATATACAGGAGTCGCAATGACCACTTGTCCAATGATATTTTTCATATGTAATAATATCAAATATAACTTGATTTATTAAAGTTTAAAGTTCAAGTATCCTTAATGCCCCCCCCCCTCTCGGTCTGTCCGTGGCTGTCTGCGGCTGTGTGAGTGTGTGTGTGCGCGCGCGCGCAAATAATTAAGGGATTATTACGACATCTACAAACTTCACAAGGGAAAATTTATTTTCTTGTGATTTCTAATGATTTTAAGTTTTATGAAATTTGTCTAATGTAAAGATTTACATTTATCCTAAAACATTATTTCTCTAAGCAATGCAAGTACATAATGATATAATTCATATATACAATGCAGACTTATTTATCCAATTTGCTTTGTATATGGCTTTAATAGATTAAAATTATAAATAATACTTATTAAAAAATAATTATTTTCACGCAATGAATCATTATGTTTTTGATTACTTAAGTAATAATTCATTTTGCACTTTAGTTCTGTTTCTTTACGTATTCACAATTCATGTACCATCTCCGAATCTCTTCTTGTACTATTATGCAATAAATCTTACATATAGTAAAAATTATGATTTAATGTAAAATAATAAAGATATTCTTTATACATGTTAAAAAAAGAAAATAGATATAAGAAAATTGTGATACTACAAAATTATACATAAAATAAAATTAAAGATTTGATTTGAGATGTTTGTTTTTCAAAAAAGAAAGAAGATTCGAAATTTCATGGCGACATTTACATGAGACATTACGCGCGCGAACGTACGTATAGGTTCTTAATTTCAAACATAACTCTTAAAAATACTGAACAAACAATATTTACCTTTAAGGGAGGAATGGATGGCCCTGGAATAAATGGCACTCTTCCACAAATTTTCATTAACTCCCCTAAAGTAGTATATCTCTCATCACAAGTCCTTCTTACCATTAACCCTGCAGTAAAGTATCCAGCCTTGCACCATTCAGCCATTTCACTTGCCAAAAATGGACCTTGTACTTCATCTTGTGGATCACGATAAAACCATTTTTCTTGTACATTCGAAGATGTTTGTTGATTGCTCATAGATGAAGATATAGTTGCAGCTTTTTCTCTATGGCTTTCTTCATCAGCCATCAATTTGGCCACTAAAGCATCAGCTTCTTCTTTCATTCTATCTAGATCATCTTCAGATTTCTTTACATTATCTATTACTGTATCATGTGTAACGTTTTGTGATTCGGTTTGTACGGATACTTGTCTATTCACAGTAGACACCACTATATCCTTATTAACTTCTGGTTCTACAGTTCCTCTGTCATGTATCACATTTGAACATTTATTATCTGCATCATTTGGTTGAGTTTTATCACTTTCAGTATTATTTGTATTTACATTTGTCATAGTAAGAGAAACAGACGAAGATGTAGATGATAAACTCTTCGCTGAAGTATTGCTAGATGTTGAAAGTACTACTTTATTTGGAGAATTACTAACGTCTCTTTCTGTAGCGTTATTTTTATCTTCTGGTAGACGAACAGATTTCGGTTTTTCCCTATGCTTTGTACCAGTAGAATCATTTGTATGGTGGCGATTTTCTACTTGTCCCTGACTTGTGCCATATGACACAGATTTGTTAATAGATTTCGATGTAATGGAAGCATTTCCTTCAGAGACACGTCGAGTCCTTAACTCTTGAGAATTACGTACGCTAATAATTCCTTCATCGTCATCATCTGAATACATTCCCCCATGAAATGCCCCTGAAGCATCAAATCGTCCTCCACTTTCACTAGGGTTTTCAGTCGCCCTAATATATAAATAAAATTTTAATTTGATTTCATATTTCAGATAGATTTAATACTATCACTTATAAAGTACTATAAAATTTAATGCAATATATAATATATCCAATAACCATTCTGGAAGATTATCATGATTATCATGATGATTAGATTCCCATGTACGTGCAGTACGAGGTGGAGGAATATGATTTGTTTCGTGAGGAGACCTGTGACTTCCACGGAATTCCCACCTTCCACCACTACCACCACCACTTCGACTTTCTTCACCATCACCTTCATTTCTATCCAGTCTGTCCCTATCTATACTACCCCCTTCACGCCAACTATTTCTACCTGTGAACAAAATACAAATACATATAATTCTGAAATTTTCTAAAATAGAAAAAATTTACTTACCCCACTTGCGCCAACCATCATCATCTTCCCCGCCATTCCGATGTCTTCGCCAATTGCTTTCCATGAGAGAACTTCCGCTAATCCCACGAGATAATTCTTTTCTAGGACTAGTAGAACCATTCCATTCAATTGGATCAGAAGATCCATTTCTTTCTGACCAGCCTCGTTCACTTTGAGATCTATCAAATGGTCGATTTCTTCCCTAAATAATAATATAAAACAATATAAAATGTATAATTGAAAAGTTAACAAAGTTACTTTTATTTCTAGTTTAACAAATATTTGTTTCAAGAATATATTACATACTTGAAAAGACTGGCCTGAATCTATGCGAATTACTTCACCCGAATCCTCAAAACCAACTGCTCTAGAATAATGAGAAGAATACAAACTGCCTCTTCCATTTCTGTTTCTCCCTCCACGATCTACACTTCCACCTCTTCCACGGCCTCCAATATTAGTCACGCCTCCATTCCACATACGCTAAAAATTGTGTATGTAGAGTACATTAGTTTCACACAGACACACATACATATGAATGTTTATATTATATCAATATTGTATTTATATTTCATCAATTCCTAACAAATAAAATTTATAACGTTTAGCAATTAACATCAGAAATTGTTTTTCTAATTTCAGATAAAAAATCTATTGGTTTTACTTACTGTTTCATCTTCTGTCATCTGTATAAGAGCTAGTGGAAGTTGAGTTTTTTCAACATATAATGTTGAAAATGTTATCAATGGTTCAGGTGGCTTATAATTACGGTCAAACAAAGCCAGCATCTCTTCTCGTCCATATCTATGCTCAGCTAATTGATATCGAGGAGTACTTAAAGTTGAGGCACTTCCACTAGTACCAGTACTATTAGAATTTTCTCCTGAGAGATTACGCAACCTGTTTTCATGGATATATAGAATATTTAAGTATTTGCTCATTTATCATTAACTTTTATTTTTAATGATATTGTTCTAATATCATAAAAAGTCTTGTGTTGATATTAAATAATGAAAATATTAATAAATATTATTTTATATATATAACGTACCATTCAGGACCAAACTTCATAGAATCCGTCATGGCGAATTATTTGCTAAAAGAAAAAAAATAAAATAATACAATTTATGTATTGACAAAGATATAGTGTAAAGTTATACAGATCATTTCTATTATCTAAGAATATTAACATATATATAAATTCATGCATATATAAATAAAAAAAAAACAACTATTAAATATATGAATAATAAAGAAAAAATTCCATTATTTAACGTGAAACATAGAATTTATACAAATCAAAATTTTTTTGTAAAATCTGATGATATCATATGGTAGATATACAAGAAATTTTATAGAAGGAAAGTTACGACAAAAAAATGAAGAATATAATAAAAAAAAGAAAATGAGTAGTTTTGTAAGATGATGTTACAATAAAAAATATTAAAAGCGTTATTAAAGATTCAAGGATGAAACTATTTTTTGATGATAAATGTAACACAAAAAGAATGAAATAAAATAAAGTCCACAACAGACGGTGGAAAAGGCATATTACAAGCAATTTTCTCTAAGATGCTATGATTACAAAGTTACCTTTAAAGATAAACAAAGATATTAGATATGGCATATCATATAAATAATCTCAATGGAGCACATGCTACATCTTTATTTATGACATATTCTTTAACGATACAATTTTCTAAGCCAAGGTGGCAATATTAACCCAACTTTTTTTGTCGATAGATGTCACATAAAATCCCGAATAAAAGATTAATTTATATAGAAAAATCTTCAAACAGCATTTATTATTGTTATATAAAATAATAATAATAAATCTTTAAACAGATAAAACAAATACCTTTGTGATCTTTGAAATAATTGAGAACAGCGATACAACACACCAATATGGCTGATGATTTTTTGGAATAAAGCGCATGCGGATGTAGGTGGCATGTCTGAACATACAAAATTCTTCTATGCTTCAAGACTCTAACCAAAAAGGGTTAGATAGAGCGGATACTCGTCATAAATTTTAACGGTATTATTGATGCAATTTGAAGGGTACACTTTATTATCTGAATACGTATGGTTTGTGCTTGTATGAATTCTTTCTATTTCAACAATTTTGTATCGATTGGTTAATTTTAATTGAGTGCCAATACGATTACACGAAAGCATCATATACATCAAATTTATATTAATATGCTAAAAACATTCATATATGTAAGTTATTAGTAGCTTATAAGTGCTTATAAACTATAGCATGTTAAAGCACGTGTATTCAAAAATTCTGCAGGAAAAGTACTTACACAGCAAAAATACTTTTGTCGTTTTCTCTCTTATTGATTTTAAATCTGATTCTAAGAATGCATTCTTAATTTCATGATTAGATTTGAAAATATATTCCTATATTCTTGGTTCGGACTAATTCTGATGTATTTCGATTACCTATTTGCATAAGTTTTGTCATAGCATTACAAATCAAATGAAAATTATAATACTACGTCAAAGGTACAAAATATAGTCAAAATTGTGCTTTTACTATATGAAAGTACATTTCATAAAGCGATCTTTCTTAAGAGTAATGTTTCTGATTTCTAATTATAATCCTTAGTTTTGAATAAACGCAACCTAAAATAATATTTTACAATATTAAAAATTATGAAAGTTGAAACTATTATTTATAACCTCTCTAAAAATTATATCCTTGAAATTGTATATTTAATAAAAACTATTCTTTCTTTTATTGTAATTGGTAAGAATATAGCTTTTCAATAAATCAGAAAATATTGTTATTTAATGATAGTTTTCTTCATTTATTACAAAAATTTTAGAATACATATACATAGAAAATTGTTTCAAAATTTTTTCAAAATTACAGTATATTCTTTAAATATTTTTCTTTCAATTTATAATTGAAAATACCTAAAAATACTTTAAACAAAGGCATTATATATTATATTTATAATTCATATATTTAAACATTCTTTTTTTATATTCTTCATATATTTTTAAATAAATGATTTAAAAAAGTTTATCATGCATGTGTATTCCTCAAAAATAATATGAACGATTCCATTTAGGTTTTGAAGATGTTTACAAATTTAGAACATAATCAGAAAAGTGTAATTATTAATATAGTATTAGCATGTATATGTTATTTACTATTTATATTATTATCTTACTCTATAAACAGGGGTGATTTATATTTGATAATAAGACAACTTACTTTAATTTCTTAATAGTTAAAAGTCTGTGAAAAAGTCTGGAAAAGGACATATATCATCTTTAAACTTTTTAAATAAAGATTAAAATAAAAAATTTAAGCATTATTAATATACTAATTTTTTCTAATTTATCATTTTGATTATTATGTCTTTTCCTTACTATCTTTTTATAATATTTTTTGAATACCTCTTTTAATTGATTTATGCAGCTTAGATTCATTTTAATTTTTTTTCCGTATATACACCAAAATCAACCCTAATGAAAGATTTTTCAGAAAAGATTTAAGATTTATTAATTCACTATCCTGCATTTTTCAGAAATCATGTAAGATACATCTATTGATAACTGTTTAATCAAACATTTCATAAAAAATTTCATTAGCTAATGGTTTGTTTTTCTTACACGTATACTTTGAAAGGATTTGTACAAAAAATGTCATAAGACAAAATTAAATGGTATCAAATGCTACATAATTCTGTGAAACTTTCATGCATTTTTGTGCATCGATGCAGTCGTAAGGTGCAATTGCACTTAAAAAAAAAAAATAAAATTCTAATTTTCTTAAAAATATTACAAATACAGAAAGACAATTACAGAATGTCAGAAAAAGCGTACAGAAAAGAATGGAGAAATGTTTAGAGTGAAAGACATTTGAACATCTCTTATAAGGTAAGTAGTGTAAGAAATAATAGAATATCTTATCGATAGCAGAAGATGATTCATATCTACACATAAGACACTGACAGAATAGAATGTATGAAACAGTACATCTAAATATGTTGAAATATTGAAATAATTCAGCATGCTCTAAATTAAAATAACACCTAAACTAAAATTTTCAGACATAACATTATTAACATGTTTTGTAGAGGGTGGAAAACTACATCGATTAATGTATTACAAATGAGTGTTTTATTTAAAAAAAAAACAAGTGCTATTGCACCTTGCATCTGCACTGATACAGAAAAATGCATGAAAATTTCATAGAAATATGCAGTGTTTAATACCATTTAATTTCGTTGTATAACATTTTTCTCAATTTCCAATCCTTTCAATACTGGCTCAGTTCCATGAGACACCCTGTATATAAAGAACAAAATGGGTCAGACATCAGTGCTGCATTTTGCTTTGTCAGAATTTATAATTTATAATTAAAATTTAAAATTTTTAATTCGCTAAAAACCATATCTTCACACCTTTATAAAGCGAAGATAAGGATACTATTTTGTTCTTTTTTAAGCACTTTAAAACTAAAATATTGTTGTTATCATATTCATGTATAGTTGTAGATGTTTTTACTTAAATTATTTAAATATATCTTTTATTTTTTTACATGAAAAACTTAACAACAAAGAAACCCATTCAGCTTAAAATTTGAGATTAGTGATAGACTGTATTTATGGAAGATTCAAACCATTACAACTACTTTTATATTCAAGAATTCATTTACGGAAAGCTTACGGAAAGAAAAAATTATAAAAGATGAAGGGAGGAATAAAGAAAGTATAATTGGAAGTCAAGAAGAAATAAGAAGGAAACAATAAAAAGAATATAAAAGAATGAACACGTAGACAAATCATTATTTAATTATTTAATCAAATTAAAGTTTTCATTAACAGAAATAATAAATTGGATTAAAAATAACAATATTTATTTTAAAAGCTTATAACTTTTTAAAATAATGAAAAGAAAATATATTGTCATCTTCGAAAATGTTTTTACCTCAAAAAATGAGAAACAATAATAAAACATAATTATGTTGGAAAAAAATGTTTATATAAAAAAAAAAACAGAATTTTTCAACAATTATGAAACTTTTTTGTTTATAACTATTTGTAATCGTTTAAAAAAAGTTCGATTAACTCGATCAACGATGTAGCAAAACAAAACTTTTAACTGTGTATCACTCTTAACCTATATTTTTATAATATCAATAACCATTTAAAAATGTTATATATAGTATGGAAATACATACATGAATTCTCTTGACTTATTTTAATTGATATTCTGTTTGTTTTATACTATGTATAAAATGTTTAAATGATTATTGATATCACAAAAATATAGGTTAAGAACGATATACAGCTAAAAATTTCACCGTTTTGCTACACTGCTGATCCAATTAATCGTTGATTAGAGTTAACCGAGCTTGGTCGAAATGGTCTTAAAATGCACAACAAATAGAAAGAAAGGAAAAAGTAATAAATAAAACTTTTTTCAGACTAGCTTGACTCGTACGTTCCGGAACACTTTAATTGGTTGTTATCCGATTTCTTGTCCAACTTACTTTTACTTTCGATTATGACGCCATCTAAAGTTATATAAAAACACAAATATTTAGCGCTTAGAACTTCAATCTAGTTCTTTGACGAAAAACTGTTATCGTGGACACAAGGCTTTTAACTAACATAGGATATTACCAAGTCTGCTCTAAGTATTTAAAAAATGAAAACGACAACAGCGCGCTCATGTCCTCTTGCATTGTGTTCAAAATACAACCAAAATGTTGACATTACTTTAATCGTGAACTAGAAGTGAATCAAGTAACGAACGCTGTTGCATTTATAGTATTAGTGTAAAATGAAACGTTATGTGTTATCCAGCACAACTTTTTAGCGTATTTTTTTTACTTTCATTATTAATTTTACACAGCAATGCTGCCGATTACACATATGAAATTGACTGTAATAATTTACGAATGGGACAATACATCTGCCCTCATCCCGATTATGATTTCATAGATCAAAAAACTCAACAACCTAAAGGATGTACGAAAGAAAATAAAGCCAGGGGTAAATTTATTTATATATTTATATATCTGATTATAATATATATATTACTTATATTTGTCTCTCGTATCAATTACAGTATTAACCTTTGCTAAATATAATTTTATCTTTATAGATCTTTTCCTAAAATACTCTTTATTACTATACATTTTATAGACTTATGTCAAGAACAATATAATGATATGAATTGTAAAAATTTAATGTTTCTTAAATTATTTATTAATTTTCATAAATAATGTATTTGAAATTTATTTTTCAGTGTTATGTCTAGCTGCAGATGGCCTTATTTGTATAGAAACAAGGAATAATACTTTTAAAAAGGATATACCTTGTAAATGGACGTATGTATATATATATATAATGATCGTTTTAATTGAATGTCACTATGTATCGTATCAAATATTCTCTTATAATCATTTACAGTAATGGATATTCCTTTGAGACAACTTTACTGTTGTCTATATTTTTGGGTATGTTTGGTGCAGATCGATTTTATCTTGGATATCCAGCACTTGGATTGTTGAAATTAAGTACTTTAGGTTTTCTCTTCCTGGGTCAATTCACGGATGTAATACTAATAGCAACACAGATTGTCGGACCAGCAGATGGTTCACATTATGTTATGCCATATTATGGTGCCGGAATTAATATTGTCACAAGTAATAACTTCACATATAGAGTGCCACAATATGATAGCTAAAAGAACAATTGCAGCACAGAAATATTAATTATTTTAAGAAATTGTGTAGCTTTTGCTTCTGTCACGAGCAACGATGTACAATCCTACATATGAGTCCTATTCTAATATATTTTGATGTATTATTCTCTATATAATGCTATAATGAGTCTTATAAAAAAGAAGCTGTCTTGTAGATATGTTTTTCAATGAAAAATTGTATATAAATATTTGTTTCTTATTTGCCTCCTGCTACAACATATTAAGTCAATAAATTTTTGTTTTTATTTATAAATCATCTATTTTAATTTTTTTATTTTATGCTTTTTAATATTGTAAACTTGTATTTTTATTTACTCATGACATTGATATTCGTTTTCATTTTTTTTGACAATTTGACATGAAATACTATCATTTGAAGAGTTGATTGAAGTTTCTGAGCTTGATATAATATCTCTCATTTTATTTCGTTCCTTTTTTAGATCAGCTATGCAATGTTGGAGCTTCATATTTTCATCCAAAAACGTAACGACACCATCATGCTTCTGTAGGTCTTCAAGAGTATAACCAATAGTTCGACGGTTAAGTAACCATGGTACTGGAGGGGGTGCTTGAGCCAATGGTCGAGATTTCATTGGATAAGGTGCTCGATATTCAATTTCTGTTGTGGTTTGATAATCCATGCAACGCATTTCTTCAGAACTATAGATTATATCTTCTAACTTTGGTTCTTCCTGTTGTTCTTCCTTACTATTAGAAATTAGAAGCTTTTTAATTTCTTACACATTACACGTATATATGTAAGTTTTACTTACTCGGTTCTTGCAAAAGATAGCATTTTAAGAAAACCTCTATGTGGTTGCATCGATTTGTACAAATCCTTGAAATTTATTTGAGATAGCATAGCATGAGTTTCAGATATACCTATAGGTTCGTCGAATGAACCTAATCGTCTATAAGTTGATTTTTGAAGATTTCCTTTTGGTGGAAAAATATTTTTATTATCTTTTGGTTCTGCCAGTGTATTCATTTGCCTACACAAAAGCACAAAATATTATAATATTCTAATACAATTTGCTTCGAATCTATTATATACTGTAAAGTAAATACGATATGCAGAGAATGTACTTCGTTGCTATGCATAACAATGTCTATATTTTACTTCGTACGCATAGTACACTTATAAGACTTACCAATTATGAATTTTGACTTTTTCACTATATGATGCAGGTATATTAAATTGAATAGGTTCGAGATCTTCAGTTTCATCACTACACGATAGAAAAACCGGCTGAAATAGATATAAATTAACATTCATTATCAGATCGATTAACCTTAAATTTAACTTACATTGATTTCTGTTTTTTTCATTTTCTCTTCTTTTTTCATATACATATATATGTATATCAATCAAGTAGATAAAAGTAATATTACTCTTTTACTATTAATATGTAATTAAATATATTATATAAATCATTTTAAAGTACGCTACAAAAGAACATTTGCGATATAGACAATTTGTATTTTTTCCCTCCCGACAACTCGATTCTGTACGTTTTTAGATCTTATTTTGTAAATTGAAATTGCGCAATGTTGAAATGAAAAATATTCATCGATTGATTGATTGATTTATTTATTTTTTGAATCAAAAAGAACCAGCACAAGAATAATATTGATAATACTAAATGTTTAAAGCATTAATGTAATCGAATTGAAAAAAGAAATCGTGTGTGTGTGTGCAAAAATACAACAAAACAATGATAATACCAGAGATAACAGAAAACGAAGAAAATTTACAAGAGGAGAGTATACAAGAAGAAGAAGAAGGAATTATAAAGGAAAATTTAGATCATGCGTATATTGCAAAAGAGCGTTACAAATATAGCGCTAAAGATAAATTTATTTATTCTCTGTACAAAGAGCTAACTAAATATTTCATAATCGAGTAATTATCTTTTTTTTCTTCTGTTTTCATTTCCTTGTTTTCTTTGAAATTATTTCGTTGTTTGATACAGATATGATGGACAATCGATATGTAAGAGATGTATTATTTCACAAATGCAGGAGGATGAAAATGAAAAAGAGTTATCAGAAGATATTATAGAAAAGAAATTTAATAACAATGATAAAACAAATAAATTATATTTAAAATCCAATTTGAAAGATGAACACGTTCATTTCTTTTTTATCAATAATAATACTTACTTTGGTTGCTTAAATAGAAAAATGATGAACAATGAAGGATTATACAAATGGCATCATGGTGTACAATATAAGGTTTAATTTCCGTATGTTTTAATCATAAGATTTATCTTATTTACAAATGACATTATAATTTATAAATTTTAACTGACTAATGTTTCAATAGGGTCAGTTTAAAAAAAATCAAATAGAAGGTAGAGGAATTCTAGAATGGCAGAGGAATTGTTGGTATGAAGGAGAATTTATAAATGGTTATCGTCATGGTAAAGGTACACTGATGGATAAAGACAATTATCGTTTATATATAGGACAATGGTATATGGGATACAGACATGGAAAAGGGTATGAAATTACTTTAAATTAATTCTTGAAATATCATCTCATTTGCTTTCAAGATAAGTTTTTACATTAGTAATGCAATTTATTTTTTATAGTTATTGTTGTTACACTAAAGGTGACTCATATGATGGTGATTGGTCAATGGGTAAGAGAAATGGTATAGGTTTTTATGTCTATTTAAGTGGAGCTCAGTACAAAGGATATTGGAAAAATGATTTTCGACATGGAAATGGAATTATGGCATGGCCCAATGGTGATGTTTATTATGGAGAATGGGAATATGGAAATATACATGGGTCAATTACTTACTCTTTTGACATTCTTTTCCATTTTTAAACAATATCAATATGATTAATAATTATTCATATAATTTCAATAATTAATAGTTACGGAGAATATATATGGCATGGCTTTTGTAACAAGAGTTTCAGTTGGTTACAAAATATTTTATATTTTGGCAATTGGTATCACAGTAAAAGACATGGAAAAGGTCAGTACTGATGTACCTTTAGATATTAATACAAATGACATGAAATTAACGTATTAGCCATCATCATTCGTTTAGAAAATCATTCTTCGCAATTAATCATTATATATTTTTAAAATTTTATTTAGGTTATATAATGTATGTTTTTAATCATATATAAGTAAAATATATTAGTAGGATGAAATAAGTATTCTGACATTATATACATATATAATATCAGTTTTTTATCGTAAATGAGAATCATATATACGTAGCATGTAGTGATGAGTTATTGTATTCGTCTTGATTATTATTTTTCTCGTCATTTCAAACAGGTTTATTAAAGTTGAACTCAATGGGTGGTGTAAAGTATTTTGGTAACTGGAAATATAACAAGAAAGATGGTTATGGAATGATAATTGGTAAACCTTTCTTTGTTTTTTTTAAATCTTCAATTGTAAAAGACTTTATTTACATTCAAAACAGTCTTAGAAATTTTAATACATCATAATGATATTTTATAGGAAATAATGGAGAATTAATAGAGGATGAACTTTTATATTCGACAGACATTCTAGTTTCTTTGTAAGAATAATAGAATTTATTTGTTTAAATTAATTTAATTATTAATAGCAAAAAAGCGAAGTAGTTAAGAATTTATTGGTTATTATGATTAACAGAAATTCAAAGAAGATATCAAAAATCCTGGAACCTTATACAACCACGATCTTAAAGCCAGAACAGTTTCCATCCTTATCATATCATATAAATCGTTTAATTCAACTATCATCAATTAAAAACTTTCCAGTTTATTTACATTCCTTAGGAAAATGTTATATTTGTAATGAACAACTATCATGCTCTTGTTTACTTCAATCTTCATTTAAAACAACAGATAATAAAACTGTTGTAAAAAACAATTTTGATAGAAAGTGGCAATATGAAAAAAATCAACTTTATGATTATTTAACATTGCACATGTTACAAATACGACATGTCTATGATATTTATGCCAAGTTATTTAACAAGGAAGAATCAAAGCGTCACTTCATTATGATTAAACTAATGCTTTGGCAACTATGGCGTGATTGTAACTTAAATATCAAAGGTTTAAGTCTAATTGAAATTGATAATTATTTAAGTAAGTAAACTGTAATGATTATTTTGATTTTATTAGTACTTACAGAATATTGATATATATTTCTTATAAAATTATGTATTACAATATCTAGCTGAAAATGAATCAAGCTTTATAAAAAAGCCATACTATCCTTTTGAGAAAATTGAAATCTGGCAATTCTTGCATGCTTTACTTGAAGTTTCATGGCGTATTTATTATTGGAAAAATAATAAAATAAAAAAAGAGACGCATTGGAGACATGGAATATTAGCCAAATGTCTAAATGAATTTCTTACTCATGATGTATATCCTAACGTTGGAAATTTTGTTGGTATGCTTACTTCAAATTTATAAATATATAAAAATGACATATACATTTTTTAATAGGTGTAATTCCACGCGAATGTAATCTTCTACCAATTTATTCCATATATAAACTTTACAAACAAGTAGGATATCCACCAACTGCAACAGATATGTTAATAGCATGTATTAGAGATCATACAGTGGATGTTAATGAATCAGTTACTTTAAGTATACCAGAATATATCTTAAATGGATTAAATTGTGTTATAATTGGAGAAAAAATTAATTTTCTCCCAAGAGATGAAAAACCTTTTATGCAAACTGAAATGCAAATAATTAAGAAATGGCAAGGTAAAGGTACAAGAGAATTATTACTTTTCCAAGACCTAGGACCAGTTAAAATAGTACAGATCATGACAAAAGTGTGTCCTTTAATTAAGGATAATGATAATAACACAATTCTTAATATGAATTATTTATTGACATTTCTTGAATTTTATGAAATAATATTAGAGGCTGCAAAATGCATAGTAGAATTTAGAAAGGTAAAAAATGCAACAAAAAATATATAAAATATACGTAATACAGAAGATATAATAACTTTGTATAATATGGAGAATATATTCTGTTACATGAATCATTGTTATACAAATCATAAGTGTGCATTTAAAAACACAATTATAAGAAAAGTAAATTTCTAGTCATCTTAGAATTATTTTCTATGGCAAGATCGATGGCTAAAAAAATAAATTTATTATAATATGAAGATTATTTCGAAAAAAGCTAAATAATGTGTTAATAATATTTTAATGTTTTATTTAGTTAAAACACTTGACTTTATCAATAGTTGATTTTAGTCAACAATTACTAAATAGATTTTTACGACTGTATAATAAGAGTTATTTAAAGTGGTCAAGTTACATAGTACACCTATATACTGTGTTATAAGAACACATTAATTTTAGGCTCATCTTATATGAATCTACATTAGATGAAGCTGTGTTATATAGGTGTTTACCGTAAATATGTATAATCTATAGGATACTTAGTATGAGAAATCCAAATCCATCAAATGTTGGGAGCAAAAATGTCATATTAAAAAAAAGAAGAAGAAAAGAAAAAAAAGAGATCAATAAATTCTTTATTATAACTTAAAGTAGAGATACCTTATCAAAGTTATACAAAATGCGACAAAGAAAAGGGCGATTAGGAAAGCTTGATAGCTCATTCAGAAATGCTTTATTTAGGAAATTCCAAATATACAATTTTAAAATACAGAATAAAGAATTTTATTTTTTGAGAATGATATCTTGAAAGTGAACTTGGTTTCCGCACAGACGCTCCAACAATCTTGAATATAATTTCTTAAAATCTGAGTTCAGCAAAATTGTGTGTGAGTTCCATGTAGATCATGCTCTTCAAATAGTACCACAAATACAAATTGCATACTGACAAATCAGGCAATTTTGTTGATTAAGGAATGTCCCTGTTTATAGATACAAGATTGCATTAACCAAACAATTAATTTTTTCAAAGTTTTTAATCTATGTCTTAGTCGTCAATGTGATGACTGAAAGAGCAATTTATCTCATCATCTGCATATTTTTCTTTCTTTCAGTTTTTTTTTTTTTGAATTGACATAGCTCGTATAGATCGATAGACAATGATCTGTCATGAATGAAAAAATTAAATTTGTTGAGCTTAGGAAATTGCTAAAAGAATATCTTATTCAAGTTTTAACTTTGCTTTTAAGGTACTTTACACATTTCAGATACAAGTGATAAAAAAAAATAGTTCGTCCTAGTCAGTATCACTGGTAACAATGTCTTTGACAATTTTTTGTTTAAGTATATATTAATCAACTTGTAATCTCTGATTCTCTTATTTTTGAATTTTTTTATATTCAATGTAGAGGCACTGTAAATTATTTTAATTCGTATAAATTATTTAATTCTGCACAATTGCTTTTGTCTTCACATTTTTCCTTAATACTTTATGAAATATTTTTTGAAATGCTTTCCAAAAATCTATGTTGTTCGAAGTAATACTGTTTACATCCATTTATACCCAATCCATTTTTTTCCTCTGATTTCTTTCAAATGTCTCTTGAGTAGCAAATCCTGATACTACTCCACCTCTTTTGGATGGCAGCACTTGTAAAAAAAATAATAAGAAGTTATGCATATATATATACTTTGCAATTATAAATGTTTTATGCTTATTACAGATATTTGGAATCGAGCTTATCAATAAGGAATCCGTATTATTAATACTAACTTAGTTTATCAACAATATCAAATATAATTTGTGAAGTTTGTGATATTATCTAGGAAAAGATGGAGTCTATATGTCACTAGCATAACAACTTTGGCTCGAGAGAGCAGCGTAATTCTATCAAACAGCAAACACATTAGAATTGTAAAATAAACAGAAAGTGTTTCTTTGTATTATAACTTCAAGAATTTTTTTAATGAATTTATCAAATTCTGATTTTAGATGTGTGATTCATTATACCGAATTTTTTGTAGGTAAATTTTGGAGTGTATGGAAAGTCATCTGACTTAACAGTATTTAAGAACTTGTTGTTTTTTGAACTATTCTAATTATATAGGATTCATATAAAATATTTAGTGTATATATACCTTTTATGCCATGATATTATCTAAATTCATATTATATCCATTTACAGGAAAATTTTGGAATGTTAAGAAATATATATTTAATTATATATACTACATGTTCAGAGCATACAGATTTATTAAATTAGTTTTGGGATTTTTGCCAACAAGTGGCACATTTTTCATAGACCAATATATGTAAATGTTACTTTTACAGAATTTATTATCAAAGAGTGCTACGTTCTTTGTAATTTTGTCAGGAATCGAAATAGGTTTGAATTGAGTATTAAAACCTATGAGTGATTGTTGAGAAACTGTTTGAAATAGAATCATGCACGTTGCCAGTAAAACGATTAAGAAACAATATAAGAAAAAAATTGGCTAATGTTTTTTTAAGCCCTAAAGATATAATTCCATGGCAAATGGATCGAATATAATAAAAGTAAGATCACGAACCATAGTTTATATTGATTTCATTAATTTTATTAAATATGTAATTGTTCTCTTACAGTAAAAATAATAATTATCCTAATAACAAACTTATCTATTTCGTTGTCTTTTCTGTAGATCTTTTTTCGAAATCAGGCATAAATTTAACAATTACATTTCGCCATGCCTTTTACCTCTCCACTTGGTTGTATTCATCAATATTATTGTTCCATATAGCTTGGTACTTTTTTATTTCACATACGAGATCTTCAGCGATTATCATTTCAATTGAATTCATTTTCGAACACCTGTTTAAACAATCGATAAATTAACACGACAGGACAATAATAAAACATCTTCCTGCATACTCCTTTAACACGTTGATCGGGCCGCGTGAGGGCCACCAGTGATATGCACCGCATAATAAAAAATTTATGTTAGCACCATGGGCAAACTACGTGCATGCGCGTGGCAGTCAACTTGTAAAGTGGTGTAAAGTAAGACACAGGGATTATACCACTATACATTTTTTGGTATCAGTGTTGCAGCGCCTTCGCTTATAGTACGCTCATAGACAAGAAATAATCTTCAATAGTTAGTAAGTAGGGTGAGATAGCGCTATATAACATATAGCAAGCGCTGCGCGTGGCGCTTTTATCTATCTCACTCACTCCTACAGTCGGTATCTCACTCTATTTACCAACACATTGAAGATTATTTCTTGTCCCATGAGCGTGACCATAAGCGAAGGTATTGCAAACACTAGTACCAAAAAATGTTAGAGATTTACAATCCTTGGTTGCACCGTTTGATCGTCTGGTATGAAAGGTGCAATTGAAAATAATTTAATACCTCACCTCGAGTCTGTCAGTCTGGCTAACTTGTGCGATGTGAACGGTTGCAAGCATATACATATGTAATCAGATTATGTATATATATTGTTAGTTGAGTCAGTAAAAAAAATCGAAAACATCTTGTTTGGTAGAGGATCTTGTTATTCTTATGCGTTACAATTTTTTCTAGTAAAACAGAAATGCTAACTCACTTGCTAAAACATGCTATTAGTAGATTAAAACAGTTAGAAATTTATTAATTTAATATATTCTTAAAAATTTAAGACAATTTTTCTATTATATTGCTAAAATATATTATTTTTACTGTAATTTTATTTATATGTTGTATCCTATTCTTATACGTGTCTAGAATAGTTGTATAATTCAGTTTCATATTTAATGGACAAATAAACTTTTCTTATAAGAACTGGCAATACAGTTCTATAACATATGTGCTCGTAATTGTGACAGTGGGCTAAGTAAAAAAAATTGAAAAAATTGATTTTATGATTTATTTTATAACACAATTATTTATATTTTAAGAATCTAGAAGAATTTAGAAAAAAAGTGTTTAAATATACCGTTAAATGGCTGCAAAGTTGCTAGGTAAACATAATTCTGTTCTTATTTATTTTGATAGCAGACTTCTGTATATTTTATTTATTTATTATTTTTTTTAAGCAAAAAGAAAAAATAAAATAAAATTATATTATTTTAATAAAAATAAAATTATATTTATTTTCAAGGTAAATGACCCTTAAGTTAAGTCAATTTTTTTGCTTAAAGCTCAAAAATGAACAATTATATTACAAAAAAAAAAATATATATAAAATAATATTATTGGAAAAGAGGAAGAAATTTCCAATACTATTTTAAATTAAGTTAATATGATTATAATTATAATGATAGTGAATACCCCTGTTTATAACGTTCTTTTGTGAATAAAACTGAAATATTTTTGGTTAGAAATCATTTTTAATTTATTTAAATAATTTGGAAAATAGTCCATCATATGAAATATCAAAAAACATGTTTTTATATAATATTCATAAAAATTCATAATTACATAAAAGATTTACATTATAACAGTAAGTACTTTGAAAAATATTTTGTTACATAATGGAAAAATATTTTTTATTAGACACAAATGCAAAGATTTAAATATCTCAGTACGGAAAATATATGATTTAGTGCACTGTTATAGTTACTGGTACATATATGGTTACAAGCGACTATTGACTATTATTATTGACTATTGACTAGAGGCTCTATTTATAAAATAGTTGAGTCCTTCTACATGTCCTCCATTATTAAAAATACATTTATACATATAAATAAGTGTAACTCAATTCAATTATTTTATATCTAGAAGCATACAAAGTCCGTCTGAGCTATCTTCCCGAGGTATATATGGGATAACAATAATTGTAGGTAATGCTAAATTTGAAGCTTAATAATTCAATATCAGCTTATGTATAAAGTATTATCATAAAAGCTATAATAATTATTAATGTGTAGCATTATGTAATATACATCAGGTTTTCTATGCTAATATACACTAGGTCCTAATATATATTAGGTTTTTTATGTGTAAGTTTATACATAGAGATCATATCATGCTACAGTGGAAAAGATCAACCATAAAAATTGAAAAATCTTTAAACTTTCTCATTTGTTAAAAATTATAGAAGATCATAAATTTTACGAGCACTCAATCTTTAATCTCATCATCCTTTCCAGTATACAAACATGTTATAGCTACAAAATAGTTTACTATATTGTTTAGTCTTTAAGCCAATACGATTTATATATATATATATATATATATATATATATATATATATATATATATATATATACACACATATACATATGTCTCTTTAACTGTGTATTTTTTATATTATTATATCTTTTTGTTTTACCATGTAAATGTTTTTTTCTTTTCCCTTTGAAATAACTTTCTTTATAAGTATATTTAAAAGTAGAGAAATGTAGTATTTTAATTATAAATTTATTTACATAACTTTAGATTGTTATACAAGCTGGTTTAATAACTATTACTATTTTAAATATCTCAAACTACGAGAATTAAAGAAAAATTCATTAACAAAATTTGAACTTGACAAAAATTCATTGTCATCATATCATGGTCCCTTTTGTATAGTTCAAGTTTTGTTAAAAAATATTTTCTCTACTTTCATTGATTTAGGAATATTTAAAGCAGTAATAATTATTAACCTGTTTGTCTTTTACTTTAAAACACATATTAGAAAGATACAATTTATTTTGGAAAAAATAATTTGTTATAATCTAATTTAACATAACTTAAAATAATCAACACATCACGTTATTTGAAATTAGGAATATATACAATTTCACTCTTTTAATAAATACAAGGCAACAAAAGACGAAAGGATTACATAAACATTAAGCATGTAAACATGTATTTGCATAAAATATTAAAAATAATTAATTATTGGTATAACATACATTACAATAATATACATAGTGTCCCATTTAAGATGATCCATTGAAATATCATCGAAACTATTAGGGATATAACAAAATGATTAAAACCAGAATTGAAGAAATCTATGACTAAATTAGAGAACATATATATATATATATATATATATATATATATATATATATATATATATATATGCTATTTTCATGAGTGAAGGTATTAATAGATAGATATAAGGCATTATTAAAAAGATGTTTCTATTTTTTTTTCCTTTTCTGTTTCTTTTTTAAATGAAATGCTATACTTGTTGTTCTTCATGTTAAATTGAGTTTAATAAACATGATCTAGAATAACCTTAATAGTAGAATGCGCATTCTAAATTTATATGATACTAAACTTAATGATTGAAATTTTATGTACAGAAGCACATAAAGTAGTCTAAAATAATTTAATTTGGTAGTTAAGGTAATGAACACAACTCTGATAAAATAAAAAATATCTAAACAAAATTAAAACGAATATTGAATACTATTTCATTTTATTGTCAAATGATCTAAAATAATCATGTTTCCAATGAGTTTTTGTATTTAAAATAAAAAAGGCAGAATTTTTCAATCATTAAATCTATTACATTTTCGAAAAACTTTAAAATTACATACAACATAAAATTTACTATTCAAACTCGTATTGTTAAAAACGTATTATTATTATAATTTGATGACTATCAACCTCAAAATAAGAAATAAACATTACATTTTAAGAATTACACCGATAATTGTGAAATATTCGGAATAATCCCATCTGTATAACCCTGTCGCTAAAGCAATTAAAAATAATATTACAGTGGGAGATAATCATATAATAATAAAATTTTCAGTTCAAATTAACTGGATGTAAATAATAAAACTTGATTACGACTATATCAATTACGAAACCTATGTCATATTAGTTTCTGTATTATCTCAAGATCATTGTATATTTATCAACTTAAATTTCAAAAAGCAATGATATTCTAACATCATTTCATTATATAATAACATTGAATTTCTAGCATTTGTCAATCTTCACCAGAATACAACCCAAAAAATTTCATTTGTTTCTTTTATTATTTTTTCGTGAATATTTATAATATAAATAAGATATTGAATCGAGCTTATATTTTTGTTTTTCTCCTGTAAAAATGCCTTTCTTTTATTGCGTTGTTTAAATTTCGTGAGCTCTTCTTCAGATTCATGCATTCTTAAGAATGAATATTCCGTGACTTATCTCTATTTTATCTGTTATGATTCCAGTATCACATTGATGCATAATTGTTATAGATAGCGTGTTATCGCTGTTTATGCATACTAATGTTCTTTTATAAAGATATAACTTACATCTCTTTCTTCTTTCTTTGTATCCAGTGTTAGTGACAATGGTTAAACTTTTATAATGTACATATCTCTCTTTAACTTCTTGCACGATTACGAAGATAATGTTTGACGTCTGTGAATGAAGAAGGATGAAAAGGAAGGTCAAGATTCGTATATCAAACGTTGATAATGAGGAAATATTTCCCAATTTGGAAGGTGTAAGCCAAATTCTAGTGCGACAAGTACAGCAAATTCCGATGTAATCAGATCCTTACGATTCAAGCGGAATACACTTTCTATCCTCTGTAAAATATTTTTATATCAATTGTTAATAAATAAACGATTAAATAAACGTTACAATACAAATGAATACCTCGATCAATGATTTCAAAACATCACCCTTAACGTCATTTAATTTTGCCGCAAGAAGCAAACAAGCACCCGCGCACAATTTTCGTGTTTGTTTGGTCACAATATTACGAAGAATTAATTTTTCAAAGTATACGTAAGCCATCGCTACGGTCAACATATCTATCCCATATTCCGTCTTCGCTATCTTTCGCATCTCTCTCTTTAAACTATCAATTAAAATTCATTTGAAGATATTTGTACCATTTCAAGGATATGTTACATAAGGTACAATAAAAAATTAAAAGTATTTAATACACACCTACGTAATTTACTGAGCGTTAGTTCTATATGTGGAAACTTTTCCTTGAACTTGTCATTTAATTCCTTTTTCAAATCGGAAGGTTTAACATAATCAATTACAGATGCCTGTGAAAGAAATAATATAATACCACGTTAAAAAACATTCATTTACATAAAACACAGATAAACAAACAATAAATATAAATACCATATATGATGTAAAAGTGAGGAGAGTTCTATGTTTTCCTGCAATAAGCTCTGGATCATCTAACAAATTTGGATTATACTGCACGGATTGTTCATCCCAATCATAAACTAAATAAATTACGAAACAATTAGAAATTTTAATTAGAAATCGGTCGTCTTTAATATCAAATAGATCATATATTATTATATACATTTATTGATAGGGTCAGCGCCAAAAGACAATGGCGGAGATTCCGGAGCATTGTGTTGTAAACGATGTGTTGCCGTGTCATATGAAAGACACCTGTAATAAATAATAATAAAAAAAATATTAATGATCTATTATGAGTTTTATGTACTTCTATAAAATTACAAATATCTACAGGCATGCATAGTAAAATATATAATGCAGATAGAAAAAATAACAATAACAGTGAGCTACACTAAACAGCACGCATGTAATATACACACAACATATATATATATATATATATATATATATATATATATATATATATATATATATGTATGTATGAATGTATGTATGTATGTATGTATGTATGTATGGAGAATATAAATATTTATAAAAAAATAAATAAATAAATAAATAAATAAACAAACAAATAAAAATAAAAAAGTATGGTAAAGTGTAATCGTCGATGACTTTTGGATCCACTTATCCCTGTGCAAATAACGTGCAAATGAAAGAAAATATTGAGATAAGATATGTAAATGAATTAAAACTTATCTTTTTATTTTTAAATAATCAAATGATCGTCATCGCCATTAAATTATCCAGTAGCCGGTAATTAATATTCGATCATTTTATTATTATTTAAGCTAGATATGAAATGAAAGTCCTTATATTCAATGAATATTAATCCAAATATCCAGAAATGTTCTTTTAATTGTAAATAATTATTTCCTTTTGTTAGATAAGAATATTCTATAATTAGCTAACCAAAACTCCAAAATTCGACATGAGTGATCTTTGATTTTCTTATTTTACAGTTACCAATAGTTTTTAAATATTAAGAAATTTATTATTCCTCCCCACCCCATTTATTTTCTGTCGACAAACGAATAACATAAACATAAAAATAAATATAAAATAAGGTCCATAATAAGTAATCTTATGCATATATATTTATAGTTAAAGGTATGGTACTGTATCAATATTACGACTGGCCTACACCAAGCACACGTCGTACAAAATAAACTAAATTTTACTAACAATCCTAGCTTGCTTTTTCCATAATTGTATTTTTATTTTATACATATATTTTTTCTTTTATTTTATTTATTTATTTTTTTTTTTAAATAACTTTTACCATTTCGTGTGATCCAAGTTCCATGTTATAGTTTTTGTCCTGCAAAAAGATGATTTAGAAGCGACGTTATAGGATGTGATTATGTGTGAAATGTTTTTTATATTATTACTTATTTGACATACATGAAATTTATGAATAACGATATTAGAAATAATTGTTAGTAGTGATAAAAGGATAGATAAGGGGAAAATTATTTAACTCACGGTATTAATAGAATAAAATAACTGATACGCGAATGAAATTAGTGAACGATAATAATTCATTCTAAATATGGCAAAGAATATGCATGCTAATACAAACGGAGGTAGATGCTTTGGACACATACTTGAGACATTCTTCTAAAAATAAGATTGCTTTATCTTTAAGAAATACCTTTGTACCGGGTGATGCTTATTTGCTATAACGTGAGATAATTCAAGCGTTTCACTCTCGGTCGAGCATAATTTTCTCTCTTTTTGAAATTGTCTTGATGGCACTAATAACTGCTCGTAGGAAATTTCCTAAACAAAACAAGAGGGCATGTATAGGGGTGGGTAGTGGATAATTATTACAAAAAATAAATTTCTTTTATATAAATAAAAAAAATGAATTTAAAATTGATTGTTAAAGTACCTGTCCATCTTTAGCTCTTTCTATACCAAGAAGACCAAAAGGATCGATAGTGTCATTGATAGCAGACAGGGGTCTTTGCGATGAAACGTTTTTTCTTCTTCCTGTATCTCTCCTCAATTCGGACCTACGAATAATATGTAATACGAAGTATTTGATAAAACAGTGCAAAGGTTAAAGATGTTATTTCCCCCTCAAAGGTAAAACGTTCGATCGATCTCCCATTATATATTTTTATTTATTTATTTATTTTTTGTCTATTTACCAGCTCGAACGACCCTTATTGTAGGGAAGAGTCGAGAATATCAAAAACGGAACATATTTATCGGAAACCAAGACGAGCCTGTCGTCTCCAAATTTTTGTCTGTTAGCTGGTCGTTGTATCAATCGTATTGCTTTCGTGATCTCCGGTATGTTATTGGTATTAACGTTTTGTTGCACGTTATTGTTGCACGATGATTTTCCCTTTGCCTTAGATGACGATGATTGCGACTTTGAACGAAGCGAACCGATGCTTTCGTTACTGCTATTACATCGATGCTTTATGTCTTCAGATAATGTCGATGTTTGATGACTTATCCGTTTCTTGTATTGTAACGAGCCAACGCGTCTTTCGAGCATGGAATAGTCGCTGCCAGTTGTTCCAGTGCTACGGCATCAATCACGTAATTTTAACAGATATTATTGTTAACACATTTTTGGCCGTTCTCACGAGTATATTCATATTTTTTGCGCATGCATGCAATTCACGTAATTATCAAAGTATCAAATTCTTTAAATTATTATTATTATATAATTTTACACACACACGCGCGCGCGCGCGCGACATTTGCTTAGTTTTGATATATTATCAATTTTTCTTAACTTTTAATATTTTAATAATAAAGATTTTAATTCGATTATATGAACATAACCATAATTAAAAGCATTACTTTTTTGCATATAACATTCAGCCTCAACAATGTGTTAACTTCGACATAATATTATTTTCGGTCAAGCAAAGGAACAGTGATCTTTCAATGACTTCACAACAAAACTTTTTATTACAATTCTCGATTGTTAATAAAAACGAATTATCGTTCAAATTGTTTATCGATAAATGGAATTATTCGGCAATCGTGATAAGATTTGAATATAAGTAACGACCTAATAGTTCTTTTTTTTCTTTCTAAATGTATCATCGCGTTGTATAATACGATACGCGTGTAATAGAATTTGTAAATTATGTAAGACTTTGAGCGCATTATAAATGCCGTTAAGTTCTTCGATACGATCGCATATACAACAAACTTATATTTACAATAAACAATCGCATTTCTAAATCGATATGATCAAAATAATACTTAGAAATCCGTAACATCGACTTATCTATTGAAAAAAAAAAAAAAAAAAAAAAAATAAAATAAAATAAAATAAAATAAAATAAAATAAAAAAAAGAAAGAAAAAAGAACAACTTACAATTAACTATATTTCGATCGACTATTCTCAAAGTACATATCTAATATAACTTCGTTTTTATTCGTTAAAATCGATCGTCGAGTTTTACGAGAGATACGAGGAAAAAGGATGACTATTGTTGACTATTGTCAAAACCATCAGCTATCGACTGAGGATTACCATAGTCTGGATAAATAATTGACGAAGATAGATATTATCTTATATAACGAGTCGGTGAGAAAAATGTAAAGGGTGATGTACGATGAAAAAAGGAGGAAAAAGGGGGAATAGGAGAGGGAGAAGAATGAGGAAAAAAGAAGGGTTTTACCGTTCTCTAAAGGAACCGGTGTGCAATCCGGAAGAAGGTAAATGCGGATAGTTTCTCTCTTGTTCGAGGAACGCAGCCACAGCCGCTTTAGCGGGAATAAGAGATTCGTCGGAACCAATCGAATCCCTGTGTCTTGCACTATTCGCGCGATGAATTTGTTTATGCGAGTCGCGGGGCGAGGATGAGGAATCAGCACCAGAAGGACATTCTCGTCGTTGACTTTGTTTCTCATCTTGATCGATAGTTGTCGAGCTGTCAAGAGCAATACGCCGTCTCGATGACAATAACGAGCTCGTTTCCTCGAATGAATCTTCGAATTCGAATCTCGGTGTCGAGCTTCGTCGGCGGACCTCGCCGCCGTCGCTCAAAGTTCGCGCGTGTTCCCCACCACCCCTTCTTTCTCCCACGATTCCAGCAGCCCCACTAAACCCCTTGGGCTTGCGCGAGAGGAGAGCCAGTTTCGTATCACGATGACTTCCATCGAGAGATATATTCGAGAGGAATGTCAAGGCGGCCAATCTTCTCCGCGAATGATTTTTTTTCAGGGCCGCTGCCATTCCACGCGATCGTCGACACCCCGCGTCACCGTCCTTTATTTCTTTTTTTTCTTCTACCACTGTCGTATTTTTCTCGTCTCCTACTACTACTACTACTACTACTGCTGCTGCTGCTGCTGCTGCTGCTGCTGCTGTTGTTGTTTGTTACTGCTGCTGTTGCTACTATTATTGCTATTACTACTACTATGAATACTAATGTTGTTTCTGTCGCTCCTCTTTCTCTCTCTCTCTTTATCTTCCTCTGCCAACTCTTCTTCGTCGACCGTTGCACCGCTGTTAAAACGACAACAGCGGCGGCAGCGACGAAAGGCTGACGACGATGACGACGACGACGACGACGATTGTTGGAGTGGACAAGGCCAACCACTAAGATCACGATTCATCGTTACTGTTCTTACACTTAGTTCTGACCTCGCGTCTTGACGATACGTTCTTTGTATTCACGTACATTCGCACGTCGATCGCGCTCTTCATTTTGACTTCGTTATCACTCATAAAGATCGCGAAATAACACTCTCTTTTCTCTAACCTCAAAAACGTTCAAAAATTGGTATCAAGATCCACCAAATACTCCAATTTCACGAGAAGTCGGAGAACGACTGATTTGCAACTGATCTGGAACTGATCGAAACGGATTTCCTTTAGTTCACGACCTCGTCGATAGAGCGCGTTATGATCTGTGTGGAAAATACAAATTAACGATCGCAATTTTATTAGCGTTCAATCATTTTCAGATAGTTATTTAATTTATTTTTTTTTAATAACTACGATTTTTTCCGTATTATAATTCTCATTACGATATTCACCATCGATTTTTAAAATTAATTTAAAGATACAGCGACATAACTTTTGTAATTGCGATTTTTCTTGAATTTTACAGAACCATATACAGTAACCTTTTCATGAAACATAACATTTCGAAATCGGTTGATTATAAAAATTATAGTTTCAAGATAATATTTTTTTAAATAATATTAGTTATATATATACACACACACGATTTATTCTATTATTACATATGCATAATCGATTATCATTATTGCGATTAACATTAATCAAATTATATGAAGAATTAACGGATGCAGATGTTTTGATAAAAGCATGACAGTGATCTGTTAAGTTCTTTGATGTCAATACAAAGGCTATGTTTATCTTTACATTCTTACTAACTTTCCTTATTCTATCTCGTGGTAAAATTCGTCGGAGCAATGATATACTCGGGAACGATGGGGATCAATTCCCTATTGTGTCACAAGAAACATATTACTTATCGAATTATGATATAACCTTTTGGATTAAACATTTACAAGTAGAGCATTATTCTTTTTTAGAGAACAGAGAAAGTTTTTATACTGTAAGAAATTAATTTAAATGAGATAGAACATTTCAAATACTAAAGAAATTTGGTTTAATTCTACATTTGTTTCATTATTTAGGTTTTTGTAGAGTTACACGATTCATCATTTATAATGAAGATCATTGATAGTTATTACGCAATAAAATTATTTTTTGAATTATACAATTGTTCGATTTTCAATGTTGAGAATTTATGTTCATTGGAATTAAGAAAATTCAGAAAATCTAACTGTATATTCACAGAAGGTACAGCATATACTAACACAAATTCAGAATACCATCAAAAATGGTGCAACATATCATTACTAGATATAGAAATTCCTGTTTTTAATTATGGCATGACTACAGATGACCAGCAATTACAAAGACCAGAAGGTATTAATAGTTATTAAAAGTATTTAATATTTCTTGAAAGATTGTGCTTTATTTATTAAAACCGTTACATTGTTTTAGAGTTTCCTTCATATTTCAAAAATCTATTACCAAAATCTTTTTGTACCCCTGGTAATGTCTACAAAATTGTCCGATGTTTTACTGTAATGATAAATGGTATTCGTACTACAAGATGTGATGTTAATTGCCATCAAAAACAACCGGTATACTGTTTTATGGATGTCAAACAAAAGACATAAAATTTCAGGCGAGAGAAAAAAATAAAAATAAAGCTTTAATTCTAGTTTTGCAAAGATATAAGACTTTGGACATTTATGATGCCTGTTATTACTTCAAATTCGTTTTTTCGGTTACCTCCAAATTATAATAATACTTGTGGAAAAGGACTAGTATTGATAGTATCTTTGTATTACAACGAAATAACGTAAATAGAATTTAGTTGATATAAAAATAGTCATCCTTTAAGTTTCTGTTTTTCATTCTTTTTATTTATTTTTTTTTTTATAAAGAAAAAAACTATAAATTACATTGATCCAGGATTATTTTGATGAGTTTGTTTTTTATAAAAATATTTTTTATAAATTCGACAATCTCGAGAACTTAACGATTCTACCTCTTCTAGCCGCCCTATAAGTTTCATGAAATATATCTGTAAACTTGCATCTAACAATGATGTCACGACAATAGTACATTTTACAGAATCTTATCTCCCTATTGATAACTGCATCCAAAAAGATATATGTATACACATTTTCAAGGAAGAATTAAATGACAATAACCAGAAAAGCAATGAAGTTTATTATAAAAATGATTTTAAAGGTACTTGATAACAATACTAATTTACCATTTGTAAAAAATAAAATATCTGGAATTGATAAAATTTGACAAAATTATTTTCTACAGAAGAGTTCCTGTTAGTAACTCCAAAATATATGAAATCTATGAGATCATTGCGTCGTCACCTTTTGCAAAACATAGATCATGGATATGGATATGGAAATATAGATTATAGTGCACAAGGAGGCAAATTCGTTCACCAGGGATATGCGAGATATAAAGATTCAATCATGAATGAAAACAAAGATGAGAATGATGATGATGATGACAATAATGATGACGATGAAGAGGATGAAGACTATGAGATTAGCGATGAACCTGCACCAGAAGATGAGAGCGATGATGCTGAAGAGGAGGAAGAGGACGACGAGGTTACCGACACGGAGTCAACCGTCGAATACCATGATTATGGTTAGTATTTACTTGTTTCTTTCCTGATTTTTCTAGTTTGGACATCAAAGCATTGGACCAAAGGCTCGTCTAGGAAGTTTCAATCGTGTCATATTCCCTTATGTGAGTAAGAAGCAGAAGCAACATTCGAAAAAAGAAAATATCAGAGTCAGATCTGTTACTGTTACTGAAGAGTGTGAGGAGGAAGAACCTACAGAAGCGCTGCAATATTATGATTACGGTGAGGGAACGTAGAGAGAGAGAAAAATAAAAAGTTTAAAATCCTACGTTCCTTACCCTCATAGTAATTGGATAAGTACAGTTTTCTAAAATTCTAAAATATGACATTTTTTAAATGTTGCATGTAAATCACATTTCTATTTAATATTATACAAGCAAATAGTTAATATAAGTAAAATTTCTTTCTTTCAGACACAAATGGAGTTGACATATCATTTGGAAATATACATAACACACAAATTGATCATTCTATAAAATTGATAATAATGAACTTCATACTTTTATTTATTAATTTTTGGACATAACTACGTAAAAAAAGATAAAGATTTTAGAATTTTGCTTTATTTAAAAAACATATCCTCTGTTACTTTATTATCTTATCTACATATATCAATTTCTTGAAAAAATAGTGCATTTTCTATAAAATAAAGCCGTAATTAGTATGTACAAAATTCAATTAATATAATCAATGAATTAATACTAAATTCAATCAATGTAATATTTATTTCATTACGTAAATAAATACACTTACATATAACCAAACAAATTAGTAACGATCTGCGATTTTAATATAATGGATCTAAAATAATATATATTCTATGAGTGTTAAAATATCGATAGGAACGTCATGTTTTTAGGTGATTCCGCATATTCAAAATTGCAAAAGAAATCTCGAATGTGATATTAGGTGCTTGCTAAAGTTCGTCGGATATTTAAATATATTTATTTAATTAAAAGTAATAAAAATACCTTACAGATATAATCATTTTAATCAAAATATCTGCCATCACTTTTCCCAACAATTGTAATTATCTGTCAGGTAATTTAAAAAAATGATACATTTCTTTTGAACCAATAAAATTATTGACTTATTTTCGGACATTCTTTTTGGATGAAAATGCAGCAATAATAGGTTATATAATTATTTGTTTGTTACTTTAGCCTTACCTCTTTTTTTGCTATATTTTAATGCCATTCTATGTGCTTGGAAATACATATAATCATGTTTTGATTCATATTTTATTTTTCCCTGTAAGATTTTATTTATTAAATTGCACCATTCTATAATAAAATAATATGCAAGAGTGTTAAGCACAATATTGTGCACATCAATACAGTGAAAATATACTGTAGACAATGCTTCTTCATTTAACATTTTTATAAGTTTACTTTTAATTTCTATATTATGACAAATAATGTTAAATCGCTGTTCAGCTATTTCTATAACATGCTCTAGCATTTCTGTGATTTTGTTATCTTCTAATGTAGCAGTGCATTGAGTGCAATTTACTTTAATCTTCTTTTTAAAGATATTAATTATATTATTCGTATTTATATACAAAATTCATGCCGTATCTGATGTTTCTGGAATAGTGGCTTTTTCACATCTTCTGTATACATTACATTTAATACAGGTAAAAAGCTTATCTTGTCTTCCGTACAATTTACTGATATGGAGTGCTTTGATGTCAGATAACATGTTAACAATGATTTAAGCGACGTGCAGAATAAGTATGATATAGGATTATTGTTTTGATATTCATGATTTCTAATTTGATTGAAAAAATTTTCTGCAGCATCTTGAAGTATTACAAATTTATTTTTGAAAATCTGCAATATTGAAGTATTGTCCATAAACATTGTGCACTTTGTATTATTTGTCTCCAATCATTTAAACATTTTTGTTTATTTCTCCTTTAAAGAATTGTAGCTTTTTTTGCTCAACAAATTCCATATTATTTAATGTTTGTAATGCTTTTTCCCAAAATCCCAAATGTCCGTTATTTTATGTGATAATGCTGCTGAGTCCTTGTTTAATATTTCTATTGAAAGAGTAATAAATTGTCCAAAAAATATAATGTTTCTTTTGGTGCAGTGACTTTTTTGACAAAATCATTGTTGTATTATTTACTTTTATGGTACCTGTAATAAATTCTTTATTAATATTATATTAAATATATTTTATATATTAAATAATAATTGTACCTTCATTTAAAGTTAATATTATGTCCATAAAATCTGCCACAATATGGCTCAAGACTTGTACTGCATATTTTACTTTCGTTTTAAGAATTAAATACAGATAAATATGATTATCCGTTAATTTTTTCATTTTTCACTTTCTTTAAAATGTTTTTGACACATTCGAAGTCGACTAACCTCGCTTTCTTTATATGGTTTCAAAATTAAGTTTTTTTTTCCACTTTTCACGTAGCTGTGAATCTTTTAAAAAACTGTGCAATGGCATATTATATTTTGATGTACAATTGAGCACACTACATGGTCTTCCCATTTTTATTTTTTTCTATTTTTATGTTTAAATATTAACAACGTGCGTTGTAGGTTGTACAACGTGTATAAGCATTCATAACAATGGATAAAGATATAGCAAACGCTGCATGCTGACATTTACTGGCGCTTTTATCTATCTCACTTGCTCCTATAGTCGCTATCTCACTCTATTTACCAATGCATTAAAGATTTTTTCTTGCTATGAGCCTGCATAAGCGAGGGCGCTATAAACACTGGTACCAAAAAGGTCCATAAAAATCCTCATAACACTTACGATTTATATATATGTAGGGACTAAGTCATTGGCTATATCTACAATAAAATATAGAAAAACAATCCTAAAAATTGTACTAATGGTGTTAACTGATTTTTGTCTTTAGGTTTAGTTGTTAGTTTTTATGTATGTATTAGCTTCAGATTATATATTTATGAATATATATATATATATATATATATATATATATATGTACGTGCGCCTATCCGACATTATTGAAACATATATTTGCAGTGTATTTACATATGTGCATATGCAAGCATACCTATGCATACCTATGCTTCGTCACACATATGCTACGTAACACATATCATAGTGTGTACATACACACATTTTTACATATCCAGTTGTGAATTTAGCTTAATTCACATATGTACTTATTTAAAAAAAAAAAAGTAGAAATAAATATAAAATATGAAACAAAAAATAAGTATGAAAATAAAAAAGAAATAATAAAAAGATTACTCTCCCCGGCGGGGAATCGAACCCCGGTCTCCCGCGTGACAGACGGGGATACTAACCACTATACTACCGAGGACGAATATGTCATTGGGTAGTTCTTTATAATATATAAGTCATATTAAATATAACTATTATACTATTTTTTTGTTGTATAGTCAATATAAAATAATATATAATAATAGTTTTTCTATATTTTCACAATGTTATTTTGTTTACGTAGGAGTAACAGTTCTGATTCTGTTTTATTTGCTTGTTTATAAGGAAGGAAAGGAAACCCGGAAATTCAAATAGTTCAGAAACTTCGGGTACAAGTATGTAATACTACCCTATATTTTTGTACCATAATTCAGTTTTAAATGAATTCGGTTTTAGAAAATTATCCCTTGAGAAAAATTGGAAATTTTCCTTTTTCGTGAAATATCTCAATAACAATGAAAGATATATAAAAATAGTTTAAACAAAAATTATATTGTTTTGTTGTATATGCTAAACTGCATAAAAACAATTTTTGAAAATTTCATGATTTGTGAGTTACCCCCTTCCGTTTCATCATCATTCCGTAAAAAAAAATTTATTTTAGTATACATTGCCCTCTTTTCATAACTTGTCAGTCAACGACTTATGAATGAAAATTTTTTTCAATAAAATAAACCAATTGTTTTTAAATTTGAAATCCATTTTAGCTGTTTTCTTTAATAAACTAGTTTTAGAAAGCAATTCTTGAATAATTCACATTTATTTTGGTCATTTATATGAAAATTATTAATAATTAATTTTATTATGACCGTGTAACAATTTTTATTAATAAATAATTAAAAAAATTAAAATAAAATAATTATAAATGAAAAGTGAATGAATATATAAGCGTTCACATTCTTATTTTGTACATATCGATGTTAAATAAGTAGCTAACAACAAAAATAGTGGAAATCACGATTTGTAATTGGTACAATAATGGTATTTCTTATAAAAATGTTTGAAATAAAAGTACTCGCCACACCACACACATCACGTAAATGCCAACACGCCAATATTGTACTACGTTTTAATAGAGGCCATTCACTCCTAGAGCAATGGAAATTAGCATGATTTTGGAATTGGTTGAGATGCGTGTCTAGCTGAGATGCATTTTAAACGAAACATATTGAAAAAGATTTTGAGATTTGGGCGAAGAGAGTTAGTTATGAGTTAATGACTACAGTTTAATTGCAATTTAATTTCATTGCGGTAAATGCAAATTGATATCTTCGTCCACACCAAATTTTGTACACACATGTAAAAGTTAAATCATGCCCATTATCGTACTTGAATGTTTGAAAATGTTACTCTTCTTTTTCTGAAATCAACTGATTTAACTGATTTGGGCAGTATCCAGATTATGAATTGAGTAGTAGCATGCTTTTACGGCTAGTATTAGGTAGATATATTTGGTTAAACCAAGTTTTAAAATGTTACGTTTTGAATGTTGTTATCTTGCGTAATACAATTATATGCACATTCTTGAATTTCCAAATCCACCATTTACTTATCTTAAATTCAGGTAGATCCACCAGGTCTTTAATTTTCTAACTTATGTAGCTGCTGCGCGAATTTAATCTTCCGACAATTTTTCTGTACGACGATAAGCGAAGAATTTTTCTTCCATTTTTCCAAAGCTCCACAACTTTCTTGTTATAATTTACATTGACTTTTATATTTACGTCATCAACAATACATTCTTCAGAGTCAAAAATATCTTTTTCTTCTTCTGTAGATATGATGTAATCTACAATTTGAGAGCTATATGGTTCCGACAAATCAATCAATTCAAGCATATAATCTTCTTGGGTCGTTCAGATCTCCAGCGGGTATAAAAATGCCATCGTATCGAAACCAGGATGTCTGGGTTATGATTGGATTATCATGGATCTAATGTTCTTTTATCATTTTCGTTTCCTCTTTTATTGTTATAATTGTCGACTTCGCGTTACTTTCACATTGTACCGTTGATTCGAGTTTCTGGAAATTATTGTCACCTCGGTAAATTAAGTTTTCTATTATTTTTGCGTATCTTTCGTGAACGATTTTCTACCTGAACTGTATAACGCAAAATACATCCTGTTTTTGTAAGAGTATAAAACATTCGAACCTCCTACTTTCCTCATCCCTGGTTACGTCGCGTAGACGCTGTAACTCAAAAGAGGATTTCAGCTAAGGGTGACTTCTAACCTGCCGCGTCTCGAAATTATTCCACCATATAAAATCATCCTCCTATTTGGTTATTCCCTCTTTCATTGTTAGAATCCATAATTCGACTGGTCAGAACGTAAGGCTAGCAAACGCATACGACAAACGTTATTCGTTACATACTATTGTTCATGTTTTTCTTTCTATTCATCTTAGAATTGTGACATCTTGGTAAAAACTTTGAGATTACTAAAGACTTAAGAATTCGAAACGTACTATTCAGAGTACTAACCAACTAACATACCTAACTAACGTACTAACCACTTGAAGCCAGCGTTCCCGAAAGACGAAACTAAGGTATACAGAACTAGATCCTTCCTTTAGTAGAACACACTGAATCATTTAACACCGATAGTAGCCAATTATTGTGTACGATAAGATACGTATCACAGCGATGATGTCTGTGGAATAATCCAAGTATAAGATAAGCACGTGTCTGTTTTCTTTCATAGGCCGGAGTAAGGGAAAGTGTAGGCATGGAAAATTCGAACTAAAAATGTGAATCGTATATCAGAAGAAGAAACCCTATCAACTCAGATAAGCATGCTTGAGAATTTTTCTGGAGAAATGTTCTCACCTCCGTCAGCACTGTATGTGGAAACAGCATTGTAAAAAATCCGACATCCTAACGACTGAACAACTCTATCTCAGTTATTGAGAGTTGATGAAAATCTTAACATCAGCCCAGCTAATCAGTCTTAAACGAACAATCAAATCGTACAGTTACTTTTTCTCTCGCAAACAACTTAGAATGAATTATAGAAGTATGCCAATGAGTATTAGAACTGAAATAGAATTTGTAAAGGCGTATCAACGAAAAATTTAAATTACTTTAATTCATTTATTGTAAGAAAAATAGAGAATTGTCACGTTTTCGACTCCGGGTCACGTTACCGACACGTGTTTCGACAAATTCATTTCCTCACGTTTCTCCCTTGAAGTTTTTGGTTCGTAATACGAACTCCTTCATCATACCTTTGAATCGCCGCTCATTACTAAACTCACATATTTGTAAGCATACATAATTAAAATTTTCACAAATCTGTATTCCACCAATCTAAGGGCTGCCCACGATAAACGTTGTCTAAGAAACATGACTAAAATAGGTCGTTTTAACCCTCGCGCCTTTCGAAGTAAATAGATTTTAACAACTTTTTGTCCCTGCGTGTGACAGATTCATATTTTACAGAGTAAAGTATCGACGTATAATAGTCATGCTCATATGTTTAAAGCTACTACAGAGCCGATGATGTTGGTTTTCTCATCTCACTATGGTTATTTGTAAGTAAATGAAAAATGAAGAGGATTCGTTATATTTATTATATAAATAAATACGATAGAATAATAAACAATTGATATAGAATTTTGATCCTTATAAGTCTGTATAAAAATATCATGTTCTTTGTTCAAGTTTATTGTTAAATGAAAAGAATGAAAAACAATGAAAATGCAATTGAGAATTATATAATGAGCCTGTTGAAATTCAAAAACTGCAGAAACTTAAGGTAAATTTTGTTTTGTCAATATATTATATTAGGTTTCGGAGATCATATATATATTATATCTTTTTCTTTTCTTTTTTTTATTTACGAGTTTTTGTATTTATTTTGTATCGATTTAGAATAATTATGCTCCGTATCATCTTTACATAGACAAGTAAAGAATATAAAGATTTATATAAGACCTAAAAAAAATGATTTAAAAAAATTAAAACCATTCGAAAACAAAAAAAAATAATTACATTAAAAGTTAATGATAAGTTACAAAAATTTAGGAAGTTTGAAATATATGTAAGTACCAAATAGACATGTGTATAATAGAATACAGAATATTTAAACATATATTTACCTAATTAAAAAAACAAATTGTTTTAATTCTTAAATAATCAATATGAAGACAGTATATAAACTAATAAAGTAAAGCCATCATCGCTTACCATTGATCAATTTAAAACAACAAACTGTAAAAAAATATTAATATAATTGTAAAGTATTGTTTTTAATATAGAATTACTATAAATAATATTATTTGTGATCCACGTAATAGTCGAGTTTGTCACGAGAACCCACAAAAAATCCTAAATATTTTTTTTATATGTATATATTTAAATGTATATATTATTATTTGCAATAAAACAAATGAAAAAGACCCGAGTTATTATTATAATTATTATAGAGATAGGAATTTGTATACGTCGGCAGCGGAAATATCGCATGGTTATGTGTCTATTTTTCATTCGATCATTTTTCATCTACTTTTTTTATTCCTCCATATTTTACAGTGAAAGATGATGAATGTACTCTATCAAAAAGATGCAACTCACACTACAAGCACGTTGGATATATGTATATATAACCGGTAGCTTCTTCTGAAAGTCGTAGGGTGACATCAAGCGGTGATTCTTGGAAGTTCGAGGCGTACTCAATTGATAGAATACGATAGTAATAAGTTATTACATAAAAAATCTAATTATAAAAAGGATTCTTTTTATAATCAAATATAAAAGAAAAATAAGGAACAGAATTTTAAAAAAACTATCAAAAATAATAGTATTTTGATAATTTTATAATTTAATTTGCCAATAGAACTTCACGGTAGAAATTTTAATCTATTACTGTTGGTGTTGATTGATGTTGATATTATAATTACAGCGAAAACGATATTTCTTTGGGACTTGATAAGTGAATTTTTAATACAATGAAATGAAAATATATATTTACAAAATACATATTCTTTTGCATATTTTTATTTCTATTTACATATTAAATAATATGTAATATGATATAATAAAAATATAAAACAGAACAAGTTAAACAATTATAATAAAATATAAACGTAATTAATAAGAATGATTGTATTATAAAGTTTATTAAATACATTATCATACATATATATTTATAACACTTTTACTTCGAAAATTATAAATATATTAATATGTTCTTATATAATAAATTTTATATATATATTTTTATAATACCTCCAAAATACATAATAATTTTCTAAATTTTAGACACAAAATACTACGATGACGACTTTCTAATTAATAGTTACATTTTTATTGGCACAATGTGTGGAATATTTTGTTGTATTTCTCAACATTCAGAAGAAAGTGTCAAACATTGTGACGAGGTAAAGATATTTGTTTTTTACTTTTTTTTATGGTTGTATCCAGTATATATCACTATGCCAGTGTACCAACAATTTCTCTTGTTTTTTTCTAATATGAATATTTTTATTTTTATATTAATATTTTCCTATATTATTTTTCATTTCCAGTGGGATGGATGCAAAAATCTTATAACTTCTAGAGGTCCAGATAAGTTAGTTAAGAACTTCACAACCTTAGCTGATACATGGTGCGGACATTTCGCAGCAAGTATATTGTGGATGCAAGGTTTGAAGTTAGTAGAGCAACCGCTAATTGATTCGAGTGGTAACATTCTTCTGTGGAACGGAGATGTTTTCTCTGGATCTTTGGTAAATGTTTTAATAATTTCTTATTTCTCAATAAAGTTGTTATATTAATATTAATTAAACTATTACTTGAAATTATAGGCGAAAAATGATACATGTGACAGTATTACCATTTTAAATGCATTCAGTACATCTCCTAATATTACAAACACACTTCAGTATATCCAAGGACCGTATAGTTTCATATATTTTCAAAAATCTAGTAAATTATTATATTTTGGAAGAGATATTATTGGAAGACACAGTTTACTTCTACAGTTATATAATGAAAAAAACATGTTAACTATAACGTCTGTTGGTGCTAAATCTTTTAAAAACATAATTGAAGTTCCTGCAATTGGTATATTTGCAGTAAATTTATCTGATATGAACATAAATCTTACTTGTTATCCATGGAAAGAACCAGATTTTATATTTGGGAATATCATTGAAGAATTAAGAAATGCTCTGAATTTAAATATTAATATCAAAGAGACAATAGTAAAACAAAATCTATCTAACAAGGTAGTAATACATTTACATCCAACTATTAAAGATTTAGATTATATAGAAAATAATCCTTATTTAGAAGACTTTAATAAAATGATAGAGCATTTATTGGAAAACGAAATTGTCTTTGGAAGAGTAAAATATTTATCTAAACTTTTACATGAAGCAGTTGAAGTACGAATAAAAAAGAAACCAAATTTTTGCAAGAACTGTATCCTACTTGTATTGAAAGGAGAAAATATTATTTGCGATCATGCAAAAATAGGTATATTATTTTCTGGTGGACTTGATTCAGCTATTTTGACATTAATTGCTCATAAATACGTACCAAAAAATGAACCTATTGATCTGATAAATGTTGCATTTGAGAAAACTGTTAATACACCTCAAAAAAATAAGCACATTAAAAATACAAATGTGTATATCTCACAAATATATGATGTTCCAGATAGAAAAACAGGGAGACAAACTCTCTCTGAAATATTACAAATTTGCCCGAATAGAAAATGGAATCTTGTTGAGGTATGATATAAAATTTATTATTATTTAAATACAAATGATAAATATTATTTTACCAATGCTATTATTATTTCAGGTAAATGTAACACAAGCAGAATTACAAAAATATCGATCTTCTCGTATCAATGATATACTTTATCCTCTCTGTACCATCTTAGATGAAAGTTTAGGTTGTGCCATGTGGTTTGCAAGTCGAGCAAAAGGCATAATTACAAAAACGGATATAGAGTATGAGTCTCCATGTCGTGTACTCCTTCTAGGTATAGGTGCAGATGAATTATTTGGTGGATACATGAGACATAGAACAATATTGAAACATAAAGGCTGGAATGCTTTAAAACAAGAGTTGGATACTGAATTAGCCAGAATTTCTCAAAGAAATTTGGGAAGAGATGATAGAATAGTTTCTGATCATGGTAGGCAATCCAGATTACCATATCTTGATGAAAATGTGGTACAATATGTTCAAAAATTGCAACCATGGGAAAGGTATTAAAACCAAACAAGAAGTATTAATCTGCTTTTTTTAGTACCTTGTTTTTTAAATGTTTGCTTTGTTTTTTACAGATGTTATCCAACAGAAAAAATGCCATCTGGTTTAGGAGATAAATTACTGTTACGTTTATTAGCACGTAAGTTAGGTCTTCAAAATACTGCTACTTTTCCTAAAAGAGCTTTTCAATTTGGATCTCGAATAGCTAATAGTAAAGAAAATGCTAAAAATATTTCTAAACGATTGTAAAATAGATATAAGATAATTAAGTTCAAACGAATATATTTTTATAACATCATGAAATAAATAAGATAAATAAATATAAAGCAATAATAAAGACTATATTCTTTATAACAAAAAATTTGGTATATTTACTAATTGTCATTAATGCCTTGACTGCCAAAGTAATCTTGTATAAATCGATATATTTATCTGATATTTCTCATAACTTTTTGTAGATTAAAGATACAAGAGAATTCATTGTTATACTTTTTATATTAGAACTTATTTTTAGATAATAATGTTTTAGTCTTCTAAATGTTACAAAAACATGTCTTAGTTATATAAGCCGTCAAATAAAATCCTCAGAATTATTTACAGTAACAAGTCAATAAGTAGGGAAGGGACAATTCTCAATTGCCCGGCACGTCATATCTAAATCAGTCAAAACAGAAAGAATACCCGATTCTAATTCTGATGGTCACAATTGTTTTGTGGGAAGAGAAGGGATCTTCAAAAACTAGGGGGACTCATTAAGTATTAGGTATCACGCTTCGTTTTTATTTCTTGTGTGTGGACTACGTTAACATATGTTTTCATACTCCACCTATACCTTCTGAGGGATAAATTATAGAACTACCCTTTCAAGTCAACTTTGTCTCTGACATAAGTAATCTGAATAATAATTATTATTATAGAAATTTTATAGTGTCGTAATTTTATATTTTTGCCATACTTTCAACATTTTCCTTACTTTATTTAATAACATTTATTTAACAAGAACAAAAAACTGATATATGTACTTTTCCTATAATGAAGTATATATAACAGTTTTATGCAATAACAAATTTATCTTAAGCACTAAAAATCTGAACAATCATTATGTTTGATGTGTTTCATTTATATAAAAAATGAAATCAATATCAAGTTATGATACAATAATGACAAAAAGATATTTACAATTTTATATACTTAGCCAATTTAATTTGTTAAATGAAAATTCAGTTATGATTCTGAGAAATAAAACCAGTTACAAATGAAAGATGATATGTATTATACAAATAGAAAACATCAAATGTTATTGACAAATCGTTTTTTTCAAAATACAATTTTAAATTTAAAATCTTGATGTCAATTAGTCACATCTAATTTTTACAACTTAATAAAATTTGACTTAACGAAAAGTTTTTTATTCTTTGTTCGTAACATATAATTTTGCAAAAAATTATTATTTTTTAAACGCAAAACAAAGAATATCTTATGCAATCACCTTCACAAAAAGTTATAACTTATAAAAATGTAATTATGAACATTTATGTTCAAATTTAACGAAACAACTGAGCCAATTTAATCTTACTTTTACAGAACATTTTGATGAAAAGTGGATATATCTAGTCTCAAATTTTACAAAGATTCACTGATCATTCAAAACTTAGTATAGATATTTTAATGTTAAAATATGATGTAATAGTGCTTGTGCTTAATGCATAAAAGTGAGTATTATACAAAGTTAATAATATGAAGAGCAAAAATAGAAGAATAATATTATAATAAATATAAGAACAATAATATATAAGGAAAAAGGAACATTCATATAAGAATAGGACAGCAATAGTTGAAACCTTAAGTGCTTGAATATTTCTTATGTGTATATTGTCAAAGATTAAAAAACAAAGAAATAAATTAATTTTTGCCCTGACGACATTACAATTTCGAAACTTCAAATCGATTTTTTCAAAAGATGATTAGTAAAAGATCTTCAATATTGTATAATTGTACAATACTTAATGTTCTATTTCATTTAAAAATGGTCTGATCAAAAACTCATTTCATAAGTCTTTTGTGAGATAAATTGCATTAATTAAAATAGTTACTTAAAAAGTTTTATCTATTAAACTCTAATACTGTAAGTGGCAGATCTTCGGAGTTCATTATATTTTGACTTTTAATATATCTATTATTTGTTTCATTTAAAGTATTGGTTTCTGCTCGATTAATTACAAATTCTGGTAATAAAGAGGATGTTACCTCAGAATGAAATTGATAATCCTTATCTTTCCTATCTTCTGTATTTTTAAAACCTGAATTGCAATTGGTTGAATTTGTTCCATTGTTCACATTCATTATACCTGTCCAATTATTGTTACTGTTAAGTTCAGATTTATCTGATATGGAGACATGTTCATTTAAACAAACAGGGATTTCTTTTGATTTAACACTATTATTCATATTTTTGCTTTGTTCAAAGCTTTTCAAACACAATGGTAATTCTTGAGATGATACCTCCAAATGTTTATAATTAACAGTTGGCACAAGAATATTCTGGACATTTAAGTTTATATCTTTATTTGCATTAGTTTCTTCAAAATTTTGTGTGTTTTCTGTATTACTTTTCATAGAACAAGGATTCATGAGATCTATAACGTCTGAAAAATATATAATCTCTCCAACGTTAACTTGGTATGATGATTCAAACATTGGTGACATTTTATCATCTTTATCGTTATCTAATTTAATGCTATCATCCATAAGTCTTGCTAAAGTTTCATCTGAAATATCGATAATTGCAGCAGGTCCATACTCTGGTCGCTTTGGTAAATCAACTGCAAACGTGATCTTGATGTTAATGATAAATTGTATTTTATAATAATTATTTATTTGATATAAATTAGTGATTATAAAACCTTTCAAAATTTCATTAGCAACATAATCAGCAGCTCTAAACAATTCTGCTTTCGTAAGAAGATATAATAAATCTTGTAAATTAGGCCTTAGTCTACCCATTGTACTCCACTCTTCTAAGAAAATTTTTGCAGCATTTTCTCGATGTTTTTGTGCTGCTTGATCAATTATGCTAAAGGTAGTAAATTTATTATTTATTAAAGTAATTTAATAAATGGTTAATTTTTCTAAATATTGATATAACAACAGTAATTACCTAACATGTTCACTATTAAACCTTGGCGTATGAGTATCATCTCGTGGAATAATTGCCATTAATTTTTTCCATGAGTCAGAAACATTTAGTATTTCTGCAAGTGCATATTTATGTGCAAGATGTAACTTCCGAAGTTCTGTGTTTGAAGTAATGATAGAATTTGCCATTATTTTATATGTACTTTGTGGAATAATACCAGTTTATTCTTTGTTATTATGTGGGGCTCGACATGAAAACCACCGAAATCGGCGCAAACAGTAGCTCATCAGCTAACCCAACTTTTACTTGCTTCTATTAGTGTAGTCGCGCTCACTTCCGTTGCCTTTCCAAGAGACCTCTGCGAGCGCTTCCACCACGCGTGGCGAGAGAGAGAAAGTTTCCGCCCGGCAGCAAAACCTGGTAAAACCAGACAGAACCGTCGCTGCCGCTGAGCCATATAGTTGTATCGTATTGCAAAATAAACTTAACATAGTCTTTCGCTTTTGTATCTTCATTCTCTCTTACCGGACACGCTTCCTCTTCCTCTGGAGCTCATTTCTTGGCGCTTATTTGGGTGATACTCCAAAATTATATTACAAATTATATTGTTAAATTGATGAAGTATTTCATTAAATTACTCAGCGGTATAATATAAAAAAACTTTTGTAAATTACGCACTATTTCCTATTCTATAACCTTTTTTATTTTTTTTCTATAACATAACGTATATATTTGGTTTTGGGCACAACACTAAAGTAATGTTCAACAACCAATCAACTTGTACAATACACGTTTGAAAAACATTTGTCATTAAATTGCCATGTTGTGACATATCGACAATCTCTGTTTTATCGACTTACCTTAAGAAAGACATGATGAACTATGGACGTAAAGTGCAGGTGTATAAAGATAAAAGTGTGTTCATCACTCCTGTTTTATAATGGTTTACGTCACAATGAGAACAGCCGTAATTCTTGACCGATTTTGATGAATAAGGTCTTATTTTAAAGACGAAAGTTTAAACTAGGATCCCGTTCGATCGAACTTTTTAAAAAGCTTTATTTTTTTTTAAACCATTAAAAAGTGGTATTTTTCGAGAATAATTTATTCACAAATACAGTTTTCTTAAAAATTCACAAAAACAGGGTCCTCGCTTAACACATTGCATGCGGATATATTTCACCGTGGACTTACGCATACAGCAGGCGTTTTTTCGTGAATCTCGCGGAGATGCAAACCGTTGCCTAGCAACACAAACACCATACATACAATGCCCATCGTATTTATACGATAATCGCTCTCTAAACAAATTTATTAAATACGTACTTTTACATGATTCATGCTCCAGTGACAAACTGCAAAAAACGTAAAAGTACGTTTCTCGCATGCAATGTCTTAAAACGAGATCTTGTTAATAAAAATTGATCAAGAATTACCTCAAATGTTTGCGACATTTTTCCCGAAGAAAAAGATTTTTACAGTGGCCTTTCTCAAAATCTGCGGCAAAAGAGAGAAAACTTCTACTCCCGCTACTGATTTTTACATCCACACTTAAATGGTGTGTTTTGTTTCTGTGAAGTGAACGATTGCCTGCTTGTTTGTAAGTAAAGTGATGATACATTTCAAATGCAAAAAAATACGTTTCACGATACTCGCATGAAGAAGCTATGGTAACTCGCTCGGACATTTTAATGAGCTTTGGACAGATGATTCTATAGCAAAAATAAATAGGTATAAGTTTTTACAATATTATTAAATTTTATAAAAATATCTTATATACTAGATACAGAAATTTTATAATCCATGTGTAGCACATTGGCAAGCATCTAGATTTGGAATTCAGAAATCGGAGATTTTCAAGGCAAAATAATTCTGTCAGTTGTTTTTTTGGTACCGATGTAAACGAATATAATCAATTAATTTATTTTTTTACCCTTATTTGATAGTTTAATAAGGCGTTATTATCCTATTTCTTATATTTATTTCTTCCACTGATTAACGTATGTTCCGTGATAATCTATACTACATAGGACACAGTAGCGGTATAATTTTGTTTGATGACAAATGCATATAAAGTATATACATTTGTCGATTATTTTTTCAAAAATAATAATTAGTAAATATATATATTTTTTTATAAAAATCATAACACGAGTTTATTTCCACACTATCTACGAGGTTTTTCTCCCAACGTTATCTTTTTTATGGTTTCATCTGTAATAATGCATTTTACATTATTACTGTTATTACTATTATTACTATAGTAATAATATATAATATAATAATGTAATAATAAGAGTAATGATAAGAAAAAGTAAAAGAATATAATTATATACATCATGTACACATATGACAGCGGTAATTTAGAATACCAAAGGAAGAAAGAATATATTATCTCACGTAATGGTTTTTCGCGTGATCAGATAATCAAGAAATTATATCCTTGATAATTTCGATACATGACCATAATCGATAGATACGATTCATGTATTTTGATTATATTTATATACGTCTTGTTTTAATTTATATTAAAATAATATGATATATAAGTATTCATTATTTTTAACAAAACATTCGATGAAATTGTTTTTTTTTTTGTTGCAAATTTATTATATTTAATTATATTTTTTAATATAAAAATTATATTTATTAATTAATTATATTTATTATTCTCTGTACATTTGTCGCGAAACGAATACGTTGTACCCAACAGTATCCAATATGGATTTTTGCGAGAAGCACGTTATGATCAAAAGATATACATATGAGAGATACGAAACCGATTGTTATGATGCGTGAAAGGAGTATATGAGAGAATAACCAAGCTTAACACCGATATGATAAACGCATGGTGGGAATAATGTTTCTCACTTGCGTTTATAGTTCATTTTTCGTCCATATCTGTCGCTGAAGTCGCACATACTTCGAGCAAAGGATGGTGAAGGTTGATAAACAGCGAAACTGAAAGATGATGTCACATGAAAACATATCTTTAGTTTTGACACCTCGTGCAATGTTACATTTTAATATAATATTTTCTCATATACTATTTTATAAAGTAGTATTTATTTAATTATAACTTTAGTAGTATATTTATCAATTTGTAGTATCATGTATGTATAGCGTTCTCTTTCCATGAGTACAAGCACCAAGAAATAAATTACTAACCCATAGACAAGTAACAAGATCTAACCTATGGACCAATAGAATGCTCAAAGCAGTTTTCATTTTGTTTTTCTTCTCTTCACATGGCGCTGTTCCTTTTCGAATGGACCGTTGCTGAAAAAAGTTGTATTAGTTCGATAACAGGATATTGTTGAAATCGTTAAGTTCGTGAAGATTATATTATTCTAATAAAATTATTATTGAAGATTTTTTCTTGTTTGATTGAATTTTAATCACTAACGAACTTCATATATGCTGTATGTATCTAAAGATATATAGTTACTGCGGAGTACAGTTTAGTTTGCATGTTTAGTACAATTCGTGCAGTATAAGATTCAAGCGGGAAAGTTTACATTGATTAAAATATAACTGAGACCAAAGGAAGGATGCAAGCTTTTTTAAAAATAGGTAAATTAGGAACAGGAGATACGAAGAAACCTTCTACTTCTCGTACAAAGGAAGAACGAAACGAGTCATTAACACCATGGGTGGAGAAATAGTAAATAGTTTCTAATACTTTATTCTATCTATAACCTTGTTATACTTTATTATATCTTATGATAGAAATTGTTATTGTAAGATATCATTTAACAAATGAAATTTGTAGTTCGTAGTTTTGAATTATAACTTTATATACTCAACTATTTTTATTTTAATTCATCTTTATAGTCGGCCAAGAACAGTTGAAGATGTCGTAGAGCAAGCAGAAGTCGTTGAAGTCTTAAAACAATGTATGGATGGTGGCGACTTTCCAAATTTATTGTTTTATGGCCCACCTGGTACTGGTAAAACTAGTACTATTTTAGCAGCTGCTAGGCAATTATTTGGTACAATGTATAAAGAAAGAATTCTAGAATTAAATGCTTCAGATGAAAGAGGAATACAAGTAGTAAGAGACAAGGTAAAATCGTTTGCCCAACTTACTGCTGGAAGCATAAGAAAGGAGTAAGTACAATCTTCTGCTTATTAAAGAAAAGAGCTTATGTTATTCTCACATACTTATTGTACATATCCAGTGCCAATGATGTTTTAGTAAAAGGTCTGAGAGATTAACTGAAGCAGTACTTGTACAGTTATTTACAAAGTTATTTAAAAAGTAGGATTCATTTAGTTGTTTTCAGGAGTTCAAGTTAAGTATCTTTGTAACTCTTATTACCAACTAAATATAAAATTGCTTGAGGGATTATAATAAATCTTAGAGATATTGTTAACTTTTGATCTCTTATTACAAGCAGACAAAGTATTAATATATTTTAGCATTGTACTTATTGCTTCGTTATTCTATATGATAACAATATTACGCTGAGGCATTTCTAATTTATCTGTAATCTTATTGAATATTATTTATATAGATTTTGAAATATGTATAGTTATATAAATTAATATTTTTAGCGGAAAGAAGTGTCCTCCATTCAAAATTATTATTTTGGATGAAGCAGACAGTATGACCCATGCAGCACAAGCAGCACTTCGTCGTACAATGGAAAAAGAATCTCATAGTACGCGTTTTTGTTTAATTTGTAATTATGTATCAAGAATTATAGAACCTTTGACATCACGTTGTACAAAGTTTAGATTCAAACCACTTGGAGAAGAAAAAATTATTGAACGATTAGAATATATATGCGAGAAAGAAAGCCTAAAAGCTGGAAAACCAGTTCTTGTAAAAATTGTAGAAGCATCAGGTGGCGATTTAAGACGTGCCATTACCTGTTTACAATCTATTGCGAGATTAAAAGGGAAAGGCATTGAAGTTACGATCAATGATGCACTTGAAATTATTGGTGTAATTATATCCCATTCTTTTACTAAACTTTAAAGTAATAATATGTTTTAAGCAATTTGTGAGGATCCTTTCCAAAGAAGTCTAACTTACGATAAAATCTCAAGTCATTTATATTTTATTAAAAGAGCTTTAAAGAAAGGAATTTTATATAATTTTTATCATATTTTTGAACAGATAAGAGAGCTTTCTTTAAAAACAAAATTATTTTTTAAAGTAGAATTTATTATTAAACTAAATCAAATATCTATTTCTAAAAATTTTAACCATTTTAAATAACTATTATGTGGTTGTACAAAATGGTACTATATTTATTATACACAATAACTATATTCAATTCTTTTGTAATCTTGATTGTCATCATAAGCTAGGTTTCTTCTAAAAGGATCTTATTTACTATAATGTTTATTTATTTTTTCAGTTTGTACCTGACAATTGCCTTGATAATTTAATGGATGTATGCAAGTCTAAAGATTATAATAAAGTTGAAGCGTTTGTAGAAGATTTCTTACTGGAAGCTTTTGTAACTTCGCAGGTATTTCTTTAATTTTTTGCCAAGGCACTTTTTGTTATTTTAATTATTTTGACATTTCTTTAGGTTATAGAGCAACTAAGCGAAAGAATAATTTATTCTAATGAATTTTCTGATAAGCAGAAGGCAATGATTGCAGAAAAACTTGGGGTAAATTAAAATTAAGAATTTTTGAATAATATTGCATCTCACGCGCGCGCGCGTACACACACACAGAGCGAGCAGCGTCGCAATGTAAACAATATCTTTCTATTGTGTTTTAGCAATGTAACTACAGGTTATTGGAAGGAGGTAGCGAATACATACAACTTATGGACCTCTGTTACTGTATTATAAAGGCATATAATTGAACACGAGTTTTTTTTATTAAATACAAGTAAAAACGCTTTTTTTTGTATCGTTTATATGATGTATATTATTTTATTTATATTAAGAATAAAATAAATATTTTTTATATCTTTTTGAGACAAGTATTAAAGAATATCTAATATTTCTATCATGAGATAGTTTTAAGTAATAATACAGGAAAGGAAATATAGTATTTGAGTAGGCTAACGATAGGACGTTAGTGTTTCATTAATTATTAAGAAAGAGAAAAAGGAGATTTATAGAATATCAAGTATGCAAGTAATTTACATTTAGTAAATATATTGTCTTTATACGATTTGATTGTATTATTAGGAAATTACAAGAACGACAAGATGACAGCAGGGTACAATTATGACGTATTTCCTTTTTTTATTCCTATGTTCGTTAGGTTAGAATGAATTAGAAGCAAATGTTGCTTAGAAGCGTGAATAATTAGGATTACATTTAAAATAAATGTTTAAATATTCGAGAATTGCTTCACGAATTGAAACAAAAATGTTTGATTCCGGGAACTGTAGCATTTTATGAATTTAGTCGTCTATTTATCGTTTTAAAAAATCGAGACAAACAAAAACGATTAAACATTATCGATACGTTTACGGTACGAATTTAATTGTAAAATATATTTTTTATAATATTCATGGAGTAATTATATATAATTACTAAGATCTTGTTTTATAAAAAAAAATTGAGGAAATTGATTTATTTTGTTATTTACTCAAATTTATGATCGACCATAATAGCAATATTGTAGGTTTTGCATTATTTTAACAACTCAATTTTTATTATTTATATAAGATGTGAAATATTATGTCCTACTTTAAAAAAATTTATGTTAAAATTATGTTTTTTTTTTTTTTTTTTAATTAATTTAGTATGTCCATATGTGTATATTAATGCACGAATCAATAAGATCTTTTCCTTACCATAAAAAGAAATTATTTAATATTCATGACACTTTTGTTAATTTTGAGGATAAAATAAAATATTTTGTCTGTTAGAAGCAATTTTTAGTATCAATTGTTGTAATAATGAATTTTGTATGAAAAGTAGAACCTAAATAATAATCTTATGTAATATACTTCTGATTTTCAGTTGCACAATTTAGCAATCTGTAATAATACTCTCAAAACTTCTTGGTCTAAAAGATTTGGATAAGTTGATGATAAAGTAGAATGGAGATGTTACCATTATCAATGATGCAGTTACAATTTTGGAGAATATGGGTCTGAACCATGAAGTTTTGAAAGAACTCAATCTCTTGGATTGGAGATCATAATAATGGAGTAATTATATTAATTGGTGACATGTTAGAATAAGCTAAACGATTATTATATAAAGCAATACATATGATAAGAATAGTAGATGAATTTGAAATGTACAATTGATCATCTTAAAACAATTATGTATAAGTTTTCAGAAAGCATGGAAAATTTAGAATCCTATATCAAGATTGCTATGATGTTTTTGGGCTTTAAGATGTAATTATTCATTTTGTAACAACTTCTGCATTGAAAATTTTTAATGAGTAAGACAACCATAGTCTAAATAAATAATGTCTTTATTTTTAATATCAATAAGTACTATAAACAAATGGCAGAAATTGCAATAAATACTGTATTAGCAATTTATGATCATGTTACATAGGATGTTAACTTTGAATTAATAAGTATAAAAGAAAAAGTTGGTGGAAAATACTGTATTAGTATGTATATAGTACTTCAGTCATTTTCAGATTACAAAGATAATACTTGTGTTGTCTGCATTGCTTTTTTTCTAATTAGGGTTGATACCTTCAGTTATTTTCAAGAAAATGACCTAAGAGAGGATTTAGCAGTGCCTGTCTGATGTCATAGGTAATATATACGTGATCTATAAAATATAAATAATCTGTTCATAGCTTAATGAGTTAATATCGCTTTGACATTAATAATTTTTTTCAAAGGTTAGGAAATGTCATATTTGCAATCTTAACTTGCCCCTTTATGTCATCAAAATCCAAAACAAAATATAAACTTGATGCCACTTTGGACGAAAATTAAAGAATATTGTACAAATATGAGGTAGAAAAATTTATTGAAATGGTAAAATTGCTCAAGGAAACTGGCATGACACTTGCCAAGGGGGATTTGATGATGAAACATGTCATTTTCTTTTGTGAAATGTTTACCAGCAGTTAGACAGATTGGTGGTTCAGAAATAGAAGTAAGTTTTCATACAAAGTAGTAACATCTTTTTTGTCCATATGTCTTATTTGTCCAATGATGACAAAGCGCACTGGAGGAGTAAGAGTTTGGAAAATTGATCTTTAATTCATGTAATTTTTGCATTATTTTACCATTTAATATCATATTAATTGGTATTAAAATAAAAAGATCTTTTTGAATTATCTATCTAAGATGCCTACTTTTGTGATGTCTCTGATGATTATAAAATTATGAGATCTGAAGGCTCTGTATATATATTCATATATAAACATAGTCTTGTTTATATGAATTATATTAAAATATAATATATTTTTTAGTAAATTTCTATTGGAGTGGGTAGTTATATTGGGTCAAGATTCAAAGTATTAACGTCAGAGAAATTTGGATATGCAGATGTTAGAAAATTATCTTTTGGCATCACAAAAGATTGTTATTAAATAATGTAAGAATTCACGAGGCAATAAAATGGTTAGAAGTTTTGATAATATTTTTTCCATAATACTTGTGATCTAATTTATGCAAGGAGAATTTCACATATGTTTTTTATACATTTTACTGATCAGACTACCTGAAAAAATATAAGTCTAACAAGATTCAATGTATCTTTGCTTTATTGACGTGTGTTCATATTACAGCTTTGTGTTTAAAATGATATAAAAGAAGATATTAATAACTTAAATATGATGAGTATGTAAATCTACTTAATTTTCTTTATTTTTCATTTATTTAGATTATTGAAGAAACTGAATGTGCAATCCAGGATGCATTGTGCATTGTATGTAACGTACTTAATACTAATGATAAAAAGATTTTATGGTGGTACAGCAGGAATTTCATATATATTGGTATGTGCAGTAGAAGCCAAGATGATCAATACTTCAGAGCAATATACATTCCATGCATTTGTCAAGGCTTTGAAAGCTTTTCAAATGGCATTGGCAGAGAATTCAGGTCTTTCTCCAGTAGATGCTTTTGTTGGGACAAAAGCTCAATAATTACGAGAAAATAATCCTGCTTTAGGAATAGATTATTCAAATCGTGATATCGCATATATGAAAGTGTAAAATGTTATTGAAACATTAATAAGCAAAACTTAAATTTTGTTTGCCACTTAATTACTAAGAATGATATTGAAAATCGATGACGCGTACTTACTTTGATAAAACAATTCTGCTAATGAAGTCTAAAATAATAATATTTTTAACTTCAATATTATTTTATCAGAAATAAGATTAATGATAGTTTAAAATTATTCTGGGCTAACAATTGTTTCATTCATTTGTATAATATTGTATATTCACATTTCATATTTCTTTCACTAATATGACATAACATAATGTGAATTTATATGATAATAAAAAATTAAGATACTTTCTATTCTAGTTATATTTTAAAAATCTCTTCTCTATTTTTAACAAAACAGCATACTTTCGATAAATAAATTGAAGATATGAAATAAGAAAATCAATTTCTGCATAACATCTATTATGATTATTTATATTATTTATTCTATTATGTAAACATATGTATTATGTAAACATTTGTAGGAAATTTCAGATGTATATTATCTTATTTAAAATAACACATTCAAACAATTTTCTAAGTTCTATTTGTAAAAAGAATTTGTGATATAATAATGTTAAAATATATAATAATGTATTGCTTTAGATATAAGAACCATACTTGAAATTAAAATGATACTAGATGAAATATCTAAAATGAGAAGTAAATTTTTATAAATATGTATAATACATATAATAATACACACGCCAAAATGAATATATTTATTAATATATTATATTTAATTCAAATATTTCAAATACTAGTGATTATTTTTCATTGTCCAGTTTATTTATTTATATATATTATTCACTATTTTTATATAGCGCTCCTCAGCAGTCAAATAGTTAAATATATTTATTATGTTCCAAATATAGGACTGACATATAGAATATAATTATAATATCAACACAAACATAAGATATATTATTATTATAAGAGATGGGTTCAAATATTGCACAAAAATATAATTGATACTTTTAATTTATTTTTAAACATTTTTGAATATAGACATTAATATATATTGTTATGCTCTTTATTGATAAAAGATTGATTATAAATTTGAGAGACAAGAGAATTTGTATTGTATTATAGATTAAATCTTAGATTTCTTTTCTTTTTTTTTTGGTTTCTTGCATAAAATATATATAGACAAAAATATATATGTTGGAGTCACATACAGAATTTGGACTATGTCTTCCTCGTACTTGCCATTTATATTGCTGATAACAGTGCATTTTGGAAGAGTTACATGTTAATCATATTAATTGCCGCATTTAATAAGTAAGTAAATCTTCGTACATTCACCATTATATTGTTCAACAATGTCCTCATTCGAGCCACTCATCTGGACTTTGATCATATTTTTAATATATAATATATCAACGCTCATCATTATGTACAAAGGAAGAGAATTCCACTACGATTAATTATTGGTAATTATATAAATAATAAAGAAAGATCAGTAGATAAAAATATCCATAAATTTCAATCATTATCGTCTTCATTATTCGTATATGATATTTTGCTTATTCAAACTAAGTGTAATAATATGAAAGAAAACATCCTAATTGTCCAGATGAGTAGCATCTCTCGATACAAAAAGAAAAAAAAACAAAAGTAAGTGGATATATTAAACCGATATATATACATATTCAGATAAGCTCTGTTACGAACAGAACAGAATAGAAATAATTACGTGCTAATAAATGTTGATGTGCTCTCGAATCGATTTTAAGGATGTAAATTCTTTATGTCTTTCCTATTGCTTAAGTGAATGACGATTTTGAAGAAAATAATAGAAGCTTTTAATTGAGAATAATATTTTAATCCTTAATATCTTTACGCGAAGAAGGATGACCAAAAATATAAAAGGGTGACATATAGATTGCGTTCCGATTCGAGTGCACGCAATTATAGTGGGTACATTATTCTTTTTTTTTTTTTATTTTTTTATATTGTTCCTGCTCATTTATTTATCCACGTATTTGTAATACGATTGCCTGCTCGAAATTCCAATGATCTCTTATCGTTCCGATGGTTGCAATATTGGGGAATTGTAGCTTTCATGAGAAAAATAATTGACATGTTGAGGATGGCGCAAATAATGATGTCGATAACGATAATAATATCGATGTAGACAAGAATCCTTGTTGATACGACATTGTAAGAAGGTAGCGATGCTAGGTTGCAATTGCATTAGATTTAGGGCTGTCGTGACACAAAATTCGTCTTCCATGAGAGCTCTCTTCTCGTTTTGATTGTTACAAACTTTGTGTACTTCTATTGCGTAATTCGTTAGACATTCATTCATTTCATTTGGTATCTGCAACGAACAAGAAAATTTTATAATTTTATATAATTATATATAATTTATATATAATAAATATATACATCAGTATATACATTCATCAGTGGCATCACAAAAATATTCTGGAGTTATTATATAGATCATATAACAAAATTAACTGGAATCCAAAGGGTTAATATATATATATATATATATATATATATATATATATATATATATATATATTTTATTTTAAATATCATTTGACGATGTTCAACTTTCAAGTTTATCTGAGAATTGATTTCAATTCTTTTTAACATTTTTTTTCTTTTTTTTTATATTATGATATGGAACAAACCAAGATAAAAGAAAATTACTTTTATTTGTTTGGTCAATATTTTATTAATTAAAAAATTAATTAAAATAGTCAGTATATATGAATATTGTAGTTAGTGTAAAGAATTGCATTAGGTTTACGCTTGGATTGTTGCATGTTTAGTGATATTTAATTATAAATACTGACCATTTCTTTAAAATATCAACAAACAAAATTTTTTACAAAATGTTTGATGACCCTATAAATAGTAGCCAAGGAAAACGATGAAGTATAAGTTATGAAGTATAAGTTATGTACATACGCAAGCTTTACATATTTGAAACATAACACATGGTAAACGTAGCATCTGACTGTTATCTCCAGTTAAATTATCAACAATCTTACATTGTCGTTCGATCTCCTCCAAATTCGGACAGTTTTTGTTTTCATCCGAGGCTAAATAAATAAATAGAGAAAGAAAACAATACATTAATCATTTTATTTCTATCTACAATCTAAATATTGCAATTACACATGCCTTTTATGTACACACACACATATATATACATACACACAATATACCATCTACCATCCTTAACGTCTATATCGTAGCCGGTCTGTTTGTTTTCCTTTTTTTGAATATTTTCGTCATTACGAAGGTTTTGCGTCAAATTATTTCGAGCATAAGCAGCCTTTTGAGCTTCTTTGCGAGCGGCTAGGCTATTTCTAAATTCGTTCAGTGCTTTACGCATTTTTTCTAATGAATATGCAGTCGCTAGTCGGTTCATGATCTGATCTTTTGCCTATTAATTATAAGGATTAATCACAATATTACCAAATATATTTAGTGAAAAATATAAGTACAATCAAACTTTTTACAATATCGTATTTAATCATAACGACATTCTAAATGTCCTATGATACAAATATTCTTGTATTAATAACTAATTTAGATTTTTTCTTTTTTTTTTTTTAACAAACCTTTTCTAAATCCATACCAACGTTATTCAATATCGCATATATCTGATTAACTTTCTCCTTTCTTTCATTGTTCTCACTTTCTGACTCACGTTCGGGATATATCAAATTTTCGGCCATGTTCTATTGAAAAATGGATTCATCTAAGTGACGGATAAAGTTATTGTTTCCCTTGTAAGAAAGTAATTATTAACCCGTTTACATTTAACAATATTTTAACGAACTTTCCACCTATTCCATTTGAATTGTGTTTTATATTAAAAAAAAAATAATAGAACACTGAATTGAATTATAATATTGAATTGGACAAAAATACGATAAGTAAGATATTTATTTTACTTTTATGGCGTAAAAAGAAGAAAAGTTGTGATGATCAATGGTGAATGTGTTAATGATGTTAGAAGAAAAAATATATACCTCATAGTATCGTTGCAACATCCATTCGTCATCTTTATCTTGTGTATCTGACCTGGCCGAGAAAGTAGTCTTCTTCTTCCTACGATCGATACCAAAATACTGAGACCAATCGGTACTCTTCTTTTTCACTTCGATACCTTTCTCTTTTGATATATTGATCTTCGTGATATTTTCTTTTTGACCCTTGGAAATAGGTATTACTTTTGGAGTTTCCGATATATTGACACGAATATTTTCATGGCCATGATCATAATGGTGGTCTTGATCATGGTTGTGATCATGATCATGGTCTTGGTCATGATCATGGTCATGGTCTTGGTCTTGGTTTTGATTGTGGTCGTGGTTATATGGACGTGTATAATTATGAGTCTTCAGAGTGGATTGCGTACCGAATAATGCACCTAGATCTTGCGCGACCTTTAAAGAAAATTATGCAAATAATACAAATCTTTATGGCAATGTTAACAAACGAACAGAAAAAGAAAGAACACTTACTGTCGGTTATCGATCGAAACTGAACCTACCTTCGGATTCATAATTTGTCTCTTCACTTGTTGGAACTCTTTTGGACTTCTTTTAGCTACCGGATAACGTTTCCCTAAAGTACGATATTTATCAATTTCCTGGCCCAAAGGATATCTTGCATTTACATTTCTCCGTTCAGTAGGTAAGAAATAAAGGATACTCTGTTCCGTATCCTTATCCGCGAAATCATTTTCCCCGCCATTTCTTCTTCCTTGGTCTGGCAACAAATCTCCTTTATCGAAGAGCTCGCTCCATGACATTGGACCTTCATTCCTGTTATGTAATAACACCGAATGAAAAGGTTAACGTAAAAAGTAAAAAAAAGAACTTAGTAAATATTTTTTACAAAGAAAGAAAATTCACGTGTACGTTAAATATACTAACTCGTAGAATTTATTTTCTTGGTTGGTCCTATATTTCTCGTAAATTGGTGCATCTAAATAGTTTTCTTCGGATTCCTTTTGAACATACGGATAATCGTCCTGTAATTTCCCCAAAAACAATTTCGCCAGTTCTCGATCGTCTATGTTTGTATTTTCCGTTGCGCTACCCCTTTTATGATTGGAACTTCGTTCACGTTCTCGAAAGAGTGACGGTACGCGTTTCTAAATCAGCAATAATATATATAAATATATATATATATAAATATAAATATATATACATAAATATATATATACACATAAATATATATATATATATTAATTATGTGTGTGTGTATATTTTATGCGAAATCAATCATCTTTTGGAATAACATTTTTGTTCATTTTTGTTGAAATACGTTAGAGTTTTTAATTGCAAATAACCTTAAAGAATTTTTTTTTAATTATTAACAATTAACAGTAAATACAGTTGTCTAAAAAAATGCTACAAAAAAATATAACACAGGACGGTACACACATCCTCTTTAAAAAGTATATCTTCAATCGAAATGTTTTTTCTTTTTAATTTTATCGAGGAAAATCAAGCTCTTTTCTTTAGATCGATCTGTATAATGATCATTTTCTGCGTGTATGTGCCGCTATGCTTTTATTTATAAAAGTACTCGCACATTTTAAAGCGCATGCTGAAAGAAGAAAGTCTAAAAAATACATATATGTAACGTTAATCGTTCAAATTTGTTCAAACTTCCTGTGTACACAATGCACATTTATGTAGAAAAAAAGAAGTTATTAAATAATTATTTCTATAGCATTTGCTAATTTTTATTAGGAAACTTGATTTTTCTCGATGAAATTAAACAAAAATTATTGATCGAACTGAGATTTTTGGAATTTTTAATCATTCACAAACTTTTTAATAAAGATATTTTTTATATAAATTTAAATAATTCTTATACGTACTTATACGTATTAAAAATTATCATATATTTAATTTTGAATAAGAACAGAAATGTTATTTCTAAAAGTTATCGGGTTTGCGTTTAATGAGCCTAAGCTCTCTCTCTCTCTCTCTCTCTCTCTCTCTCTCTCTCTCTCTCTCTCTCTCTCTCTCTCTCTCTCTCTCTCTCTCTCTCTCTCTCTCTCTCTCTCTCTCTCTCTTTCATAGTCTCTAATCTCGAAGAAAAGTAGACTTTACCTGCTCCTGCGCGTTCTCCAAATAATCGATAACTGACTTCTCGAGCAACTTGTTGTTTATACCTTGAAATCCGTCACCCACCATTTCTAGTTGTCCATTCTCTGGAATCACAATTCATCTGAATATGAGATATTGCGTTGCGATTGGTTAGTTAGAATTTTTTATATGCGTACACCAAAATTAAAATCAAATAAATTTTTTTTAATTTTATATAATAATAGTTTAGGGGTATTAAATGATTTTTTATCTAAAAATATTAATTTTTATCAGAATTAAACAGTTTATAATATTAAGTAAAATCATGGCTCGTTGATAAGCTCAACAAAAAAACTTTATATGTCCTATATCCTTTGAAATGAAACATACTTTGATCGATCACTATAGTATAAATAATATAATTATATTATTTACCGCAGCATTTCTCAAATTATGTTCCGCAAAAAATCAATAAATATTAGCGTGAAAAATTAGGAGAATTAATATTATTTTACTATTTTCATGTTTTATTTTGGAGAATTAAAACTTGAAAATAAATGTTCGTCTTGTTTTCTTAACTCTTATATTTACTTAATTAATTTTTTTTATCATTAATATCTACCTACTCTATAAAATAACTAAGGTGTTCCATTAAAATTACAAGATTTGTGAGATGTTCCGTCATAGAAAAATTTCGGGAAACGCTGGTTTATCGTATGTTTGTTCTCACCATTTGGTAGAAATTCAAGTTTCTCTTCTCCTTCTGGCAAAATTCGATCGGCCTGACGTTCCCTCTCGAACATTCTCTCGACGTCACCCGCATGGTACTTGGGCGAAGAAAAATCATTGTAATATTCTTCAGAAGCGGGTTCCAACGATATTCGTTTTCTTGTAACAGCATCTAGTGCACTTCTCAGGGACTCTTCGTTCGTCTCATAGGGCGCAGAAGCGAGCGCCGTTATTCCAACGCTGACTAGCGTCAAAATCCAACCTTGTCCCAACATCTGCTAATCCAAAAAATCAATAAGTCCTGATGAATGGATAGAAGTGACCGCTAGGTGCAAACGGGAAATATTTTCTGCCTTTCCTTATCCCCCTTATATCATTATTAAATATGGTTCATTTAAAAAACGAGAATAAAAATGTATATATTGCGAATGCTTATATTAATCAGACTTCTGTTTATTAAATTATTCAATATAGAAATGTTAATGAACTTAATTATATTTGAGCAAATACCGACTTCCCTAAAGGAACAACGAAGTTCTATAACGAAGAAATATTGATGAAATAGTTAAAACGATGCAATAGTGTATACTTGAATGCAACGATTGATAACAATTAAATGAGATATGAACGTATTTGATGTATAAAGTCTAAAAGTCAATAATAGAAAAATGTTTTGCGATCTAAAATTATATTTTCTTCAATATCGATAAGATGACATGCATTATAACACACACACTCGCACGCACACACCCACATACACACTACATTTAAATATTATAAATAAACAAATATATATATATAAATATTAATAATATTAAAAATAGTTTTGTTATATTAATAAATAGTATGGCGGGGATCTTATATCACTAATATAATCCTTCGTTTTACGTCATCGAACGCGTATGATTTGTTGCCCAACGTAAGATCAATAAAACATACTACATATTAAGAAACAAACTGATCGCTTTAAAATTAATGCATTATATTTTAATATCGTCAATTATCGTTGTCAATGAAAGTAAATAGATATTGCTAATCTCTTTTTAATGCGTAAGACTTAATAAGCAACGCGAATATTAAATTATGTCTTGTTCAACGGAAGTAAAATAAATTTTAAAAATATATAAAGTGAACAGTAAAATGTCACTTTTTTATAAGAATGTAATAATATACCAATATAATAAAAGCAAGAATCCCTAACGTCAAATTAGTTGGCGAGTGTCTATAACAAATATAAATGTAACTAATTTTTTTTCTTTTTAATAAACTACTCTTTTAATACAGATCGTTCAGACTTTATCATTTAAAACATTCAATTTAACACGCATGTTTTAGCATAACATAATAATATTTACGTTAACGAATGGTATACTCGATTTATCATGAAAGTTCATAAATAAATTTAAACGTAACGTTGAAAAAATGCGTTAAAATTATAATTGACGATACGTGAAAGAAAAATAAATAAACATATTACGAATGATATGAAGTAAAATTATTCACGCTCGTGAACATCGTCTTATCACAATATCGAATGAACATTAAGGAGAAGGTGACAAGAAACGAAGAAGCGTGCTGACATGATAAGGACAATGAAAACATAAATCATATTTCGATCATTTCACTTACTGTTCTCTTTTTTTCTTTCTCTATTTATCTATCTCTCTCTGCCTCTTTCTCTTTCTCTCACTCTTTCTTAATAATGTATCAGCATGACACGTAAAGTAAGTCGTACGATTGTGTTCAATGTCCTTTTAATTCGTCTTTCTTTTTCTATATCTCGTTTTCTCTCTTATGCAATGGTTTCTCGAAACGTGGTATTCGTTCTCTGCTTCACGATCACCCATGACGGGAGCTTTTATATAGAAACCCTTGAGGATCGATAGAAACGCGCATGGAACTCTCCGTTTGCCGGTAGCAGCAACAAGTAAAGGCGTATGGGGTGTGCCTGAAGAAACATACCGACCGAAAAATTATACGGGCATTTGGTATACCTGTTTTTATTCGAAAAGGCTTATCTTCTTTGATTAAATGAAAAATAATGACTCACATGAAATATAAATAAAATATTACGTGTCGTTTCTATCACGTACAATAAACTTGAAATTTCGCGAATGTCTCATGAATTATGTTAATCCATTCGATCGATGCTGACAACGTTTATTTTTTCACCCATTTCGTCCTTATTTTTATTTATATTTATTTATTTATTTATTTATTATTTTTTCGGATTAGACAATCTATACAAAAATTTAATAACAACGTAATTGTATATTTCCATTAAGTATATCCGGCATTTAATGCGTTAATTTCGTAACTCCACGATATCAAAAAAGTAATATTAGTTGTGACAATACAAAACGTTGAAAATTTTTATAGCGTGACCAAAGTCATCGAGATTATTACTAATTTTAAACTAGTCGATCTAGATAACATTTCTTTTTATTAGAGTTCCTTATTGAAGTTTTTCATTTTATTGATGCATTCCTGTATTCCTTGGTATGACATGGAAATTTTCTGTCACACATATATATATATGTACACACACACATTTTACATTATATAATATATCACGTATAGCATTCATATAAAAGTAGCATTATTATATTTTATATCTTTTTAAGGAATACGAAGATTTTGATTAATTTTAACTCTTTGAACCTATTTTCCAGGTAAACGATTTTTTAAATAAATTATGTGTTCTTTTCGATGGCAATAATTTCCAAATTCATCACCTTTTACATTTATCAAATGATACCTCGCCTCTATTTGAACGAATACATATTGCGCGTGCTTAAAATTCCGTAAATATCGCATACATATTTCGCTTTCACTTTAAAAACGAAGGACAAATTTTAGGGTAGGTTCTTATCTACATACATATATACATACATATATATCTATATATATTCGTTATATAACAAGAATTCGTGACAATAAATTTTTTCTTCCCATAGAACATTATTTTACTACTTCAGCTACATATACGCAATCTTGCGCATATTAAAGCTAATTTCTAGATCGAGAGATGCAATTATCATGAGAGAGAAAGAGAGAAAGAGAGAGAGAGAGAGAGAGAGAGAGAGAGAGAGAGAGAGAAATAGAGAGAGAAAGAAAAATAGAGAGAGAGTATAAAAAAAATAAAAATTTTGTATGGTGATATGGCTTTATCATTTTCTATACATATAACTTATTTATACTATCAATTTTCTAACATCCCCTCTCTCTTCCAAGTCATTTCTCTCTTAGATCTTTTTATCATTTAATAATTTGCCTTTTGGTTCGCATTAACGAGATTTTTTTGTCATTCTTAGTAAGCGGATAACCTAGAAGAAAGATAGCGCTTATCTGTCGTCATGATAAGTCGTTATTTTATCAAAGATAACAGTATAACGGATAACTGAGGGCAGTGAGAAAATATTTTTGACTAGTGTTAACGGTCGGTTTTTCGATTAATTATATGTACGTATATATAGATATTTATTTATCATTTGTTTATTTTTTTATTTCCTTAGAAAATCTTTAAAAAATTTAAGAACAATGTAATACGCCATAAAAAATATATATATATATATATATATATATATATATATATTACGATATAAAATACGATAGTGCTCAAATTAAAATTAATTTCTTTTCGTCAACGAAGAAGAAGAAATGAAAGTATAGTGAGTGTAAAATGCGATGATAAAGAATAATCGAAATGTTATACATCGTGGAGAAACGTTGAAATATGTATATATAAATGTCTATTGAATATGTAAGTAAATATGTAAGCAAAATATATATACGAATTTTCTATATGCGATGATTTTAGCTACAATTGACATAGATTTTTAGATTAAAATTCTAGGGTTTTGAATTTTCGTAATAAATAGAAATATGGAACTAGAAGCGCAAGAAAGAACTAGTATACCACCGGTTTTTCGAGGACCTATTGTTATCACAGTACAACCGCAAGGTACGTCTATCTATATGTATACGTACCTATGTACGTAAATATTGCATTTTCTTTGTGCCTTCGCTTCCTTCATTCTTTCGTTGTTATTAGATTATCTTGAAATAAGAAATATTTACTATAACGTTACAACCAGGTGAAAATAACTCGGGCAGAAGACCAATACCAATATCTACTACGGACTGGGTCTCAACACCCAGATCTCAATTGAATGTACTCTCGGGAACGCATTTCTTAGCCGGAGTTGAACAATTGGAAATTCAAAGGATAATCAACTTCAACGGCCGTAAATTTCTTTTTTTTCGAAACTATATAAAATATTAAAGTTTTTCAAAAAGTTAATTTTCAATATGAAAATTCAAGACACATATTTGATAACACACGTTATGATTACGTAGCTAATCATATAAGTGTATACGTAGGTGTATCCGTAATCGTGTTGCATATGCATATGACATATTAATTGTCATATTAAACTTAATTTATTATGTAATTAGATATAACGTAGTTCAGTAACGTATATATTTTTAGACAAGATCCTAAAAAGCTTTTTGTTTACATCTATATATATTTTTTTCTCGATATGTCATTGTATGTATTATACGTATAATATAATACGATGTTGTCATTTGGAAACAAAAACATTATAACTTTTTATATGAAATATCGATATCGAAATGTATCATAAATCGTTAACAACTTTCCGGAAGACCTAATATCTCATATATATAATTATATATCTATATATATATATATACACAATTATATAGGGTAATTATAAATTAAGGGCCAGTCGAATATCTTGTTTGTAGGAGCAATAGAAAAAAAGAGTATTAGGAAAAGTTTCATAATTTCAAATGAATGTCAAATGTTTTAAGAATATGGAGTATAATACTCGACTACCGATTAAACCAGAAATTGAATGATCGTTTGTTTTTCTTACGGAACCCTATATTTATTTTTTATTAATTAGATATTTTAATCAATTATTTTTAAAAAAATTATTAAACAAGCACAGGTGTAAAATTAATAATTAATAAGACATTAGTGTATATAATTACGTAACTAACAGTATATACTTTCAATGTAAACAATCTTAAGATGTAATGAAAGAGGAAATGAAATATATACAAAACAATGTTACTATAAGTTTAGTTACCACTTCACTAAACTGTTACTTAAAAACAAAAAAGTTAAAAATTCATTTATAATAATAACAACAAAAATAATAGCTTATTTAATTCTATAAATATTCAAAGTATCCACCATTTTCTTATATCTACAATCGATATTTTGTAAACATACTTTTTTGTACATTTTGTAACCTTTCAGGTGTTATTTGATTAATGGCGTTTTTAATTTTCGCTTGTAATTCTTGTAAATTTCGGTTTCATTAAGATTAGTATTACTAATGTCTATATGGTATATTTCACAAGTTAATATCTCGTTATTTATTAACTTTAGACCAATATTTGTTTAATAATTTTTTAAATATTAGTTAAAATATTTAATTATTAAAAAAATATAGGATGTTCCATAAGAAAAATTAACAATTATTTAACATCCGGTTTAATCGATAGCTGGCGAAATTTTATTAAGTACTCTACATTTTTTAAATATTTGATACATAAAATTATGATACTTTGTTAATATATTTTTTTCTATTCTCTCTAACAAAAGAAATATTCAACTAACTTTTAATTTATTATTAACACACACACACACACACACACACGCGCGCGCGCGCGTATATCTCGAACCTTCATTTTTATCTGGAAAATAATCATCCAACTATTTATTATTTTATACACTTTTTTAGTATTTGGATTATCCGGAAATAAAAAACAATATAGAGTGAAAATACCAAAAGCTGAAACGATCTTTTTAGCTACGGAATCTTGTGCGGACAACGAAGAAAGGTACATACGTAGAGTCGCAGATTTTACGTTAATTTTCTTAGATCAAGCTGGAGAAACGGCGTTTGTTATTAAGAAAAATTCTGTATGGAAATATATGCCTGGACCGGTACACGTAAGTAATGTGTAGTTAAAATTCTTTAAAGAACATCATTCTTTTTCTTTTATTTTTGTGTTCTTTTAACTTAATACGTTAACTAACTTAATACGAATTAATTTTGTGCAAATCGATATAGTCGTTTGATAACATTCACAACTTTTTGTACATAAAAGATACAAAATTTATAGGCATCATTTCCATGCAATTAGAGTTGTTTTATGTAAAAAAAATACATTTTTAATGTTACAAATATTACTTTTTAAATGAATCTTAAAAGTGTTTAAAACAAAGATTTGTAAAATTGTGTGCTGATCATTAATAACTATCCAACGTGTGAATCGTCTTCACTTGATCTCGATTCTGTTCTTGACTGATTACATTTGAGTATCCTAGCCTTAATCTCATTCTATATTTATGCATGCCTACACATATAAACACAAAATGGTATACAAGATATCCCTAAAGTAATCATCTATTTTGATGCAATATTAACATAATTGTATATACAATTCTGTTGAATATCTATATATTTATAATTTCTTAATTGCTTCACATTTGGACCGTTCAATTAAAATTGGTTTCCAAATTAAATTAAACAATGCTTAAATTATTTTGCCTGGAGTTTGATAAAATGTTTAAATTAGAAAGTAGAAGGTATGATTAAAAAGTAAATTAGAACATCATCAAAGAATTAATAGTATATCCGATTTATAGGATTGTATTGATAAGATTGAAAGATAATCTCTGATATGTTTGAACATGTATTCTAAGAAGCAGTAGATTCCTTTGAAATCTCGAGAGACATTGATAGTGTACACCCCCAGAAACTTGTAATTTAAGTTTTGTTTTTTCAGACATTTATTTTCTAGTATATATATTTCCTTTTTATATTATAGCAATATCATTTCATGAAAGTATTTTTGTATTATTCATTTTATTTTTTAAAATAGATGATTACTGCAGGGACATATGCGTGCTAATTTTTTAAATGTCTATAATTCATATTCTACATTAAACATTTTTCTTTTTTATTTACGAAGAAACTTACGGTATCGAGTACGGGTTTAATTGGGAGCGTGGAGCAAAATTTCTCTATGTTGGGCCCAAGTTTTACCGTTTACGATGCTTTACGAAAACCTTTGTGTAATATATACGGACCGAACACATGTAGTTGTTGTATGTACAAGGAATCACAATTTCAGGTAACACTGTAATTTAATAACTTTCGTTTAATGAATTTCCTGTTAAGCTGTTTTTGAATAAATGTAATTTTTATGCCATGTATTCTGGTAACATAACATATTATGGAACATATTATTATTAATTTATTTAATAGAGTACTAAATATTAAAAGTATAAAATGCATAATATAACAAAAAATAAATTTACACTATATTGAAAATGTACAAGAAAAGTACAATGAAGTACAACAAAAAAGATACTTATTTTTTTTTTAATATCTCCTCATTTTAATTCTTTTTTGATATTACTTCTTTATTAAGTCCATGACGATTCGAACAAACTGTTTTAATTATCCATTGAATAAGAATTTGAAAATTTATTAGAATTGTTTGAGCTATTTTCTTAAAAATTAACAATTAATTTGTAGATCTTTACGATCGTCATTCTGAAATACTTCAAACGATTAATCTGAAATTTTAGATAACCCTTTTTTATACAGTATGTAAACATCGTATAAAAAATGTTACTAGATTCAATCAAACTAATTTTTGACTATGTCTATAAAAAATAAGTCTATAATAAACACATACACATATTGCCAGACATAAAAAGAAGAGAAAAAGAAATTCACTATTTTAAATACTATCATGATTTATGTAGATCTTTAAACATAATAAAAAGAAAAAACAAAAACAGTTCTATTAAATATTACAGTAAATAATATTTCCTCGTGGAATTTGTATCTAATCAAAAAATTTATTTTCTTATTTCTACAGATTATTTCGATTGATGGTTCACATCAAATGGCTTCTTTAATGCATCAGTGGAATAATACAATCCATGATTACACTTTATTACTTACTTTTCCATTAGATCTCGACATAAAATTAAAGAGTCTATTGCTCGGTGCATCTTTTCTAATGGTATTTAAGTCTACGTAGTTTACTATTAAAGCTTGCGATTAATATTTATTAATATTTATATTTCAGGAACACTTATACTTCGAAAATGTTAAAGGAACGTGAAAGAAACAAACAAACAAAAATTCGAATCGAGAAGATGTTTATTTATACACAATTACCTGGAATAAATTGCAATCAAGTGCGATTAAATTGTATAACCCGATTAAAAAATGACAGCTATATTATCGCCTCGTTTGAACTGCTTTACGAAATATATTAAATTTTCTAACATCACTCATCATCGTATAATACAGAGCGAAATTTTTATTGGTAGATGAGAATGAGAATCTACATATTTAAGGCGGAATTATTAAAATTCGAACGAGTTTTCTTGATCGAAGTGCCATCTAGCATAATTTTTAAGAAACTTTAGTAATCAGAGCTGCATTAAATAAGTTATATTCACGTGATTAATTATGTCTGTAAAAAACAGGTTCACCTAATTTAAATTCTCATAAAATGTTTTTGAAGAAATAAAATATATTCATAGAAACACGAATATGAAAAAAAAATTTTCGTATTCGAGTATATAGTTAGAGACAAATATTTATGAAATATAAGTATCACATTATTTGGATTCACATATTTAACTAATTCATGGTTTTGTTGAGAATTTGCGATTCGTAGTTTTAGGATCTATAATCTTTTTATTCATTTCCTTATAAAATTGTAGATTTTTATTAGATGTGAGAATACATACATCCCATACAATACGTATGTATAATAAAATATATCGAGTAAGGTATGTTAGACTTGGTTATCACAATAAAAGATCGGTATTACGAGGTAAGTGATGAAAAGGGTATTATAAAAACAATCAATAAGGAATAGTAATAGTAACTTTGTACGTAAAAAAGTATGATCATCAATTCGCTCGTCGCAATATGCAGTGATAAAAATGTTCTGCAGATTACGTATCGAAATAAATTAGAATGAACACGGATTAGTGATAAAGATAGAAAAGAAAGAAATAAAAGAATTTTTTTAGTCTTTCGCAGTCAGCTTTTACAATTTATTTTATTACATGCCTGTCATTATTTGATTTGGTGAAATAAGTTTACCATACTTTATTTTGATATTAGAGTCGATAGCTGTCAACTTTAATTTAATAGGATATAACACAAATAAATGTATACTATATTTGCAATAATTTTTAGTTAAAGAAATAGAAATAATGCATATGATAGAACACACTGCTTACGAAGTTATATTTTAACTCAGAAATCTGATATAATGTATAATTTTACTTACATAACGACTTACTTTGAAATTACACTACAGTAGTAGATTATATGCTAAAGCAGATATCCTTGTACAACACACATACTAGATTAAAATTTAATATGTTTGGAATTGAAAGAGATTTTAAGAAACATTGTTCAGTTTATATGAAGTCCTTGGAGCTAATTAAAAAAATTACAAACTGTATAATATTATTTTAAAGTCACTTATAAAACTAGATATAAATCCAAAAAAATGAAAAAGTAACAGGTGACCAAGTAAAGAAGTTTATTTTTGTTAAGACCAATAGAAATATACAATATTTATTGTTACATATAAACAGGATGATACACATGAGTGATAGTGAGAATTTTAGTGAAAAAGAATTCTGTATTATCCAGGCATACAAAAAATGGCTGATTTAGTGGCTTAAAAGACTTTTGCTAGATTAGTTAAACTAGCATGAAAATATCTGGCATGTAAAATATATATTATGAAATAATATATTTGTTATGCTAAGTTAAGATTATTTGTATAGCATTTTGCAGTACTGTACTAATAATTTAACTGTACATCTAATGGTCATAGATATTAGTTGGTGATATTTGCCTACAATTAAATCTAATGATTTCAATATCAATCTAAAATTTTTCTGCAGTGAAGAAAACTATATAAATTGGAAGAATAAGAAAATCAAATTACAGAAACACTGTTTGGAAATAATTCAGCATTTTGAAAATCAATTTATCTTTCTTAAAAGTTCCAAAATAATTGTTGAAAACTTTTTTGGAAGAAATGTAGATCTTGAAAGAGTGTTTTCATTACTCAACACTTATCGGTCTTCTCAAAAATCAACGGAGCAACATAATAACGGTATTTCGGATGAGCTCAGGCTGTATTAATAAGGAACGAAAACGCCCCAATCTCGGTAAAGTCTAGTATTGACCAAAAATGGGGCAGGTAACCAGACTGGAGTAAATGGGCAAATAAATTATTCATTTTTTTTTTGTTTGTGACCCAATCGACGTTACATATATATATATATATATATAGTAAAAATATAATTTTTATATTGTTTTGGGTTTTCTAGGTATATAAAAGATGTCTGGATAACATATGGGTACATCCAGTGAGATTGAAGAACTGAAGAACACTTGGCACATGTATTAACAAAAGTTGGATATAATTTAATATTGTTTGTTATAAGAGAGTCAACATTGCAAAATGTTAAGATAGTTCGTTTAAAATATAAAATAATTTTACTGTTCTTTTTGAAGTATTACTGAAATTCTTTTTATTATAATTATGATGTATATAACAAAAGATCATATAATTGGAATATGTAATATATATATATATATATATATATATATATATATATATATATATATGTATATTTAATATATATATAATATATATATTTATACATATATAAATATATATACATATACATATTTTTCTTTAGGGTATTATATAATTCAGGATAAATATAAATAAATAATGCAGATACAAAATAAATTATTTATTATTGAAAAATACTAATATACAATGCATCTTTACTACTAGTGTAACTTGCAAAGTATTATATGTATATATATATATATATATACTGTATGAGAGATTGGTAGGGACGGTGATGGAGTATGGAGCGGAGATATGGGGGTGGAGGGAGCGGAAGGAAGTGGAAGCGATGCAGGAGAGGTGGATAAGGTGGACACTGGGGGTAGACTGGTGTACTCCGGGTTATTTGATAAGGGAGGAGATAAAAAAGGAAAAATTTAGGATAGGGACTGGGAGAAGGGCGGTGAATTTTGAGAGGAAATTGGAGGAGGGTAGGGGTGGGGTACTGGCGAGAAAATGCTGGGAGGAAATGAAGAGGAGGATAACGGAGGGAAAGGGGTTATCGGGATGGGAGGAGGAGAGAAGGGAATTCTGGGAAGAGAGGGGCAGTGATATAAAGGAAATGGAGGAAAGGAGAAGGGAGGGGCAGGGAGTGTATGATGGATGGGAACAAAGGGACAGGGAGTTGCAGAGGGAGGAAAGAGAGGAAAGGATTAGAGGGGGGAGGTATAATAGGTGGTATAAGGAGGTGAGAGGAGAAGAGGTGCCTGGGTATCTGAGGAAGGGATGGGGGGAGAGTAGGTGGAGGAGGGTGGTGAGATTTAGGATGAATAATGAGATGAGAGGGGCAAGGTACTGGGAGGCGGAGGAGAAGAGGAGGTGTAGGATGTGTGGGGAAGGTGAGGAAACGTGGGAGCATGTGTTGGGAGAATGTAGGATAAATGAGGATGGGGAAAGCTGGTGGGGGAAAATGAGGGAGGTGTTGGAGCAAGGAGGGGAAGGTGAGTGGTGGATGAGGGAGCTGGAAAAGAAGAGAGGGGAGGAGAGGACGAGGGAGAACGGGGGAAGGGAAGAATGGGAGTGTGAATCGGAGAGGAGGTGAATGTATGCATGTGTGTGGAACCGGAAGCCCATGGTCAGGGAACTAGAGCTCTCTCTCTCTCTAGGATAGTAAATTTAGTTAGCGATAAAATTATTAGTTGTTAAATTAGGTTAAGTTGTTATTTGACTAATAGATTATATTAAGTTGACTAGTAAGTAAGATAGTTTTAAGTTAGTCATAAGGTAGATTTAGATAGATGTAAGTGGATATAAATATGGTCATGGTTGTGGAGGCAAGGGGGGGTGAGGAGGAGATTGTAAAAGGATTGTAAGAGGTTTGGGTACGCTCCTCGGAAAAGCGCCTTCAAACCCCAAGGGGAAGAATAAAAATATCTATATATATATATATATATATATATATATATATATATATATATATATATATATATATATATTTGTAGCCTCAAATGTTTTTCTTACAGGGAATGCTGATCTGTAAAATGATGATGTGTTATTATTGTATTAGATGTTCGTAATATTTATATCAGAAAGCATTCGACACAATTATTAAAAAATTAGTCAATGTATAAAAGATTTTTATTATATTTTATTTCACTATAAAAATATTCACTATATCACTTATTTATATTACTTATAATATCATTTAAATTTATGTTGGAAGTATAAAAATTGTAAAAAGTAATTGTTACTGTATATATGTAGACACTTTGTTTTCAGTTTGACATATTAATTAATAATGTTGGACGAAGTCAAAGGACTTCATGGGAACCAATGAACCCAAACCTCTTACAATCCTTTTACAACCTCCTCATCAATCTCCCTATCCTCCACACCTATGTCCATATTTACATCTAACTTACATTTAACTAAACCTACTTTATAACTAACTTACAATTATCTTACTAGTCAACTTAATATAAATTACTAATCACAAAACAATCAAATAACAACTTAACCTAATTTAACAACTAAAATTATTAAATATCCAAATTTACTACGTGATAGAAAGAGTGCTAGTTCCCTGACCACGGGCTTCCGGTACCACATACATACAAACATTCACCTCCTCCTTTATCAAATATCCTGAGGTGCACCAGTGTAACCCCAGTGTCCACCTTATCTATCTCTCCTACATTGCTTTCACTTCCTTCCGCTCCCTCCACCCCCATATCTCCGCCCCATACTCCATCACTGTCCCAACCAATCTCTCATACAGCCATAACCTTCTCTCCCAATCTCTCGCAAACCTTCTTTTCCCTATTCCCCATACCTGCCTGACCAATGCTCCCGCCTTCCTGACTCTTTCCCTCACATGCGCATCCTGAACCCAGTTCCTATGCATTCTGTATCCTAGTTAGGAGAATTCCTCCACCTCCTCGATTCTCTTTCCCTTCCATCTCCACTTACCTCCGCCATTCTCCCCCTCCATTTCTGAATCTCATCACCTTCGTCTTCTCCACGTTCACTTCCAACTTTTCCCTATCTAGGATAACCTCCATCTTCCCAGCATGTGCACCATTCCCTCCTCACTTTCCGCCAACAACACTATGTTGTCCGCATAGGCCAGACAGAACACCGTCTCTTCCCCCAGCCTTGTTCCCCCCCATCCCCCATTCCTCAACTTCTCTTCTACATCCGCTATCACCAGGTTGAAGAGGCACGGACTCGATGAACATCCCTGTCTCACACCCCTTGCCGTCCAGAAACTCTCTTCTGACCTCTCCCCTACCCTCACCTTACTCCTCGTCTCCCTGTAAATCTCCTCTACCCTACTCCTTAGTCCCTCCTTCACCCCCTTTCCCCATCGCTTCAAACACCATCTTCCTATCCACCGAGTCAAACGCCGCCTTTAGGTCCAAAAAGATAGCCACTACCCGCCCGCCCTTCCTTTCCAGCTGCCTATTTACTAAATAATTTATCACGTAAATATTATCTATGACTCCCATTCCCTTCCCGAACCCTGTTTGACCACCCTCTTCCCCTCTACCTCCTCTCTCAGCCTTTCTGTCAGAACCCCCACATACACCTTATAAATTGTTGGCATTGACGTCACTCCTCTGTACTAATCCACCTTATCCCCCGTCCCCTTTTTTAGAATTGGGGTTATAACTCCTTCCTTTCACCCTTCTGGCCACCCCTCTCCTCTCCACACCCTATCACATACTCTCCATACCCACTCTACCACCCTCTCCCCACCATACTTCCATACTTCACTGGACACACTATCCTCCCCCGAAGCTTTCCCCTTTTTCAAGTTATCTATCGTCCTCCTCACTTCTTCCCTACTCATCTCTGGCTCCTCATCCTCTCTCCTCCCCTCCCCCCGCCCCTATTAACCCCTCCACCCCTCCTAGCTGTTGCAGTTTGTATTATGTTCTACTATTTTTTTAAACATCTCTCAGTTGGTAGTTTTGTTGTATAGTGTCGTTGGGCAAGTATAGTTTATTGGCTTACTAGTATATTCTATTATTAATGGTGTATGATCCGAGGTAAGGTCCAGACTGGATGTTATATTCAATTTGCTTAAGCCCTCTTACAATTGCAAAGTCGAGTACATCTGGCTTCTTATTTAAGTCTGTCGGCCAATGTGTTGGTTTCCCTGCCAATAAAACATTATAACTATTATTTCTGATCGTTGCCTCAAGTGTTCTACTTCTAGTTGTGACAATTCTTGAACCCCACGTGGTATGTTTGGCATTATAATCCCCTGCTGAGATGAATTTGTCGCCTAACGACTGAAAGTAATCCTGCCATTTATGCGAGGTAATTTTTTGTCCTGGCGGTGCATATATGGCCAAGATTTGGAATTTATTGGTGTTAGATTGCACTGTAATTGTTATTGCTTAAATGCGTTCTTGGCTAATTTGACTATGTAGATGGTGTTTGATGTCACTTTTTATTATACTGTAGTACCTCCGTGTGCTCTCCCTGATGTTTTGTGTCGTATATATTGTAATATGAGATTTTTATATAACTTTTTGTAGTAAAGTGTGTTTCTGAAACGAGGAATATATCAATATTATTGTTGGCTAAGAATGTTTTTGTTTCTATGACCCTTTGTTGTAGTCCGTTTGCATTTCAGAATGCTATTTTCAGGGTGGCCATTTTTATTTCTTAGATAGCACATTTGTGAGCAATTGTAGTATAGTTGTTATTTGTTGCGTTTGTTGTTTTAGTATTGCGTTTTGTTCAATTATCATTTTTGTTAGTATTTCTGTATTTTTGATTGATTGTTTGAGAAGTTCCATTATTTCTGTAGCGTCATTTGTTACACTTTCGTTTATTAATGTTAAATTTGCAGTTACCTGTGCATAACTTCTCGAATCAGTAAAATTTATATTTTTCCACATAGTATTTGGAACAGAGTGTGTATCATCTCCTAAGTCAGTTACTTCAGATTTTTTCTGTATACTTTGCTATAGGTGCACTCTGCTTCGAAAAGTAGGGAAAAGTTTTCTTTACAGTTGCTTTCTTATCTCACAACTTTTGTAACTAGCTGGGTGGTTTCTTTTGCAATTGTAGCATATTACTTATTCTATCTTACCTAATGTGCGGCAGTTAGTTGATAGGTGATTTTGTGCACATTTTACACACGCAGGTGTTCTGTTGTAATAATTTTTGGTATGTCCGAATTTCTGATATCTTATGCACTGAGGTATTTATTTTTTATGTCGTGGTGGTTCTACCTTTACTGTAGTATTTAGTATTTTACTTATATTGAAAACATCCTTATTATTGATTTTAAGTTCAAGTCCTACCATGAATATCGACAGTGGTTGTTTCATATCATATTTCGTCATATTATTTACTTTTCTTGCCTTGTGTCCCAGCTTAGTAAGTTCATTCTTGATGGTTTCAATGTTTGTTTTCGGATGTAAGCCTCTGATGACTGCTTTGTAGCTTTTTTTCGTCTTCAGTTGGTATGTATGATAGGCTGTGTTTTTAGACTTTAGAGCTTGTGTTACCTTTCGAAATATTTCCGGAGTATTGGTTTGTATTTTACTTTGGTCCAGTTTTGTTTTAAAATATAATTTTCTGTCCCTACTGTATAATTAAGCAATTCGATAAGTGGTTCTATTATTTGAGTTACAACGTAAATGGGTGGTGGTTTAGTAATATGAGGTGTAGTTCCTTCAGTAATGTCCATTTCTATTTCTTCTTCCAATGAGTTAAACGAATTTGACAGTGGTATTTTTTGTAACCAGTGTTCCATCTCAGGATTGTTTGCATGCGTGGTTATTTTACGCTTTTTATTTGCTATAACTTCCTTCCAGTTGTTGTTTTGATAATTAGTGGTCGTTTGGCTGTCTTTTTCTTCGTTATTTTCTAATCCACAATACACACTTGTGACTGGATTTTTTGGATCTACAGTTTTGTGTATAAATAATTGATTATATTCTTTTTTTTTTTAAGATACATTTATCGCCTTGGGCGATAATTTTTATCAGCTCGATAGAATTCATGTCGTTGTTAGACGGTCTAACCGTCGCAACGCTCGCCATTCGTCATTTGATCTCCTTTATCTTTCAATCTCCGTCTCTTATTAAACAATCTCAAACGTGATGTATCTTAATACGATATTCATTCTACAACGACCTGAATAAAATTAGAGGATATTATTTATGTATCTCATTATCGAAAAGTGGAACTTCTCGTTTTTACTCTAGTAGTATAAATAGTTTCTATTAACATTAACCGGTTGATATTTGTAATTTTGCTTATGTCAGCGGAATACTGTACATACGATTATAATTTAAGAACAGATCTTTCTATCTAATCGTTTAAAACAAAACAAAATCTGAAAACGAGGAATAAACGCTCTCGCTCTAAACAGAATATTATTTTAGAACGAAAAGAAAACGCTCATATTAAACTCTTGTTTGGGAAACTTCTTGAAACCTCTCAGATACTACATTTGTAAACACATAGAATGATGAAAGATTGAGTAACTATCTACAACGTCATATATAAATAATTAGTCATCGAAATTAACGACATAAATATCAATTAATTGTTTTTTATCAATCGTTTTACGCATAACGTATTATTAATCGTACATAATGATTTATTAATCGTTATATTATATAATAATAATTATTTTGTTCTTTACACAAGAAATAATAATCACGAAATATTTGCGATTATAAGGAAATAAGTATATGTTTAATTTGCATTACATAAAGATTTTTATTTATATAATATCGTCAGATAGGGAAATTTGCTGCCTAGTTAATAAATATGTATTTATATTTACATAATATGTAAATATAACGTCAATGTATGAGATGGCTAATTAATTAAGCATATATAGGTCAAAGTTAATTGTTATCAGACGATGCATAATTCAATATATCTGATTAATCGGTTTTCAATACATCCGACCTATACAATAAAACCAAAACTTCTTCTAACGGAATGAGTTCTTCTTCCGCCGTATAATCCGTTCTTATATTTCGCGAAGTCTCCTCTTCGGGACGATTCGGACTTCTCCTCGCGATAGTTTCGTTTGTTATCTCTCGGCAATCGGTCATCGTGTTATCTTCGACGTCGGAATCAGTAACCTAACTATCTTCCCGATGTAAATCGTCTAGTTCCAAGATACGTTCAGATTGATTATCGGTATCGTTATTGCTGTTTTTGTGTTCTTCGATCTCCTTTCTCTTGTTGATTATCAATGGATGATCGGACATCTCGGACTCGGATTTCTTATTGTCAATATCGTCCTTGGTATCAGTAGTTTCTGCTGTTCGATCATTAGCAGTCCATTATTCTTCCTTGTTGTGTCGGTGGTGGAACATCCCTCTGAGATCCATTAGTAAATTATCAACAGATATTGCAATGTACTCTGATACAGAATAAAGGCACTCAAGTGCTTTTTCTTTTAATCTCATGCTGATTAATATTCGCACCTGGTCATCGTCGAGCCGTTATGTGACTCGCAGCATTCTTAACCGCCTGTCCCAATTATCGTATTCACCGATTTTTCTTTTGAAAGTATTTGCGAGATCAGCCACATGACTAATATCAATTCTTTATCTGATTTCCGGATAATTTCCGTTTTATTCTCCTTATACCACGAAGACCTCTTATTAGCTCTAATTCTCGTCGTACAAGTTCCAATTCTGTTTCGGCCAACCCTCTATCGCTTCTACGGCTTTCTTCTTCGCCATGATTACAGATTTCCCTCAAAGAATCTGTAGTTACTTCGACAACATTTGAGCACTCTTCATTTATAACACGCGAAGCTGTACACGTCGTTACGTATTTTGAGCCCACACCTCGGACGGATCTAATTCTATTAGCCGTTGAATCAACCCGGCCTTGTATCCCGAAGTGCCACACCCAAATTCTTTGCACTTCTCTTTCAGTTCAGTCAGAGTAGCATTAATCTGTGATTTAGAAATCTTTCCAACTTCTTTACTAAATCGTGTTTAACTTCAATCTTCAATACGGATACCACTTATGTCGTATAACAATTACACAAGGGCGTTACTCAACTTCTTCACGCCACACGAAATTACGATTTAATCCAACACTAATACGCCCCATTAATTATGATCACTTATGGCTCACTTCTATTTCAATTCCGGCTGATCCTTCACAATTCTGTTGGATATGGAAGTGTGTAAATGAAATATAATTGACAGTAGAGTTTTGTAAATAACACAAACGCTTATCATTCGCAACGATAGATTAACTGCGATATTTTTAACAAGTCTGACCACTCAGAGCGCTAGAAAATTGGACTTATTTTAAAAAATCTACAAACTTGTAAATTTCAAATTAACAATTTTTAGTTTTGGTCACATGGTAGTTTATAGCTTAAATAATTTGTCATACAAAAATGATTTAAAAATATTAAAAAATGGCGGCGCTGCAGCTGATGCCGTAGAGATCCTCCGCCGGAACGCGTATCGGTGACTGAAAATAGATTACTGTAATGACACATCTGAAAAAAAAATTATTTTCTCATTCATGAATATTCTGGCTATATGTCACGTACGAATGTTTTATTTTTTTGAGAAAATGGCATTGAGTAAACGAAATACTGTTTCTGCACAGAAATTTGACAATAAAAAAATAAATATTAACAAAAATAATTAACGTATCGTAATAATCGTTCGATACTTTGCAGATAATGTATCTGAAAGTATTGTGTTCAAATTTCAATTCAATCAGTCCGGTAGTTTCCAATATTTCTTTACAGTTAGGTCAAAAAATAGCTTCGAGAAAAACGTAAAAGAAAGTAAGTATCCAATTATTTGGGTGATAAAGTAGTTTTTTTACACACTCATTCGAAAGAAAAGATTTTTTCAAACTTCTAGGATGGTCAAACCCCTTAAACCTGGTCACTCAATCGCTTTTTCTCTAAAACAAACCTCTTCTTTTCTTTACATAAACAAATGCACCTCCCAAAAGACAAATCACGCTTTCTTCGACTGCCGATTGGTTTATTTCACACATGCACACACACACATGACTAATTAGTCTAGAACCTTCCATCCCTTCGTTCAACTGTCGATTGGCATATCACACACACACTCTCTCTCTTTGTGTACGAGATATAATAATAAATATATTTACTCAGCCATATATCGTCATAAATAGTCTCTATTGGTAGATCAAAGTCGATACGCTATCTATTTGAATTTTCCTATAAGAAAATTCTTTATCATTAAGTTATCGTTAAGTTTGTAATGTTAAGTTTATTTGTGATCGAGATTTAGCGAAGATCTGTTTTTCTGCCTCTAGAGAAAAGTTTCAAAGCACTTCGATCAAATTACTGTTCTATATTTGAGTAAGATCTTAAATAGTTCATTTGTATATATATTTTTCTAATAGAGGGATTTTTAAAACTTTCGAATAGTCTTTAATTTGCGTTCTTATCTAATAATTTATAATGAGCAAGCGAAAGAAAGAAACAATAACTAATGTAAAGGATTAGGCATCAGGGCGGAGAGATAAGAGTAGTAGAAAGTAGTACAAAGTAGAGATCAAAGTCTTGTAGAGAAGTGCAGAAAGAATAGAATATAAGAGAGTAGAGTAAAGATTACAAAAGAGAAGAGCAGAACAAAATAGTTGAGTATTGTCGATTATTGATTGTCAAGCGATTGTACAGATGAGAGAAAATTTGTATATCTTGAGAACAATAGAGAAACTGTTTATATCTTTATTCTAATAAAAGTATTTATGTATTTTAAGTTATCTATAAAAAATCTAAAATTTAAGTTTTCTAATAAATCATTATTTTTATAAAAAGTTCTCTAGTTTATATTATGCGGATAAATACCCCTCTACGCGCGCGCAATGGGTAACATTGGTGCCAGAAGTGTGACGCCTAGTGAGTTAAGGGGAATCTAAATCCGGTAATGCAACAAGAGTACGGGACAAGCAACCAGCAGGATGTTGTAGTGGTGAAAAGAGGCCAACTGTGGAGAATAGGTGATATCCTGTCCTGTCCAGGATTTCAATTCGAAGGATGCCTAGACTATAAGATCATTTCAATTGTTGGCTTATTCAGGATGTTATCAAACATATTCAGATGGTGTAGCCGGACTTCTCACTTGTTCGTATAAAGATGTTTTCCTTTTTCTCTCTTTAACAGTTACACAGACCGTACTTATACATAACAGTATATTTTCATTGTTGTAATTAATAAATAATGGAAGGTAGTCTGAACCTACAATTTAAACCTACGTTGATGTCGATTTACCTCCATAGATCAATTACCCTCAATTTGACCTAAAATGAATAACGGATGAGCAAGTACGTATATGTGTACTAGGAGTTCGCTGGACTAAAATTTACTGGATAAAAAGTTTACATCAACTGAGAATAAGCTATCCTCACTGTAGCTGGTCTACGTAAGTGAATGAAACCAAGGAGCTACAAACGTAAATTGCCACGTGACATTGCTCACTCTTACGTCTGAATATGCGAGTGCTATCATCGAATATAGCAAGGTAAATTTTCATTATAAAAGTACGTATATCCGCTTTTAGAGATTTTACATGATAAATATAAATTTTATAAAATTCCGATAACCTTCGGAGTCCTTTCAAATATTCCCGAACGCATTCCTTTTTGGGATGTCTGGCAACACTGTATCTCCAAAATAGTAACATTATAGTAATACATATAGAAATAATGCCACTAAATGTGGCCTAAATATGTTAGTATTACTTTTATTAATATTATTTTTATTAGCTTCTCTTATAGTTCTCCATTAATTGCCATTGCTATTTCAATATTGTTTAATATCGTGACATGATTTCCGTCAACAACGTGTACTTCTACTTTGCCCTCAGTTATCTGAAAATAACAGTATTTAATAGTAGATTAATGTTATACTCATTATCTATAAGAATTTTCAAAACTTACATTTTGTAATCCATAATCATACGAGATATGATGTACAGCCGGTAACACCGGTTTGAACAACGTGATTGGTGTTCTTATATACGGTATTGGCTTTGGGTTATATTTCAAGGATGCTTGCAATCTTACATAAATTGAGGAAGTAGCGTTTCTTTGATCTCGATTCAAATATAATTGCTTGTATTCAGGAGACAATGAATTAAAGAATGTATTTAATTTCTCATCCCACGTTTTGGATGTTTTCAATTCTTCTGCTAACTAGAAATAAAATTCGAAAATCGGTATGACAATTGCGAGAAATAGAAAAAGAAAAAATTGACAAACCTGTTTACTATTAACAGATGTAAATATCTCTGTTATGCTAACAAGAACGTTGTTTTGCAGCTCTTCCTCCGATGACGATTTAAAATATTGGTTTATAATTTCTTTCATTAGCTGAGGAGCACCGTCTATCAAAATTAGCCGGCCATTAAACCCTTTGGCTTCTAATTGTCGTGCGAGTTCAATTGTTATAAGCGATCCGAATGAATATCCCACCAAAGTGAAATCTATTCGATCTTTAAGTTTCTCTTCTATATGCTGTAATATGTAAAGTTATATACAATTTTAATCCGACAGGTTCAATAATATTTAATTTAATTAAATATTTCTTTAGTAAAAGAGTATACCGGTAGAAATGATTGGGCCATTTCTTCTATAGTTCTTAATTCGTAATTTGCCCCAAGTTGGAAACAAGTCGCAGGCGACTTAATTTTCGATTCTAATGTTTTAAAAATGATACCAAAGCCTTCGATACCTGGAATGAAGAATATCTCGCCCCGACCTTCCTCTGGATTAGTTTCAAGGGGGATAATTATTTCGGAGGAAAATTTCTTGCCGAACAATTGCATCAACATCTTTATACCATTGAATGTTTCTTTTCTAGAAGTTTCATTGTGATTATTATTATCTGACCTCTCATTATTCATTTCCACAAGTTTGGCAAAGTTTAATTTGCGAATATCTTCCGCGTTGAGATATATTTGATACTCGCGCTCAAATGTTTGTTTTATTTCTACACCCATCATAGAATCCATTCCAAGTTCAGCCAATGTAGATTGTTGGTTGATAGTTTTTAAGTCTTTGATACCTGTAATCAAGAATTCGTTATTTAAGTGAGATAAAGACAGTAAAAGTGAGCGAAAAAAATCAAATTATGTAATTTAATAATAATCAAAATAATAAATAATAGCATTGATTAAGCGAAACTTACACATAATTTTTAAGACAGTATCTACGACATTGTCCGCACCGTCACTACCTGATTGTTTTTCAGCGACTATCATACTTGCAACAATAGGTCTATCCTGTACCAAAAATCGATCGAGTTCTTCTAAACATGATGTTATTTTTTGCTGTAGAGTACCACCGATAACAAGTTCCTTATCGTTATCCTGCATGTCCGCGACAAGACCGACGTCTCCAATCGCTCCCCATTGAATAGCTAATGCAGGCAAACCTTCTTCTACTCTTTTTTCGCATATTCTTTCCATAACGGAATTAGCCATACCATAATTCGTTTGGCCGGCATTTCCTCTTCCGCACGAGACGGAAGAGAAGACAACGAAGTGTCGAAGATCTGGACAAAGCTTTCTAGTCACCTCGTCCAAACGTTTCGTGGCCCAGGCCTTTCCTTTGAAAGATTCTTCAAAGGTTTTCATCGTTTGGTTTTTACAAATACTGTCTTTTAAAGAAACCGCAAGGTTGAAAATACCATCGACGGGACCTTCAATTATTGCTGATTTCACTATAAGCTCGCAATCTTCTCGTTTAGTCGCATCGAGACCGACAAGGATTTTAATATTCACGCCGTATGATTCCCATCTTTTGATTCTCATTTGTTGATAACCATTCTTTAAACCGTTTCGCGAAGTAATGACAATATTTTGAGCATTTCGAAGAACCAACCAATCGATTAATTCTAAACCAAAACCACCCAAGCCGCCAATGATTATATAACTTTTGTTCGGAAAACATGTATAAGAAGGTTCAGCCAAAATCGGTGTATTCAGTGGTTCATTATCTTCGCGTACCTTTATGAGTACCTACGAAATTCAAGATGGATTTCGAGCTATAATTTATGGATAGTGCAAGTAAATGAATATTAAAACAACGATCACAACTTACTTTTCCAATGTGCTTTCCAGCTGCCATGAATCTAAAAGCTTCCTCTACTTGATCCTTGCCGAAGATAGTCCTTACAATAGGTTTGATTGCATTTTCCTTAAGGAGTTTGTTTACTTTCGAATATATTTCATCTTTGATTTCGTCATTGGTGATCATAATTTGATCTAACATTACAGCGTGAAAACTAATCTCCTTCGTAAAGACATCGATGTCTAACGGATTATTTGCGGCTAAGTCAAACTTTCCAATTTCTAAAAAGCGTCCCCTATGGGCTAAACAACGCAGAGATGCTAGAAGTTTTTCTTCCGCTAAAGAATTTAGAACTATATCTACACCTCTACCGTTGGTTTGTTGCAAAATCATTTGTTCGAAGCTAGTATCTCGAGAATTTCCAATATGATTATCATCGATACTGGGAAATGTTTCTTTAATGAATTTACGTTTCTCTGGTGTACCGACGGTAGTAAATACTTCACAGCCTTCGTGAAGAGCTAAGGTAATCGCGGCCTGGCCAACACCACCAGCACCAGCGTGGATAAGTATGCTTTCACCTTTTTTCATTTCTCCGTTAATATAAAGCGCAGCAGTACATGTGGAGTATACACATGGTACTGTGGCTGCATCTTCCAAAGTCCAACTTTCAGGTATGGTCCAATTAAAAATGTCGTCCATATGGCAAAGATTTGATAAGCATCTGAAAAAAATATTATTTATTTCATTTCCTATCATTTTCACAATTACCTTCTGTGCGCGATTAAACCTCAATCTTTTAATTTGTAATCAGTTCACCTGCTTGAATTAAGTCCCATAACACGACGACCACTAATACTGATTCCGCTATATTCAATTCCAAGCACACCGTCAACTTCTTTTCTGTCTTGTTGAAAAATTTCTACTCCGATCTTACCTGTTGTCAACATTACGTCTTTAAAGTTCAATGATGCATAATGGATGCGAACAAGATCTTCCTTTTCATAATTCTTCATAATTGGCCCTTCGACCCAACGTATCGAACTTAAATCTCCGCGTGACTGTTAAAAAATATTTTTATAAAAATTTTATTGTATTATTTTATGATATTTGTTCAAAATTTGAAAAAAATGATGTTACATACCAATTGATTAACGAAGGCGTGGTAGACAGGTTTCGATTCGCGAGATGGAAGTAGCTGATGCCTATATGATCCCCAAACGTTCCCTGGTCGTAAAACATTGATGACGAGATCGGTTTCGATTTGTTCCGAATAAAGGGGCAATTCTAAAGAAAATTTCGGGGCTTTGAGATCCTGAACTAAAACAGCTCGGAATATATTGCCTCCTGGTTCTTTCTGTAAGCAATTAATGAATCCTAAGAGACCAGATTCAAAGTTTCCTTCCTCAACAAGTATCACCCTCGTGTTATCCTCTTCTGTTTCATTGTCAAGCACAGTTTGTACTTCTTTCAACCAGTTAAATTCATTGCTTTTAACATTAATTAACAATGTATTTTTCGGAGTTTTCTTTATCTTCCTTAACAATATCCACGAGTCCTCGAAATTACGTTTCTCCAAAACTATACCCAATTGAAATTCCTTTACAATTGATAAGTCCAATGGTATATTTTTCTTTTCGCGCGATAAAATGAAAGCTCCATCTTTTGTAGATTTTAAAAGTTGTTTTAAGCTATCCTTTTTCTTATCGGTCAACAAACGATATCCAACTGCTAATAGCGCTACATCATCCGTTCGTATATTTTCCAATTCTAAAATGTTGATATCTTCAGGAACGTCTTCTTCACCAAATCTGTTTGGTGGTGCAAATATATTAATGCTTCCTTGGATCAAAGGCAATTTGGCTAGAATGTCTCTCAACAATGGAGAAACGAGTTTCTCTGCTGATATATCGTCATCATCCTCAACGATTTCTATCGTTTTCACATTGATCAATGGTATATTCTCAAGAGTAATATGCATAGATAACGTTAATATTTCGCGTAATGACATTTCCTTCCTATCACGATAAGCAATGAATTTATGTTCTTCGATAATTGGTTCACTAACAGGTTTCTTCCGAGAAATCTCATTAGCCCTAATATTATGAATCTCCACACCACCTGCTACAATCACATCAATGTTCTCAAATAATCGTACAGGTACATCTGAAATAAGAAAATCGCGTCATTGTATATCAGCAATGGATATAAAGGAATTTGCTATATAATTTCACGTAGCATTAAGAATAAATATTTACATTTTTCGTCGGTTTTTAAACTTTGCAGATATCGTTGATGAGCATTAGTATCTATTATCAATTTTCGAATTCCAGTCGGTACATATAAACTTCGGGTATCTAAAGCGAGTATTTTCATCTGCAATATGTTATCCAAGAACGCCACCCAATTTTTTTTCCACTCGACATGTCCTTTCTTTCCTGAAATTGACGCACTGTGCAAACTTCGAAAGAGGCCGCTATATTGGTAACCACGTAGTTTCAACTCTTTATAAATATCTTTCGCGTCTAATTCTTCTTCCTCATTGACAACAATCGCATTGATCGCATCAAGGGGTTTTTCCTCCTTCGTTAAGTTCGTTGCAGCACGAATCATTCCAGTAACAATAGCAAGATTCCCTTCGACCACTTCGAAATTACCACTGCCTGTTTATTTTTAGATCGACATATGTTAAGTTCTTTAAAGCAATATATAGATACAAGTTGCATAAAATAATTACCTTTTTGAATCACTACAATCATTTCAATTGTGCCTTCTTTCGGAATGGTGGTAGCTCGATTAAACTTTACATTTTCAATGACAACGGACACTTCCGTGTATAGTTGTCCTATCATCATGCTGAAAGTTTCCCAAACCAAACATAAATATCCTGTCGCTGGAAACAAATTTCTGCCATCGACCACGTGACCACTAACGTACTTAAATTCTTCAGAAATGATCGATATGTCAATTATTTGTTCTCCAGAATCAATTTTCTCTTTCATTTCGTAAAGTGCCACAAACCAGTCGTCCGAATGTTTCCATCTAAACACATTATAACGTTAAATTTTTATATCACATTCAGAAGAAGTAATTATTAGCCCTTTTCGTTTTTCTACAACCCAGCAATTCTTACCTAATGAGTGGGGATATCATTGGTGTACTTCTACTGACCGGATATTCTACGTGTGGATATAATTTAGCAAGATCAAGTTGTAAACCGGCATTATAGAGCTTCCCTAATGCTTGTAGAAAACTGACCACGTTATTTTTATCATCTCGATGATTTAATGCAATATTTCTTACGGTTGGTTGCAGTGATTTTCTTAAAATTGCTTGTAGTAGATTTTGCGGTGCAATTTCAATCGTAACAGCATTATCGGGAATCAGAGCTAATGTTTCTTCAAAGAGTACAGGTTTCAATATGTTATTGGTATGATACTCGGCTGACGAGAGTTTTGCGACTGATGTCGACCATTCGTTGCGTGGTACCGATGTACTGAGCCATTTTTTACTTCGAGGCTTTGCTACTGTTATCACATTTTTCAAAAATGCGAAAAGTTTCGATCCAACTGCTGCCATATAACGGCTATGATAAGGAACATTATTGCACGATACCTCTTCCGCGAAAACTTCGCTTCCCTGCCAAATACAAACATATTACGTAGGGATTCGAAAAAATCATTTTATTAGAAAGAAAAAATCATTTTATTAAAATTTTTCTTGGTTAGTTCATAATTAGCTTCAAACGAACCTGTAATTTTTTAACGAATGCCTTCACAGACTCGGTCGGTCCGCTAACAATTGTACATTCTAATCCATTGTGACATGCGATGTCGATATCAGCAGGACACCAATCCTTAATATCTTCATAGGAAAGCCCTACCGTTGCCATAGAACCATGAGGTATTTCTGTTTCTATCAAGGCCATTCCTCGCGAATACGCTGCTAATATCATTTCCTCCGCTGTAAAACATCCATCTGCATAGGCACAACCAAGTTCACCAACGGAATGTCCGATTACGTAATCCGGTACTACACCCACAGATGTTAAAAGATCTACCAAGCCGATCTGTAAAGATTTTTTCCTTTGTCAGATCTTATCGAATGAATGCAGATTTTACAAATAATTAAATATTTGACATAACCTGAACTGCAGCAATTCCGACGATCGAGTGCAAGATATTGTGGGACATATTATTATCTTTTTCAGTTAATATTTTATAAATATTCAATTTACGATGTTTTAATACAGCGTCGCATTTTTTCATTGCTTTAGCAAATATAGGAAATCTCATCAGAGCTTGACCTGGTAAATTATAAGTTCCACGTTTCAATACATTTGATACTCGGAATGGTCATTATTTTAATAATTTTCAATAGTTACGAAGAAATATTAGAACAGAAATTTCTGTACCCATTCCAGACCACTGTGATCCCATTCCAGGAAAGACAAACAATATTGGTTTCTTTATACCAGTATAATTTTCAATCTCTCTCAGTTTTTCGTCAGACGATTTAAAACCAGTTATCGTGTATCCCCGACATAAATGACCTGATGTTTCTTTGAGATGAACATCATGAAGGAGACGAACAAATTCGACGTCTATCGGCCGATTATCAATCTACGTAATTGTAATCGTATTATTCTATATTATGCTAACATAAACAAATATAATATCTTCATATTTTCTATTTAAAATAACATTGATTCGTTTTACTTACATCGTTTAAGATGGTTACTACTGCTTCTTCGGTACGTCCAGAAACAACTACGAGCCTTGGCAAATCGTCATCTGGCAATCCTTCATTGACCTTTGCTTTTGGATTTGATTTGAGTAAGACGTCAGCATTAGCACCCCCGAAGCCGAAAGAATTAATGCCTATGTATTCCCCATCAAATGGAATCGTCTCGGTAACCACTTTGATCCTCCCTTCAATAAAAGCTTCCACGTCTTTGCGTGGACGATTAAAGTGGATATTCGGCGGTATTAGGCCTGACTCCATCGATATTATCGCCTGTAAAATATCAATGAAACGAAAATAAACAAACAATTGGCTCGTTTTACGCTTCAAACTACGTTTACCTTAGCAATGGAACAAACTCCACTGGCTGGTTCCGTATGACCCAAATTTGATTTGATGGAACCGACTTTGAGAGGATTAGATCTGCCTTTTGTGAAAATCTGATCTATGGCATTTATTTCTTCAGGATCACCGACTTTAGTTCCTGTACCATGAGCTTCTATGTAAGGAATAGACGTTGTTGGTACACTGCATTCTTCGTAGAATTCTTTTAAAAGAGTTCCCTGAATTTTGCTAGAAGGAAACGTTATTCCCTGTTCTTTGTAACCATCGCAATTTGTTTTTGCATGGACAACCGTTGCATAAATCCTCTTAGCATTTTTAGCTTTTTGCAGAAAAGTCACAGCGACGGCTTCGCTACGGGCGTAACCATCTGCATCTTCGTCGAAAGATTTGCAGCGACCGTCATCAGATAACACCCCTATTAGAGAAATTCAAGATTGAATAATTGTTTAATACTTTCACGATAATTCAAGAAAAAAGGACAAATACTTCAAGCAAAATATCATAACCAATACCTAAGCGCTTAAATTGCAGAGATACGTATGGATGAAAGCAAAGATTTGATCCACCGACGATCGCGTAATCGCATTGTCCACTACTTATAGCCCTATAAGCGTGTTCCATTGCAAAAAGACTCGAACTGCACGCGCTATCAATGTTATATGATGGTCCAGTGACACCCAACCAATGCGTAATTCTGTTGGCCAAAAAAGCCTTGCTACAGCTTATGACACCTAAGCCATTTACCTACAGTTGAAAAGGCGTATTATACGGCTTATCCGACTATATAAGCAATTGTGTATAAGTAAATCATCTATAAACCGATCGTTTATTCGTTTTCCTTACCTTGATTTTGTCGTAGTACCACACTTTCTCAAAATCGGCGAAGCATGAACCTATGAATACACCTGTCCTTGTTCCACGAAGGTCTTCTGGATGAAGTCCAGCATCTACAATAGCTTCGTAAGTATGTTCCAGCAACATTCTGCCCATAGCATCCATAGTATGTGCTTCTTTAAAATCAACACCAAAGAACGATGCATCGAATTTCTCAACGTTATTAATTTTCCCGACTCGTTGTGGAATTTCTGAATGCTCTTATGAAATATAAAGATAGAAAATATTAACATTGGCTAATGCTTACGTTGTTCAATAAAATAGATTGCATACGTATAATCGATACCTATTTTCCCTTCTTTATCCGTAATACAATCTTTGCGATTAAAAATATTATCTTTCAATTCGTACAAATTGTTGGATTTTGGAAATCTACCAGCGATTCCGGAAATAACAACTTCTTCGCCTGATTCTGGATCAGCATATTTGAAAAATTTGTACGATTCTGTTGGCTCTTTAAACTCACTCATGATATTTTTATGTCTAACGTCTTTCTATAAGAAATAGAAATTTGATAATCAACTAAATTAGTAAGCGACGAATTCTCTTTTATAACAATGCTATATCCCTCTCCATGAAACTCGTTGTATCACGTGAACTATCACGCGTTCTTGGATCATTTCCTTCTACTTATTCAAATGAAAATACATTTTAAACTGACCCTTGTGAACTACGTGCCTTTTTATTCTGATTATGTGCGTCATCTTTAATGAAACAGCACTGTTCAATAACGAAAGTTTTAAGTTTTGTCGTAATACCCTAAATATTTAATAATAGACATTTTTAAATTTACGCTTCCTTTTCACGGAAGCTGTTAATACACACGAGTTTACGTCGATAAGGCATGTTGAAATAATAAATTATTTATTAATAATTGCATGCATCTGGTATTTACAGTGAATATAATTATTGTATTAGTAGCGACTTCCATTAAAATATAAAACTAAGCGACTTTTATTAAAATACATTTTATATATTTTTAACACTATACGTAAAAACAAACTACATTATACTTGGTTTACCTTGTACTACTTTAATAAGCGTCAATAGTTCATTATTGCTAGCCTTATAAAACTCTGTTTTGTGATATATATAGTTTCGTCGTAATACTTTAAATATTTGATATATGTACTATTTTTCGCGGAAGCTGTATACACACACACACACACACACACACACAATATGTACATATATATCTACGCGCGCGCTAATACACGCACGCACTATGTACATAAAACTATATCTTTATTCTAATGTCTAGTTTTCATATCTAATATTTAACTAAATAGTACAAATATATACTATACTTTGTTTACCTTGTACTCCTTTAATAAATATCGTTAGTACATTATTGTGAGCCTTGTTATTGCGTGTTTTGTAATATATCATTATAAATATATAAAAATAAAATAGGTAAATACTAATCAATTTTTTTCTAACGAGTTTTTTTTAATCAAAAAATTTTTCCTTCTCCGTGTAATTTCTTTGTTATATAAATCTTATCATGTCTTATAATGATAAGGAGAACAAAAATAATAACAATAAATGAACCTAATAGCGGCTTATTTCGATAAACTAATAATACTAATTAATGATAAAAATATAATTTAAATAAATATATTGTATGCTGTCCAGTCTGGAGATATACGCACAATGAATGAAAATAATACGAAGTGACAAAGAAATGAGTGATATGTAACTCAAGTAAGGTATTATTAATGAGATATCATAAGAACTATTTTCTTCCTCAACTTTTATTCGAAGAAGTATTGACTATGCTACTAACGAACACAATAAGCATTGAAATTGCAGTCTGATAGACTTCGTTAAGTTTTTTTTACAATCGAAAAACATTGAAATTGTATTTATATATACTGTTAAATTTATTACTTTAAATACTAAGAAAATCTCTGTTTAATGTAGTGTCTTATAAACCTTCAAATTCCATTGTCTCACATCTCAAATAAAGCCATAATTTCTACTAAATTTTAAAATACACATGCACACATACACACATATATATAATTGTCGTACTCAAAAATAAAACGCTGACATAAATGCATTAGCATTGGCCAATTGATCGATGCAAAATTTTTTTTTGTTCACTAAATACACAAACTGCTCTGACATTACGGGTTATTATCCTTATGTCTGATTTAATTTTCATTGGTTTCAATAAACCAATGTTTAAATGGAAACAATACTTTTTATACATTTCTAAAATTTTTTCAGCATTCAAAGCTTGGAAGCAAAGACATCTCTTTATTGGAAACGGTAGAACAAGTGTGTTCTATTACATTATGTACCAAAAAGATATTTTACCGGTGAATATTACATTGCTCCAATAAATCAATATTTTCCTTCATCCGGTCGTATTTTAACATATTTTTGAGAGTTATTTTCATAGTACTTTACCATTTTACAATATGCTATTGTGAGTTAAAGGTCATAGTCAAGTAGATCACGACTACTTTAACTATACTTCTACTTTATTACAAAAGAAAATGCAAATAAGTGCTTTTGTATATCATTTCATTTTATTGTAAACATCTGTCTAGATTGATGCATAATTCAAATAGTCAACAAAATTCACGAATAATTGAAAAGGTCAAGAAATGTCACGAAAACGTGACAAACTAGAATAAACATAAAGCTTAATCACGTTTTGATTTTAAATGAGCAAATATACATCTCATTTTTAGTATTGGGAAGTAAATATAAACAATCCAATAGTGTGATTTATGATGCGCCGTTATCGTATGCACAAATAGTGTGATGATATATATTAGAATTATATCTATTAGTTCGATTTACGAAAAAGAACTCCTTATTTAACTTATATAAAATATATATATACATATATATATAATATGCATATATGCATATATATGCCCTAACTCATAGCCCAACCGTCTTTTGGTCCTTACTTAGGTTAACTTGACTGACCATTATTCTAAGACTACTGTCGAATCTTATAAATGAAACATGCCTGTCATCTATTACACGCTTATACCTAATACAAACCTATACAATACATACACTACATTCTTCCCTTCGTCATTAACAAATATTCAGTTTCTTCCTTTTACAATATAATCGCTTTATTAATTTTTTTCTGATAAACTAACTAACCAATACAAGTAATTTCGCTTGATAGTTTATACACGGTACAAACACGTTTGCTTGAAATATACTATAATCAATTCTTTAATAAAATTCAATTAGCAAAATAAAAAGAGGAATGTATTAATGCGATATTGGCAGTCTTTCTATAACGATTTTCTTTTTTTGCTTCTTAGGGACTTCAATTTAAAATTATTTTCTTACAGCAATACATATATTCTCCTCACTTATTTAATCATAACTATTCTATTTTTGTCAATGTAGGTAACCTATAATCTCGATATCTCCTAACTGTTTCAGTCAACATAATATATTTTTCTACTAATTTTATATTTGCAATCCGATAATCCTTAATTTCTTTACTTATTTCCCTCTTATCATTAACCTCTTTCTCTTTGTCAGTATCAATGCATTTTCTTATTTGTGCCAAATCCTTTTTATATGATTTTCTACCTTTTGATTTTAATATAACTATATCATCCTTTTCGATCATCTACTTGAAATTTTCCTAGACCAAGATTTGTACTTTGTTTATGTCCTTCCTGTTTCTTAATTAATTTTTATCTCCCAAGTTTATAGTACTTTCTTTTGCTGAAGTCAAATATTAACTGTGACAATTTGTCGAAATTTTAAAGGAATGATTAAATTTTCAATTTATAAAGGGATACGTTTACATCTTAGATAGAGAGAGAAAATAAAGATATTTATAAAGCATTAAAAATATCAATATATCTTTTACTTATCGCGCAAGAAAATCTAGAGGAACAGCTTTATCTTTTTTAATCGAACTCTTTTTGATAGAACATCATAATAGTATGAAATTTTGTTGAATATATACCTCTTCTTTTTAAACAATTATATCGAAATATAATTGTTGCGCCTTACATTAACGGAGAAATGAAGAGGGGTGAAAAAATACTAGTGCTGGTGGTGGTGGTGTTGGCCAAGTCGCGATTACGTTAGCTCTTTACGTGAAGTATTTACTATTGTCGGTACACCAGAGAAACGTAAATTCATTAAAGAAACATTTCCCAGTATCGATGATAATCATATTGGAAGTTCTGGAGATACTAGCTTCGAACAAATGATTTTGCAACAAACCAACGGTAGAGGTGTAGATATAGTTCTAAATTCTTTAGCGGAAGAAAAACTTCTAGCATCTCTGCGTTGTTTAGCTCATAGGGGACGCTTTTTAGAAATTGGAAAGTTTGACTTAGCCGCAAATAATCCGTTAGACATCGATGTCTTTACGAAGGAGATTAGTTTTCACGCTGTAATGTTAGATCAAATTACGATCACAAATGACGAAATCAAAGATGAAATATATTCGAAAGTAAACAAACTCCTTAAGGAAAATGCAATCAAACCTATTGTAAGGACTATCTTCGGCAAGGATCAAGTAGAGGAAGCTTTTAGATTCATGGCAGCTGGAAAGCACATTGGAAAAGTAAGTTGTGATCGTTGTTTTAATATTCATTTACTTGCACTATCCATAAATTATAGCTCGAAATCCATCTTGAATTTCGTAGGTACTCATAAAGGTACGCGAAGATAATGAACCACTGAATACACCGATTTTGGCTGAACCTTCTTATACATGTTTTCCGAACAAAAGTTATATAATCATTGGCGGCTTGGGTGGCTTTGGTTTAGAATTAATCGATTGGTTGGTTCTTCGAAATGCTCAAAATATTGTCATTACTTCGCGAAAAGGTTTAAAGAATGGTTATCAACAAATGAGAATCAAAAGATAGGAATCATACGGCGTGAATATTAAAATCCTTGTCGGTCTCGATGCGGCTAAACGAGAAGATTGCGAGCTTATATTGAAGTCAGCAATAGATGAAGATCTCGTCGATGGTATATTCAACCTCGCGATTTCACGTTCGTTACCAGCGTCGTATATCTGTAATGCACAGATTTCCATTGAGAACCTGGCATCATAGATATGTGATGACATTCAATTTTTGTATTATATCTACATAAAGAAATAAAAATCTGCAGTATATCTTGCAGAATTTCGAAAAAAATGTAATGGGTTGTGGATGAAATTTCTTTTCCGCGGCGCGGTGGCAAACGTATTAAGAATTGTTAGTTTTTTTTTGTAACGTCGTTTTACGTATCAATTCATTTCTTCTTTACATAATAATATAGTAGTATACTCTAGTTCTGTAAATAACAGGAAATAACAAGAACGGCCCATTGAACTTTTGCTATTCATAATAAGTTTACCATTGATCGTCAGAATGCAAATATATTCAAAATAGATCCGGCAAATCTGCAAAAAAATAAATACGAACAGGCTTATCGTAACGTCTCATTCAATACATAACGGATTTAAATTTTAATTTTCAAAGCTTCGAAACACTGTTTATCTAATAAAGACGATGTAGTGGCATATATCAGCATTTGGTTAGTTTGTTCTAGAATATTTATGGAGAATTCGAAACGTATGGAATGAAGTTATTAAAAATTTGTATTACAAATAAATTGCATGTTGAGAAATAATTTAAGCTAAATATTTTTATGATTTTGTCCACTTACGAGGTTACATATCTTTTATTTTCATATGGTCTCTTTTTGTACTCTCCTCGCTTTTTGTTTCATAGATATATTTTAATCGCCATCGCTTGCAGTTACTCTCTCTCTTCCTCTTACTCAATCAGGATATATATGTAGTTACAAAGATTAACAAGGAGGGATAGCCAATCAGAAAATCAAAAAGGTCTAAAACTTTGGAAACAAATATTTCATCCGTAATGCAATCCTATTTTTGTTTCGTGCTAAAATTCAAACTTTTTCCTGAAATATTTCAAGAACGCTGACATTTAAAAAAGTTTAAACAAAAGTTTCATTTTTCCATTTTATCTACTAACCTGCGTAAAACAACTTTTTAAAAAATCCGTGATTTTAGTCATCATTTCCCCATCATCATTCTTTAAAAATATTTTTGTTAGTATATATGTTAAAATACCAATTGTCAATGACTTATTAACAATTTTTTTTCCTTTTAATAAACTAATTACTATTATATTTGAATTTCATTTTAGCAGTTTTCTTTAATAAAATGATTCTAGAATGCAATACTTGAATGATTGAAAATGTCAATTCTTTCTTTTCTGGGATCAGTTAACTTAACTGATTTAAGCAATGTCTTGACCATATGCCATGTCCCATCTAATCGAGAAGTAGCATGCTTTAGAGGCTAGTATTTTGTAAATATGCTTGATTAAGCCAAGTTTTTTGAAATGTTCTGACGTGAGTTGTCCTGATTTTAAAGTTTCAATGAAAATATTTCGTAAAAAGAATGTAATTGCTTGCATTTTTTATTTTAAATAATTGCGAGGATAATAATTACAAGGAAACATTTTCACAAAAAAGCAAATTGGAAATACAATGTTTGAATAAAGAAAGTACTATAATTGTTGAGTCATATTTAGTGAATTATAATCTCTATTAAAATATCAATTGAATTTTTTCATGACAAATCCGATATTTAAGAAAAGACTTACTATGATATATCTTTAGGCTTATTATGATATAGTCGCTTCTCTGAACGGTAATTAAATCGATAAGAAAGGAATTCTAGAAGAAGTCGATTCTTTAATGTTGAACATCGTAGAAATTAAAGGCTGGATGAAAAAATGTTTCAAAGAAATCTAATGTGTCCTTTTATGTAACACGTTTAGTTTAACTGTTGTCACTGATCAGTGTAACTGCCTCCAAAGGTTTTAAGTAAGCGCATGGGTGGTGGTCTGAGTTTCGAAGAGTTATGGGATACCAACGACGAAGCGATGGGATAGCGATCTTTTAGTAAATGCTAACAAGACATCAGTATAACTTCTTAAGTTGGTCCTTAAGTTAGATATTTCTAGCCTTCAATGAGAAAAACATTAAGCACAGAAAAAGAAAGAAGTAGACGTTTAAGGACGTAACATATATATACTTGTCAATACTAGTAAAATATTTTTTTTAATTATATTATTATATAACACATTAAAGAAATACTCCATCTTGCAGTAAATTGGATCAACATTCGACTGTAACGTACCACGAGTTTATCTGTTCATCTCGATTCTGCCGTACGTTATAATTGGTAATTACGTTACCGGTAGAATAGTCTTTACGAAAAAAATCGTTCCTTAATGTTATTTGAAATTTCATAATTATTACTATTAGATTTCCATTGAGTAAAAACGTTTGTTATTCTTTTGAAAATAAGAGAAGAATATTAGTTTAATAATCTATATCATTCGATCGTAAGTATTCATCGTTTGTTGAAGAAAGATTTATGGTGGAAGATAAAGGTTGAGAAAGATAGTAGAAAGACTCAATGTTCGGTCAGACAAAGTGATACTAAAGACGGAGTGAATACATGCTGTAAAAGTGCAGCAGCATAGATTTATGAATTAAATCTACTAGCTTAGTGGCAATCATGAAAGATATGTTCTGAAAGAAGCAATTTATTACAAATTATACGTTATTGAAAAAAGATCCATTGGAGATCGGTGGTAAAGTTGCTTATATTAATTAACAACTATTGCATTTAGAATAGTACAGCTTAGATGGAAATGAGATCGCGTCAGGCTTTTGCTTTTTAGGAATTAATTTTATTATCTTTATTAGTCAGTTTACTTTTTTCCTCTCATAAGGAAGATAACCCAGAAATTGTAACAATTTTGAAACTTTGAGTACAAAAATACAATATGAAGTATGTTAATCTTATTTTTTTCATGTCACAATTCGGTTTTAAGGGGTGAAATCACTTCTTCAAAAAAATTCTAAATTTTTCTCTTAATGAAATATTTTAAATAACAATGAAAGATTTATGAGAAAAGTTTAAACAACAATTGCATTGTTTCATTCTTCATTGAACTGCGTAAAATGTTTGAAAAATCCATAATTTTCGAGTTATCTCTGTCTTTATTATCTTTCCTTACAAAAATTTATTTTATTATACATGTCGAAATACCTCTAGATCTTTTCATAACTTTTAACAACTTATCTGTTAAAATATATTTTTTCGATTAAATAAACCCATTCTTATAAAATGTGAATTCCATTTAACTGTTTTCTTAATGCAATACTTGAATAATTTAAATTTATTTTAAGTTCATTTACCTTACAATTATTAATATTAAATTTAATTATAACATTTTTATTAATAAAATAAATATATGTGTTAGCATTTTTTCTGTATGTTTTTACATATCGAAGAGTTATATAAAGAGAAAATGGTAAAAACAGTGAAAATCACATTTTATAACTAATACAATAATGATATCCTCATACAAATATTTGAAAAATAAATATTCGCCACAGCATACATTTTAGTAAAGCTTGTCTACTCCGAAAGTAACAGAAATTTTACAAGATTCTGAAACTAGGTACTAAGTATTTGCACTAAGTAATTGCTTTTAAATCAAGCATATTGAAAAATGTTTGTTTGGATAAAAATGGATACAAATTGTTTTTAATATAGCTCTTATATACATTCTAATCTTTGGTTTTGAAAATATTATGAAATGTATGTTATAATGCAGCATCATGTAAAAATATAAACATTCAAGTGGTTCAGATGATATGATATTATCATATTATCGGTTAAATCAACAAGTATTATATATATTTTTAAGTATTTCACAATTTTTTCCATCTTGCCATTGTATTCTCTTATGAGTATCTTTGAGCGATATTACTACATCAAGGAATGTAAATTCTGCAGATTTGAGAAATATTATATCTAAGGTTCATTTGATTTCTGTTACATTTTTTACCATAATAATGATTTTTTTACTTCTGGAATTAATGCAAAGAAATCAATTTAGCAAACTTGTCTTAAAATATTTATAATAAATAAATATTATAATATAAAAAAATATGTTATACAATAATAAATAAAAAATACATTATGTAAAGCACAAATAAATATTTTGAAAGTATATTTATTTAACAAAGAGAAATACACTTATTCTGGTAGATACAACTCTGAAATAAATACCATAGAAACTTTTACTAAATTTTATTCTTCTGTAATTACTACACCTTTTTCTTGTTACTGTTATGTGTACTATTTTAATACAGCCATAGCTACGTTACTATGATAGATTCATGTAATTATGTTAGGAATTTCTTTCTTTTAGAAAATTTTACTCTTGAGCTATATATTATAAAATTACAATTTGTCTTTGCATTTCAGGCATATGTATGTTCACTTTTTCATTTTTATATTCTTTATATATTCATTTATATATCCTTTTTTGTTTTTGTCAATGTAATAACAGAAAATATTATTATTTTTATGCTTCTTATCATTTTCATGTTCATTTTCTTTTTCTTTTTTTTCTTTAACGATTTTAGAAGCAAGCTTTCTTTAGCTTACAGACATGTTTGATTCTTTCTATGGAATTTCTTTTAAAAGTTTATATTTTGAAGAGTCATAATGAAAAGAATCTAATACTGTCACAATCAAATAGATGTTACTAAAATTAAACATTTCTTAATTAGTTTCATTAATACTTTAGAATGATTTAGTAATATTAGTTTGATATAGGAATATGCATGGCTCTGATACAAGAATTTACCTTTTAACATATTAACCAAAGACATTATATCTGGTCTGCACTTGGAGTACCGAATACAATTTCAAATATTAAACTTCCATAATCAGTAATCCTGTATTAACCATCTTCTAATATTTTTATAGCAATTGTAAAAAATCTAAAGAATTTGTGTAAGGACAAAACTTTCTCAAGTAAAGTTGTTAATATAACATATTGCTACACAAACAGCATATTTTCGCATTATTTTTGTAACATCGATCTCATTCGTTTCTTACGTATTTCTAATTTGATTTTGTCACGTCGCCATCAATGACGTGTTCCCACCAGGAGGGACTAGAAACTATTTTGGTGTGGTAAGTCACGTCGCCAACAACGACGTGTTCTCCACCAAAAGGAATGTAGTACTACTCTAATATAGGTGGCGCGTGGCCATCAACGGCCTGTTTTTCCGCCAAAAGGAACTTAGGATTATTTTAGTATTGTAATATGGTCTGTTGTCGGTAACGTTGACAGCTCTTAATACCCACTATAAATCGGTAAAAGGGGAACTACCGCATACTAATCATCGGATTAACGAGATAAGGATTAAGACAAAGGATCCAAGACATCGTTGTCGAGTATGGCGCAACGACGTCCGGTAATAAAGTAAAAGAAAGTACACTTAGGAAATATAAATATTAAGATTAGCATTAAGAATATTCTAAAATATTATAAGGATTAACGGGATAAGGATTAGGACAAAGGGCCACTTAGAATTTCGAGGAAAACGCTACTACCGTCGCTCTGCATGTTCAGACGTGTTCTCCGCAGCTCTTCTATAAAATAAAGGAAAATTTTCTAAGTACGAAAATTAACTTAGAATATTTTTAACGTTGTGTTCTTTAGTAACCGCAGTTACAAGTTATCTGAGTAATTGTTAAGGAATTTTATAATAAATACATTCTCGTTAAATAATAGTAAGGTTTGCGTGTATGGAATCAAAAATATACATTATAGACGCGTTTTCGGTTTGCTATTACAAATTTCTGTTATAATCTGTGTGTGTAGTAAATTTTCAGTATTATCAAATAAATTTTCGTTATTGATAAATTTCGTATGTGAATTTCAATTTCATTCTTCAACTATAAAAATTCATCCAATTCGCGCTAATACTAACTCATCTCATTGGACATCGTCTTGATTATCATTGATGACCAGATCTCATGCACGAACCATCATCAAAGGGAACTTTTACACCCCGGTAAGTTCCTAGGATTTGAAAGAGCTCATTAGTGACAGTGAACCTCCGAAGGAGAATTGGTCAATTTAAGGTATAAAACGAGTATATCTCACTCTCGCTCCCGTGCTACGAGCCAAAAAGAAAGGAGTTAGGGAGGTTTGAGTAAAGGACGCAAGTCTTGACCAAACCGTATCAGCAGCTCAGAGAATACTAGTTTTTTTTTTATGCTCCTAACCATCCGGGACGTAAGAAGGTTTATTATTTACTCAACGGAGGCTTATTACCGCTAGTAGGCTGAGGTACCTCATGATTCCTGTAACAGATTCTTAAGTCTTCCTTAACTTAGATATGCGTACTTTATTTAAATTCACTATCTTAATACGTTTTCCTATCTGTAACTTAATGTTATTATTCGGGAGCGTTTCTAAAACTTGATGTGATCCCGTGTATTGATCATTGTATTGATATTAATCCGTGATATCCTTGTATTTATATTAATAAAAATACTTCGTCGCCCTCTTTAACATTTTGTGGTCGCGCCGTCCTATCATAATATCCCTTTGAAATAACCTTGGACCTCACCAGGTTTTGTCGTGCCACCTCTTGCGTCGTATTTAACCTACTAACTAATGAAATATAGTACTGGAGGTATGTCCGACCCATTCTCTCTTCCAAAGGTGGGTCGGATGCCGGAATCCTTGCTAATCTACCAAAGACAAGCTCATAAGGAGTGTAGCGTGTTCCTTCGTGTACGCTCGTGTTATAAGAAAACATTGCTAAGTTTAGCCACTCATCCCAGTCTTTTTCTTTAATCACAAATTGTTTCAAATACTCCATCAACACATGATGCGATCTCTCTAGAGAGCCATTAGACTGTGAATAAAAGGCTGTGATCTTATATTGTTCAATTTTAAATTTACGTGCTATGGTCTTTAATAATGAGCTCAAAAAGCTTATTCCTTGATCTGTCAATACTGCCCTTGGCGCTCCGAATTTACAAATAAAATTAACTATTAAAGCGTCGCTTATATCTATGGAGGTAATGCTCGGGAGAGAGACGACTAGAGAAAATTTTGTAAGCTGATCCTGTATAGTGAGTATGTATTTATTTCCTTTCTCGGTTTGAGATAGAAGACCCACTACGTCGAGTGCTACTTTATCGAAAGCCGACCCTGATGTATCAGTCAACATCATGGGTTGTTTATTCTTGACCGAACTAATTTCTTTAACTGGCAGTCTAAACAGTTTTGAATGAAGGCCTGGATTTCATGTTCTCCCAAAAATATCTTTCCCTAATCCTATTGTACGTTTTGGTCACTCCCTTGTGACCTCCTAAGGCTGGCAAATGATTCTCCTGTATTAAGTCCTCACGCTCGTCCTCATTTGGTATCCTGACTAAATTTTTGCAAATCAAATTACGCATTCTTCCGCGTCGTATAACTCACTTATCCTTTGCTGGATATGACTCCATGCTACATTACCCAGCTTATTTGATTTAGAAATGCTGATTGTTTGTAAACATAATTCCCTAGCTACTGATAAAAGCGATTCCAGAGCATCATTCAAAATTTCTTCGTTCAATACAATATTGGGATTTTTCTTGACGACCAGTGAGATTAAATTTTTAGTACCAAATTTTGTAACCTTTGCGCGACCTAGCGTTAAATTTTTATAGTGGGGAAGCTTGCCCATGCTTTGCAACTGCTTAGCCCCTTCATCAAACGGATTTCCTATTACAGTTATGAATATTGCTAAGTTGCCCTTTCTCAAGGTCAGTTTGTCTCTTACTTCTATCATGTTCTGTGAAATTTTGAATGCCTGCTCCTTCTGATTCTACCGCCTATATGGCTGAGAAGCCAGTTCGAACAGATTTTCGGGGTCAGAATCTGAATCGCTCCTATTGAGAACGGGTGAGTTACTCGCATTGATTCCCTCCGTCTCGCGATGCACACCGCTTATGTCACTATAATCATAAAACGATTCAAGAGTGCCTGGCAGTTTTTGCTCCCTATGAGTTTGTTCCGAATTATCTATTTTTAAACCTATGTCCTTAAATAAATTACTTAGTTCTATCGAGTCTTGGTTGTTCGTCCTTGATTCTCGGGAGTATAACAATCCGCTCGAAATACTATCGTCTAAACTTAATGGTAACACTTGAGCCGTGCCTGGTGGGTTTCGCGATAAAGCGTCTGTATTGGCATTAGTCGTTCCTGCCTTGTAAACAATTCTATAATTGTATTCGGCAAGTTTTAAGGCCCACTTAGTGAGACGCGACGTCGGGTCCTTATGCGATTTTAACCACACCAGAGGCCTATGGCCCGTCACTAACACAAACTCCCGTCCGTAAAGATACGGCCTAAAATAATGTACCGCATAAACTATAGCTAAAAGTTCCCTTTCAATCGTCGAATAATACCTCTCCGCTATTTTGAGGAGTCTCAAGCAGTATGCTATAAGTAAGTCCTTTTCTATTTCCCCTTGGCTTAAAACTCTGCTTATTTCGTAACTTGACGCGTCTGTTGTAACATTAAATTCCTTGGTATAGTCCGGATATTGTAATATAGGTTCCCTACACAATGCGTCACGGAGTGTTACGAACGCCTCCTCCTGTGGTGTTTCCCACTTAAATACTACTTCCTTTTTTAGTAGTTCCGTAAGGGGTTTTGCTATTTTAGAAAAACTCATTATAAATCTCCTATAATAACTTGTAAGTCCTAAGAATTGTCTCATATTTTTCATTTTCTTTGGGCGCGGAAATTTTTTTACAGCGTCCAGTTTCTTGGGGTCCGGTTTAACTCCGTCCTCCCCAATGATGTGCTAGGGCACATTTATTTAGTATAGGTTTATTTAGGAATAAACCACTTCACGTTTTAAGAACTCACACTTGTCCAGTTGAATTTTTAAATTTACCGCTTTTAACCTATCCATTAGTTTGCTAAATTTAACTTCATGTTCCTTTAATGACTTAGCATATAACACTACATCGTCTAAGTACACAAACATTTCTTCACCCTGAACTCCGGAGAGCATTAAGTCCATCAATCGTTGGAACGTAGCGTTCTTTAAACCAAATGGCATTCTGGCAAATTCGAAGTGCCCGTGTGAAGTAGAGAATGCCGTTTTGTGATTGTCGTCCGGATGCATTTCGATCTGGTGGAACCCAGATTTCAAATCAAATGTCGAAAAATTTTTCGCCAATCCTAATTGATCTAAAATCTCGACTATGTTAGGGAGGGGATAAGCGTCCTCTATAGTTTTTTCATTTAAACCCCTATAGTCGATTACCATCCTCTATTTGGGATTTCCTTTAGAGTCTGCCTTTTTCGGCACTACCCAGATAGGAAAGTTATACGGTGAAAGTGAAGGTTGTATGATGTCACCGTCTAATAGTTCCTGCGTTTGTTTATTAATTTTGTCCTTGTGTACCGGCGGAAACCTATACTGTTTCACGTGTATTGGCATTTCATCTGTGGTAATGATTCGGTGAGTCAGTACGTGCGTGCTGCCCAGCTGTTCTCCTGGCAGATGAAAGCAATCGGCATTGTCCTTGAGGAGTTCGATTACACTCCTTATCTTCTCATCGTTTAAGTGCTCTAGTCTTAAGAGGGGCTCCACTTGTGCCGCTCTTGTAGCCTTGTCTAAAATGGTCATATCGGGTTCCTGTTTCGTTCCCTTAACGATATTTCCTCCCGCCGTGATGACCTTGACGCCGGCCTTCGCGTAGGTGTCTTTGATTGTGAAGTTTTGTAATTCCAATGTGGGTACTATTATGTCCACGTCTTCTTCCGTGGTGTTAATCACCCTGATGTAGGCCTTACCTTCATTATTTTTGACCAGAGCATTCCCTATGTATCTACATGGGGTATTGATTCCAATAAGGGAAGGTAACCTTCATTCACTTCCTTATTTTCCATATGGCATTTAAACACTGTACTAGTCCTTGCTGGGGCACTAGTAAGTTCCTTGTCAGCAAAAGGTATCTGCTTTCCTGCGACCTTGATGCACTGTTGTGAGGACATCACATCTCCTCCTATTTCCTTCATGAAGGCGCTGCCCAGAATACCATCCTCGATCAGGAAGGTAGTCCCTACCGTATGAAACTGAATCTCCTTTCCAAAGAGGTCGATAGCCATTGATCCTTGAGTGCGTATGCTATCATCGGTAATTCCATTTATTTTGATAATATCTTCTTTGTCGGTGCTTCCTGATACTCTGATTAAGTTTTTTTAATAACATTAATTTCTGAACCAGTGTCCACCATGAACTTGCCTGTCCTTGTATATTCCTTGGCCTCGAGCCGTACGGTCGGGGCCTTGACTGTAGGTTTAAACGTAATTACTGTGATGCGGCCCTGCACGGCGCCTGCGTGCTCTGGTGGGGTGAAACGTTTCCTAGAACTGCCCCCCCCCTTGTCGTTTCGAGACGGGCCGCTTATTGCGTTTCCCGACTCGCTATCACTCGCTATCGTCCGATTTCTCCTACGATCGGAGGTCGGGCTTCGTCGCTCCCGACTGTTATTCCTGAAAGTCCTTGGTTTTTCCTCGTATTTATAATAATCACGACGTTCGTCGGAGCGTTTCTCCGTCCTTGGATAGGTACGTTCCTTGGCGGATGGGCGATCCCTGTCTCTATGGTCAGAACATCGGCGACCCGCATAATTAGTGTAGCGCTTGTCCTGGCTACGATGTTCACTATCATATTTTAACTTCCTACAGTCCTTTAGAATATGCCCTATTTTTTGCAATAGTAACAGGTCCTTGTATCACGAAGGCTAGAAGGTCTCGAACCTACAAGACGTTCTTTTCTCCATTTCCTTTTGCGAGGCGATGGAGGCCTTGCCTTTATCTCAGCAAAAGTAGGAGATCGTCTCCTATTTCTACATTCTGATGTTGAATGGCCCGGTCTCTTATAAATCTCGCAGGCTCTTATTTCCACAGTAATAGCGCATACCCTGGCTGTTTCCCTACGGCTTGTTCTGCCTACTCGTACCCGATTCTTTTCCAAAGTCCTATTTATGCTAAGGAGAGCGCTTACCGCGGTCGTTAGGTCATGGTATCGCTCGTGCTTCATCCTCAGCTCATATTCTTTAGGCAAGCCATTTTCTAGAGCATCGAGAACTTCGTTCTCGATTCTTCTCCTCGCGAGGTCCGACAATTCTCCCGATTCCTTGGTTTCCGCTTCTATGATTGCCAGCTTTAATTCTTTAGTTCTCTCGATATAATCCAACACTCTCTCATTGGGCCTCATATAAATATTTGCGAGTTGTCCCTTATAATGACTGGTGGATTTAACCGGTTGGAATGCTGCTTTTAACGTACTTATCAATTGTTCCACGGTGTACAATTCCTGGTCCTCCGTTACTGAATACGTGTGTTCGTTCAATTTTGCGCGGATTCTCCTCGCCAAATGTCTTTCGACATCAGCTGAGGGAGAGTCCGGAAAAAGATCCATCGCCCTCTTGCACGCTCTGGCGAATTGCAAGACTGATAGATTATACCCGTTGAACCGCGGAATAGTGTCGGTGATCTCCCTTAGTTTTATGTCCGGCGCTCCGAGAGTAGTCACTTTAACATCATTGCCTTTAGAATTTATTCTCTTTCCGTTTGTCCTCTGGTCGGTTCCCCTATTTGAACGTTGGTCCTGAGGATCGGTTCCTCCTATTGTTATATCCCTGTTATTGAACTTCTCTAGATCTTCGTGAGAAACATGTCTGCTCCCTTCACGTCGTGTGCTTACAAAAGGACCGATGCATACTGACCCTGCCGTGTCATTGCCAATAGCTTCCTGTCGGTAATCTAATTCTCTCACCCGAATAATAGTTTCACGACGTTGCAGCTCGAGTTCCTTCCTTTCCAGGAGTAATTCTCTTCTTTCTAGGTCTATTTCTTTTTCGTTGACCCTTATTTTTTGGTCCCTTAATGCCTTAATTTTTTCCTGTGTTTCCCCGCTCTAGATCTTCGAGCCTAGACGTCTGTTCTTCAATATCCATTTCTTTCCTTTTTAATCCTTAAATTCTCTGTTCCATCACAGAGTTTCCCTCGAGACGCATTTATATTCTAGATTTTCTTTCATCTATTTCTTCTTCATATAGCCTAAGTTCTTCCTCGGTAAGAGAAGCCCTTGATTTCAGTGGACGACTTTGAAGTACTGGCCATTTTAATTTGATGATAAATAGATGTTAAGGAGCGTGTTTTTATGCCGAAATAATCTTCAGGACTGAAATATCCTCGGAGATTTTTCAATCCCACCGCTGCCGCCAATAAATTTATTTGACTCCTAGTTATGTCCCAGATGGTTAGGAGCATAAAAAAACTAATATTCCCTGAGCTGCTGATACGGTTTGGTCAAGACTTGCGTCCTTTACTCAAACCTTGCTAGCTCCTTTCTTTTTGGCACGTAGCACGGGAACGAGAGTGAGAGATACTTGTTTTAATACTTTGAATGGCCAATTCTCTTTCAGAGGTTCACTGTCACCAATGAGTCCTTTCAATATCTAGGAACTTACCGAGATGTGAAATTCCCTTTGAAAATGGTGTGTGAAATCTAATTATTAATGGTGGTCAAGACGACGTCCAATTAAATGCATTAGTGGAAGTGCGAATTGGATGAATTATTATGGTTTGAAAAATGAAATTAAAATTTTCCCACAAAATTTAACGATAACAAAAATTTATTTAATAAATACTTAAAATTCACTAACACTAAGATTATACTTGATATAGAATAGAAATTCATAATACCGAACCGAAAACGCGTTTAAAATGTATATTTTACTTTCACACACAAATCCTAGCTATTATCTGACGAAATGTATTTTATTACAAGATCCTTTAACAATTTTGTTCGGATAACTTTATAACTGCGCTTACTAAAGAACACAACGCTAAAAGTATTCTAAGTTAATTTTCGTACTTAGAAAATTTTCCTTTTATTTAAGAGCTGCGGAGAACACGCCTGAACAGGCGGAGCGTCGGTAGTAGACTCTGAGAGGTTTTCGCTGGACTATCCTTCAGGTTGACAACAATCTGTTCGAAATTCCAAGAAGTCCGAATGTCAGTTTAGGAATATTACTGCTTGAAATGCAGTTATAGTTCCAAGTATTAGTGGTGATATTGCTCCATTATTTATACTTCGGGTATTATTTTACCTTATCACCGGACCTCGTATCTTGTTAAACCTAATACCTTAGTTATAGAAAATTCTTAATACTAATCTTAATATTTATATTTCTTAATATTACTTTCTTCGCCTTATCAACGGACGTCGTCGAGCCATATTCGATAACGGTGTCTCGTGTCCTTTGTCTTATTAATATTTTAATTAATATCATTTTGGAATACTTGGGATTTCCGTCCATATCTTTCCTATTCTACAATATTTCCTTTAATCGTGCAATCATACTAAATTATAAGTTAATGTTAGCTGTTATACCCGTTTCATTATTTTATTAAGTTAAGTACTTGAATATACAGTCTTCTAATTGTTTTCCTTAATGTTGGCTTTACTAACAGCTAACTTCCTTATAGCTTTTGCTAAATAAACATTTTTAAATCTAACGTTACTCTTGTAAAGTGTTTCCTTTCCGACGATTAGTAATCTGAAGATAAATATTCATAATTCCTCTTTCACCGACTTATAGTGGGTATTAAGAGCCGTCGATGTTACCAACAATAGACCATATTACTATACTAAAATAATTCTAAACTTCTCTTGACGAGAATACAAGCAGTTGATAGCGACGAGACACCAATACTAGAGTAATTCTGAGTTCCTTCTGACAGGAAACACGCCGCTAACGGAGATGCGACAACACTACACTAAAATAGTTCCGAGTCCCTTTTGGTGGAAAACACGCCGATGACGACGATGTGACACTATATAATGTGTTATTTCGTTGAGTCAATTGTTTTATTCATCATCGAGCGATTGGGGAGGGCATACATTTTCGTATGAATAATATAACAATTCTCCTGCATTAGGAAAATTTTCTTGCGTAAGTGTTCTCAATAAAAGTAAATAAAGCAAAAATTATTATTAATTAAAGCAGAATTATACATTTTATTAGATCAAGGAAAAATAAGTAAATAGTTAATATTGTTGCTCCACGAAAAGATTTATAATTAAGTTTTGATATATCGAAATAAACTAAGAAAAGATATCGTTATTTCGTTTTTCTCCTTCATTTAAAATTTAATTAAATCATAGTTTAATTACGAACTTGGAGATAATTATAATTACTTAGTTATCTCCAGATAGTTTCCTTTTTATATTATTAATTTTAATGTTATTATTAATACTGTAGCGAAAACAATTTATAAAATTAGCATGGATTGCGACACAAACAGTTTGTAGTTTTGTATTAAATTTGAAAAATCAATCTCATTCATTTTTTACGTATTTCTGCTTTGATTTATAATTATATCGTTTAATATAAATTTCCTTGTATTTATAAGAACTAATAATGTGAAATGTATTTATAATAAAATTATTGTTATGATAGTAATAATAATGATATTAAAAGTAATATAATAAAATATTTGTTATTGTCAGATTATATTTATTGCACAGCGTGAGATCGCTTAGAAATAAACTTTATTAACAAAGCTCAAGAAAAACACGTGTTGCTTGCTCAACAATCCGGAGAAGAATAACAACGGAAGAAACGTTTAGGTGACAAAAGTATATTCCAGGCATAGATCATTAATCAATATACATATCAATAATATATAGTAATTAAAGGTTCTAAAGGGAGCGTCGATTACTTAATTAATTAATTAATTTCCAACAGTAATAATAATAATATTAAAAGTAATATAATAAAAATGTAATGAAATTACGTATTTCCAGTTTGATTTATAATTGACGCTATAATTATAAATCAAATTAGAAATACGTAATTTCATTAAATTTTTATTAGTCCTCCTTGAACGGTTCACGATTAATTGCCATTGCTATTTCAATATTGTTTAATATCGTGACATGATTTCCGTCAACAACGTGTACTTCTACTTTGCCCTCAGTTATCTGAAAATAACAGTATTTAATAGTAGATTAATGTTATACTCATTATCTATAAGAATTTTCAAAACTTACATTTTGTAATCCATAATCATACGAGATATGATGTACAGCCGGTAACACCGGTTTGAACAACGTGATTGGTGTTCTTATATACGGTATTGGCTTTGGGTTATATTTCAAGGATGCTTGCAATCTTACATAAATTGAGGAAGTAGCGTTTCTTTGATCTCGATTCAAATATAATTGCTTGTATTCAGGAGACAATGAATTAAAGAATGTATTTAATTTCTCATCCCACGTTTTGGATGTTTTCAATTCTTCTGCTAACTAGAAATAAAATTCGAAAATCGGTATGACAATTGCGAGAAATAGAAAAAGAAAAAATTGACAAACCTGTTTACTATTAACAGATGTAAATATCTCTGTTATGCTAACAAGAACGTTGTTTTGCAGCTCTTCCTCCGATGACGATTTAAAATATTGGTTTATAATTTCTTTCATTAGCTGAGGAGCACCGTCTATCAAAATTAGCCGGCCATTAAACCCTTTGGCTTCTAATTGTCGTGCGAGTTCAATTGTTATAAGCGATCCGAATGAATATCCCACCAAAGTGAAATCTATTCGATCTTTAAGTTTCTCTTCTATATGCTGTAATATGTAAAGTTATATACAATTTTAATCCGACAGGTTCAATAATATTTAATTTAATTAAATATTTCTTTAGTAAAAGAGTATACCGGTAGAAATGATTGGGCCATTTCTTCTATAGTTCTTAATTCGTAATTTGCCCCAAGTTGGAAACAAGTCGCAGGCGACTTAATTTTCGATTCTAATGTTTTAAAAATGATACCAAAGCCTTCGATACCTGGAATGAAGAATATCTCGCCCCGACCTTCCTCTGGATTAGTTTCAAGGGGGATAATTATTTCGGAGGAAAATTTCTTGCCGAACAATTGCATCAACATCTTTATACCATTGAATGTTTCTTTTCTAGAAGTTTCATTGTGATTATTATTATCTGACCTCTCATTATTCATTTCCACAAGTTTGGCAAAGTTTAATTTGCGAATATCTTCCGCGTTGAGATATATTTGATACTCGCGCTCAAATGTTTGTTTTATTTCTACACCCATCATAGAATCCATTCCAAGTTCAGCCAATGTAGATTGTTGGTTGATAGTTTTTAAGTCTTTGATACCTGTAATCAAGAATTCGTTATTTAAGTGAGATAAAGACAGTAAAAGTGAGCGAAAAAAATCAAATTATGTAATTTAATAATAATCAAAATAATAAATAATAGCATTGATTAAGCGAAACTTACACATAATTTTTAAGACAGTATCTACGACATTGTCCGCACCGTCACTACCTGATTGTTTTTCAGCGACTATCATACTTGCAACAATAGGTCTATCCTGTACCAAAAATCGATCGAGTTCTTCTAAACATGATGTTATTTTTTGCTGTAGAGTACCACCGATAACAAGTTCCTTATCGTTATCCTGCATGTCCGCGACAAGACCGACGTCTCCAATCGCTCCCCATTGAATAGCTAATGCAGGCAAACCTTCTTCTACTCTTTTTTCGCATATTCTTTCCATAACGGAATTAGCCATACCATAATTCGTTTGGCCGGCATTTCCTCTTCCGCACGAGACGGAAGAGAAGACAACGAAGTGTCGAAGATCTGGACAAAGCTTTCTAGTCACCTCGTCCAAACGTTTCGTGGCCCAGGCCTTTCCTTTGAAAGATTCTTCAAAGGTTTTCATCGTTTGGTTTTTACAAATACTGTCTTTTAAAGAAACCGCAAGGTTGAAAATACCATCGACGGGACCTTCAATTATTGCTGATTTCACTATAAGCTCGCAATCTTCTCGTTTAGTCGCATCGAGACCGACAAGGATTTTAATATTCACGCCGTATGATTTCCATCTTTTGATTCTCATTTGTTGATAACCATTCTTTAAACCGTTTCGCGAAGTAATGACAATATTTTGAGCATTTCGAAGAACCAACCAATCGATTAATTCTAAACCAAAACCACCCAAGCCGCCAATGATTATATAACTTTTGTTCGGAAAACATGTATAAGAAGGTTCAGCCAAAATCGGTGTATTCAGTGGTTCATTATCTTCGCGTACCTTTATGAGTACCTACGAAATTCAAGATGGATTTCGAGCTATAATTTATGGATAGTGCAAGTAAATGAATATTAAAACAACGATCACAACTTACTTTTCCAATGTGCTTTCCAGCTGCCATGAATCTAAAAGCTTCCTCTACTTGATCCTTGCCGAAGATAGTCCTTACAATAGGTTTGATTGCATTTTCCTTAAGGAGTTTGTTTACTTTCGAATATATTTCATCTTTGATTTCGTCATTGGTGATCATAATTTGATCTAACATTACAGCGTGAAAACTAATCTCCTTCGTAAAGACATCGATGTCTAACGGATTATTTGCGGCTAAGTCAAACTTTCCAATTTCTAAAAAGCGTCCCCTATGGGCTAAACAACGCAGAGATGCTAGAAGTTTTTCTTCCGCTAAAGAATTTAGAACTATATCTACACCTCTACCGTTGGTTTGTTGCAAAATCATTTGTTCGAAGCTAGTATCTCGAGAATTTCCAATATGATTATCATCGATACTGGGAAATGTTTCTTTAATGAATTTACGTTTCTCTGGTGTACCGACGGTAGTAAATACTTCACAGCCTTCGTGAAGAGCTAAGGTAATCGCGGCCTGGCCAACACCACCAGCACCAGCGTGGATAAGTATGCTTTCACCTTTTTTCATTTCTCCGTTAATATAAAGCGCAGCAGTACATGTGGAGTATACACATGGTACTGTGGCTGCATCTTCCAAAGTCCAACTTTCAGGTATGGTCCAATTAAAAATGTCGTCCATATGGCAAAGATTTGATAAGCATCTGAAAAAAATATTATTTATTTCATTTCCTATCATTTTCACAATTACCTTCTGTGCGCGATTAAACCTCAATCTTTTAATTTGTAATCAGTTCACCTGCTTGAATTAAGTCCCATAACACGACGACCACTAATACTGATTCCGCTATATTCAATTCCAAGCACACCGTCAACTTCTTTTCTGTCTTGTTGAAAAATTTCTACTCCGATCTTACCTGTTGTCAACATTACGTCTTTAAAGTTCAATGATGCATAATGGATGCGAACAAGATCTTCCTTTTCATAATTCTTCATAATTGGCCCTTCGACCCAACGTATCGAACTTAAATCTCCGCGTGACTGTTAAAAAATATTTTTATAAAAATTTTATTGTATTATTTTATGATATTTGTTCAAAATTTGAAAAAAATGATGTTACATACCAATTGATTAACGAAGGCGTGGTAGACAGGTTTCGATTCGCGAGATGGAAGTAGCTGATGCCTATATGATCCCCAAACGTTCCCTGGTCGTAAAACATTGATGACGAGATCGGTTTCGATTTGTTCCGAATAAAGGGGCAATTCTAAAGAAAATTTCGGGGCTTTGAGATCCTGAACTAAAACAGCTCGGAATATATTGCCTCCTGGTTCTTTCTGTAAGCAATTAATGAATCCTAAGAGACCAGATTCAAAGTTTCCTTCCTCAACAAGTATCACCCTCGTGTTATCCTCTTCTGTTTCATTGTCAAGCACAGTTTGTACTTCTTTCAACCAGTTAAATTCATTGCTTTTAACATTAATTAACAATGTATTTTTCGGAGTTTTCTTTATCTTCCTTAACAATATCCACGAGTCCTCGAAATTACGTTTCTCCAAAACTATACCCAATTGAAATTCCTTTACAATTGATAAGTCCAATGGTATATTTTTCTTTTCGCGCGATAAAATGAAAGCTCCATCTTTTGTAGATTTTAAAAGTTGTTTTAAGCTATCCTTTTTCTTATCGGTCAACAAACGATATCCAACTGCTAATAGCGCTACATCATCCGTTCGTATATTTTCCAATTCTAAAATGTTGATATCTTCAGGAACGTCTTCTTCACCAAATCTGTTTGGTGGTGCAAATATATTAATGCTTCCTTGGATCAAAGGCAATTTGGCTAGAATGTCTCTCAACAATGGAGAAACGAGTTTCTCTGCTGATATATCGTCATCATCCTCAACGATTTCTATCGTTTTCACATTGATCAATGGTATATTCTCAAGAGTAATATGCATAGATAACGTTAATATTTCGCGTAATGACATTTCCTTCCTATCACGATAAGCAATGAATTTATGTTCTTCGATAATTGGTTCACTAACAGGTTTCTTCCGAGAAATCTCATTAGCCCTAATATTATGAATCTCCACACCACCTGCTACAATCACATCAATGTTCTCAAATAATCGTACAGGTACATCTGAAATAAGAAAATCGCGTCATTGTATATCAGCAATGGATATAAAGGAATTTGCTATATAATTTCACGTAGCATTAAGAATAAATATTTACATTTTTCGTCGGTTTTTAAACTTTGCAGATATCGTTGATGAGCATTAGTATCTATTATCAATTTTCGAATTCCAGTCGGTACATATAAACTTCGGGTATCTAAAGCGAGTATTTTCATCTGCAATATGTTATCCAAGAACGCCACCCAATTTTTTTTCCACTCGACATGTCCTTTCTTTCCTGAAATTGACGCACTGTGCAAACTTCGAAAGAGGCCGCTATATTGGTAACCACGTAGTTTCAACTCTTTATAAATATCTTTCGCGTCTAATTCTTCTTCCTCATTGACAACAATCGCATTGATCGCATCAAGGGGTTTTTCCTCCTTCGTTAAGTTCGTTGCAGCACGAATCATTCCAGTAACAATAGCAAGATTCCCTTCGACCACTTCGAAATTACCACTGCCTGTTTATTTTTAGATCGACATATGTTAAGTTCTTTAAAGCAATATATAGATACAAGTTGCATAAAATAATTACCTTTTTGAATCACTACAATCATTTCAATTGTGCCTTCTTTCGGAATGGTGGTAGCTCGATTAAACTTTACATTTTCAATGACAACGGACACTTCCGTGTATAGTTGTCCTATCATCATGCTGAAAGTTTCCCAAACCAAACATAAATATCCTGTCGCTGGAAACAAATTTCTGCCATCGACCACGTGACCACTAACGTACTTAAATTCTTCAGAAATGATCGATATGTCAATTATTTGTTCTCCAGAATCAATTTTCTCTTTCATTTCGTAAAGTGCCACAAACCAGTCGTCCGAATGTTTCCATCTAAACACATTATAACGTTAAATTTTTATATCACATTCAGAAGAAGTAATTATTAGCCCTTTTCGTTTTTCTACAACCCAGCAATTCTTACCTAATGAGTGGGGATATCATTGGTGTACTTCTACTGACCGGATATTCTACGTGTGGATATAATTTAGCAAGATCAAGTTGTAAACCGGCATTATAGAGCTTCCCTAATGCTTGTAGAAAACTGACCACGTTATTTTTATCATCTCGATGATTTAATGCAATATTTCTTACGGTTGGTTGCAGTGATTTTCTTAAAATTGCTTGTAGTAGATTTTGCGGTGCAATTTCAATCGTAACAGCATTATCGGGAATCAGAGCTAATGTTTCTTCAAAGAGTACAGGTTTCAATATGTTATTGGTATGATACTCGGCTGACGAGAGTTTTGCGACTGATGTCGACCATTCGTTGCGTGGTACCGATGTACTGAGCCATTTTTTACTTCGAGGCTTTGCTACTGTTATCACATTTTTCAAAAATGCGAAAAGTTTCGATCCAACTGCTGCCATATAACGGCTATGATAAGGAACATTATTGCACGATACCTCTTCCGCGAAAACTTCGCTTCCCTGCCAAATACAAACATATTACGTAGGGATTCGAAAAAATCATTTTATTAGAAAGAAAAAATCATTTTATTAAAATTTTTCTTGGTTAGTTCATAATTAGCTTCAAACGAACCTGTAATTTTTTAACGAATGCCTTCACAGACTCGGTCGGTCCGCTAACAATTGTACATTCTAATCCATTGTGACATGCGATGTCGATATCAGCAGGACACCAATCCTTAATATCTTCATAGGAAAGCCCTACCGTTGCCATAGAACCATGAGGTATTTCTGTTTCTATCAAGGCCATTCCTCGCGAATACGCTGCTAATATCATTTCCTCCGCTGTAAAACATCCATCTGCATAGGCACAACCAAGTTCACCAACGGAATGTCCGATTACGTAATCCGGTACTACACCCACAGATGTTAAAAGATCTACCAAGCCGATCTGTAAAGATTTTTTCCTTTGTCAGATCTTATCGAATGAATGCAGATTTTACAAATAATTAAATATTTGACATAACCTGAACTGCAGCAATTCCGACGATCGAGTGCAAGATATTGTGGGACATATTATTATCTTTTTCAGTTAATATTTTATAAATATTCAATTTACGATGTTTTAATACAGCGTCGCATTTTTTCATTGCTTTAGCAAATATAGGAAATCTCATCAGAGCTTGACCTGGTAAATTATAAGTTCCACGTTTCAATACATTTGATACTCGGAATGGTCATTATTTTAATAATTTTCAATAGTTACGAAGAAATATTAGAACAGAAATTTCTGTACCCATTCCAGACCACTGTGATCCCATTCCAGGAAAGACAAACAATATTGGTTTCTTTATACCAGTATAATTTTCAATCTCTCTCAGTTTTTCGTCAGACGATTTAAAACCAGTTATCGTGTATCCCCGACATAAATGACCTGATGTTTCTTTGAGATGAACATCATGAAGGAGACGAACAAATTCGACGTCTATCGGCCGATTATCAATCTACGTAATTGTAATCGTATTATTCTATATTATGCTAACATAAACAAATATAATATCTTCATATTTTCTATTTAAAATAACATTGATTCGTTTTACTTACATCGTTTAAGATGGTTACTACTGCTTCTTCGGTACGTCCAGAAACAACTACGAGCCTTGGCAAATCGTCATCTGGCAATCCTTCATTGACCTTTGCTTTTGGATTTGATTTGAGTAAGACGTGAGCATTAGCACCCCCGAAGCCGAAAGAATTAATGCCTATGTATTCCCCATCAAATGGAATCGTCTCGGTAACCACTTTGATCCTCCCTTCAATAAAAGCTTCCACGTCTTTGCGTGGACGATTAAAGTGGATATTCGGCGGTATTAGGCCTGACTCCATCGATATTATCGCCTGTAAAATATCAATGAAACGAAAATAAACAAACAATTGGCTCGTTTTACGCTTCAAACTACGTTTACCTTAGCAATGGAACAAACTCCACTGGCTGGTTCCGTATGACCCAAATTTGATTTGATGGAACCGACTTTGAGAGGATTAGATCTGCCTTTTGTGAAAATCTGATCTATGGCATTTATTTCTTCAGGATCACCGACTTTAGTTCCTGTACCATGAGCTTCTATGTAAGGAATAGACGTTGTTGGTACACTGCATTCTTCGTAGAATTCTTTTAAAAGAGTTCCCTGAATTTTGCTAGAAGGAAACGTTATTCCCTGTTCTTTGTAACCATCGCAATTTGTTTTTGCATGGACAACCGTTGCATAAATCCTCTTAGCATTTTTAGCTTTTTGCAGAAAAGTCACAGCGACGGCTTCGCTACGGGCGTAACCATCTGCATCTTCGTCGAAAGATTTGCAGCGACCGTCATCAGATAACACCCCTATTAGAGAAATTCAAGATTGAATAATTGTTTAATACTTTCACGATAATTCAAGAAAAAAGGACAAATACTTCAAGCAAAATATCATAACCAATACCTAAGCGCTTAAATTGCAGAGATACGTATGGATGAAAGCAAAGATTTGATCCACCGACGATCGCGTAATCGCATTGTCCACTACTTATAGCCCTATAAGCGTGTTCCATTGCAAAAAGACTCGAACTGCACGCGCTATCAATGTTATATGATGGTCCAGTGACACCCAACCAATGCGTAATTCTGTTGGCCAAAAAAGCCTTGCTACAGCTTATGACACCTAAGCCATTTACCTACAGTTGAAAAGGCGTATTATACGGCTTATCCGACTATATAAGCAATTGTGTATAAGTAAATCATCTATAAACCGATCGTTTATTCGTTTTCCTTACCTTGATTTTGTCGTAGTACCACACTTTCTCAAAATCGGCGAAGCATGAACCTATGAATACACCTGTCCTTGTTCCACGAAGGTCTTCTGGATGAAGTCCAGCATCTACAATAGCTTCGTAAGTATGTTCCAGCAACATTCTGCCCATAGCATCCATAGTATGTGCTTCTTTAAAATCAACACCAAAGAACGATGCATCGAATTTCTCAACGTTATTAATTTTCCCGACTCGTTGTGGAATTTCTGAATGCTCTTATGAAATATAAAGATAGAAAATATTAACATTGGCTAATGCTTACGTTGTTCAATAAAATAGATTGCATACGTATAATCGATACCTATTTTCCCTTCTTTATCCGTAATACAATCTTTGCGATTAAAAATATTATCTTTCAATTCGTACAAATTGTTGGATTTTGGAAATCTACCAGCGATTCCGGAAATAACAACTTCTTCGCCTGATTCTGGATCAGCATATTTGAAAAATTTGTACGATTCTGTTGGCTCTTTAAACTCACTCATGATATTTTTATGTCTAACGTCTTTCTATAAGAAATAGAAATTTGATAATCAACTAAATTAGTAAGCGACGAATTCTCTTTTATAACAATGCTATATCCCTCTCCATGAAACTCGTTGTATCACGTGAACTATCACGCGTTCTTGGATCATTTCCTTCTACTTATTCAAATGAAAATACATTTTAAACTGACCCTTGTGAACTACGTGCCTTTTTATTCTGATTATGTGCGTCATCTTTAATGAAACAGCACTGTTCAATAACGAAAGTTTTAAGTTTTGTCGTAATACCCTAAATATTTAATAATAGACATTTTTAAATTTACGCTTCCTTTTCACGGAAGCTGTTAATACACACGAGTTTACGTCGATAAGGCATGTTGAAATAATAAATTATTTATTAATAATTGCATGCATCTGGTATTTACAGTGAATATAATTATTGTATTAGTAGCGACTTCCATTAAAATATAAAACTAAGCGTCTTTTATTAAAATACATTTTATATATTTTTAACACTATACGTAAAAACAAACTACATTATACTTGGTTTACCTTGTACTACTTTAATAAACGTCAATAATACATTATTGCTAGCTTTATAAAACCCTGTTTTGTGATATATACTTATAAATATATACGAAATAAAATAGGTAACGAAACAAATTAATATTATCTAACAAGTTTTCTTTAATCCAAAAATTTTACTTCCTCCGTATAATTTTTTTGTTATGTAAAATTTAACATATCATAAGGATAATGAGATCAAAAATAAAAATAATAAATGAATCTTATTTCGATAACCAAATAATAACAAATTAATGATGAAGATATAATTTAAATAAATATCTTGTATGGTATCTAGCCTTGAGATATACGCGCAATGAAGAAAAATAGTATGAAGTGACAAAGAAACGAGTGATGCATATCTCAAGTACGGTATTATTTGTGGAATGTTATACAAACAATTTCCTTTCTCACCTCTTATTCGAAGAATTATTGACTATGCTTTTAATAATACTATTTTATATGTTTTTTATATTTTTTCTATACTTTATTACTTTTACTATTTTCTATTTACAATAGAAAAAGGAATGATGACGTATAAAAAGTAGGACGATTAATAACTAACTAGGGTTATTCGAGTATATACATAGATGATAGACGATCAACTAAAATTGAAAAGCAATCTCTATTTAATGTAGCACCTTATGAACTTTCAAACGCTATTGTCACACATTTTAAATAAAGCTACAATTTCTTCATGCATAGAATCAAATTTTAATATACACATGCGCGCGTGTGTGTGTGTGGGTGAGAGTGAAGGAATGAGAATTCCGTCACCCCTGGTTGAGTGAATTCGAGTATGTATGAGACAAACAGAACGGCTATTAGACAATAAGATGAAAGGTTCGGGCGTAACATTGTCGTATAAGAGAATGAGACAAACCAGCCGGTAAAATAACAGCGAAATAAAAGGCTTTAGAGTTATGCGCAGTGAGGCGAGCCAACCGATGATTAAACAATAGGTATGACGAGTGATTGCGTGTGTGTGAGACAAATTGATCCGAAGAATAGCGAGAAAGAAAGTGCGTAAAGACCGACGCCAGAAAGCAATGAATCAGAAGAATAGCAATATCATCGGAAGGAAATGCGCAAAAGAGTAACATCAGAGAGACAGCCGATTAGATGTTTAGTCTGTCCTTGGGGAAAGTACGCAGAAGAGCAGCGCAAGAAAATAATTGAAGAAAGCTTGGTCTGTCCTTGAGAAAATACATTGATACGACGCAAAAGACAGACAACAAAATGACGATCAGAACGATAAGGCTAAGTACGAATATACTAAAACGAGTGGGGATAAGAAATTGACAAGGTAAGAAAAAGACCAGAGGATCAGGTAGTCTTAAGTATACCAACGAGAAGAGAAAGACCAGAGTTAAGAGTAACGCGGGTCTTGAGTAGACTCACGAACAGAGAACAGAGTTAAGAGTATAAATTGAGCCCTGAGTGGTCCAACAAATTGTGACTTCAGAGCTACGAGTTAAGTCTGTAGTAGTCTGAGTCGTGAGTAGACCACATGAGGAGACATCCGAGTAAAGAGGCAACGCATGAACGAGTATCAAGTACGATTCTGAGTGAACCATACGTGTTACGACCGAGTAAAATATTAAGAGTAAAATTTCGAGCTGCCCAGATAAAGAGTTAAGTTCTTAGTCAAACAGAATTTGTGCAAGTTTCTTTTATATTTTAGCTTTAGAATCTTAGTGTAGTGTTTTTATTTGTTATACCTTTGGTGATAAATCCCTTGTTAATGAAAAAGAAGTGTTGAGTTTACCGGTCCGTATCTCGCATGTAGAATTACAAAAAATTTCTTACATACATACATACATACATACATACATACATACATACATCATACATACATATATATATATATATATATATATATATGTATGTATGTATGTATATATATTATCGTTGTACTCAAAACTAAATCACAATGACATAATTGTGTTAGCATTGGCGAATTGATCGATGCAAAATTTCTCTGTCCCTTGAATACACAGTCCACTCTGACATTTCGGGTCATTGTCCTCATGTAGGATACAACTTTCGTTGGTTTCAATAAATTAACGTTTAGCTGGGAAAAAAATGCATTTTATAAATTTCTCAAATTTTTTTGGCATTCAAATCTTTAAAGCAAGGACACTAATTTATTGGTAGTGGTAGACCAAATGCGTTCTATTACATTGTGTACCTAAAAATAAGCCATCGGTGAATTAATATTATTCTAATAAATTAATATTTTCCTTCGTTCGTTCGTGTTTCAAAATATTTTTGAGACCACTCTATTTTCACCGTACTTTACCATTTTATAACATACCGATTGTGAGTTAAAGGTCATTGTCAGGTAGATCGTAGCTACTTTATATATACTTCTGCAGTATGTCATTAGTAAAATTTATTACAAAAGAAAATGCAAATAAGTGCTTTTGCAAGTCATTTAGTTTTCACGTAAACACATGTCTGAACTAAGCATAATCAAAAAAGGTCAAATAATGTCACGAATGACGACACAAACAGGAATAATTATAAAGCTTAATTACGCGTTGATTTTAAACGAGCAAATTTACATGCAGTTCGTAGTATTGAGAAATAAAAATTAAACAGTGCAATTTTGCAATCTATGATGTGTTGTTTTAGATTTTATTGTACGTCCCTTTTCAATTATCTACTTAAAAATTTCCTGGACTAAAATTTGTGCCTGAATTATTTCCTTTCGGTTTCTAAATCCTCATTTGCATCCGTAAGCGGAATAATTCGTTAGTATCTTATAACCAGTATATAAGCATTTCGAAGCTTAAAAATTTCTGAACTTATAGCGCATTTTAAATACCATATTTGCTAATGGAAATTCCGTAATAAAATGTGACTTTGGACTGTACATTAACAAACATTTTATTAATTTTTCACGCCGTTCTTTTTCTTTCACATATATTATTTCTAGTCGTTTTAGAATGCTTCTATTTTGTCTTTTTACTTCTTTGAAGAGGTGCTTGCGGTCAATATAGAACTCTATGTTCATATTATTATCGCCTGGTCAGCTTTTACATCTGTATCTGTACATTGACGATCTTTATCATTAGATATTGATGAATCGAGTTGTAAACATCAGAGCGCATATACAAATAAATTTAAGAAAATTTCAGAAGATTGGCTATTATAGGTGTTGCTCTATAAATTTGGCACTCTTTATCTCCCGTACTTCAATCGTATCACACAGGACAATGACTTTTCAAAATATTGATAGCTTGGAAAATTTAAGAGAATTGTTTGTTTTATATGTAAGATCTGACGCCTCAACTACCGGAGAAGAAAAAATGTATAATGCAAACTAGAGTGGCTTCAACCTTGAAATATATTCTAGAAGAATTTTGGCAAAATCGAAGAAAATGATAGAAACCCGTGTTTCAATCGGAATCCTCTGCGACCCACAGTTACACTATATAACTATGTTATAATGTCACTTCAGCAAGCGAGCATCCTTTCTCACTAGTATATACAGTTTTGAAAAAGCCCATAGGAACATTTGAAATTTGAATCCAAAAATACAAGAAATTATATTCCTCCCACGAAATATTTTCATTGAAACTTTATAATCAGAACAACTAACGTCAAAACATTTTCAAAACTTTGTTTAGCCAAGTATATTTACGGAATACTGCCCGCAAAAGAATGTTATTTCTCGATTGGATGAGGCATTGCATACGTTCGAGACATTGCCCAAATCAATTAGATCAGCTGATCCCAGAAAAAAAAGAATTTACATTTTTAATGATTCAAGTATTGCATGCTAGCATCGTTTTATTAAAGAAAACTGCTAAAATGGATTTCAAATTCGAATTAGTTTATTTAAATAAAAAAAATAATTTTTTAACACATAAATCATTGACAATAGTATGCAGAGGTATTTTAACATGTATACTAAGAAAATATTTTTAAGATATGATGGTGGGAAGAATGATGACTCTAAAATCATGGGTTTTTCAAAAAGTTTTTTACGCAGGTTAATAGAAACAATGGAAGAATGCAATTGTTGTTCATCCCATACGTTTCGATTTCTTCATGATCGATACAAACTAATCAAATGCTAATATATGCTATCGCATTGTCATTATTCGATAAACAGTGTCTTGGACCTTCGAATATTAAAATTTGATTCCTCATTGTATTGAAAGTTACTTTATGATTAGTCCGTTCGTTTATATTTTGTCTTTGATTTTCTGAATCTATTTTGAATATATTTCCATCTTAACGATCTAAGTTCATGGTGAACTTATTATAAATAGCGAAAGTTCAATAAGACGCTTTCGTCATCTTTTTCATTAACAGAACGAATGAAGAATATACTATGTAAAGAGGAAATGGATTGATACGTAAAATAACGTTAAAAGAAAAGGACTAACAATCTCTAACACGTTCTATACCACGCCGTGGAAAGGAAATTCCATTCACAGCCCGTTACTTTTTTTCGAAATTGTGCAAACTATACTGCAGGTTTTTATTTATTTATATAGAGATACCATAAAAATTGACTGTCGTCATATCTGTAACGCCGGGCTTTCAATGGAAATCAGTACGTTACAGATATATGACATTGGTAACGAATGTGTTAAATTTATATTGTCAATAGAGACCTATCATTTCTTTCGAAAGCAAACATTTTACAACATGTAAGAATGCTCATCCTCGTTATTCAAGCGATAGTAAAATATCTTGCGCGTATGCCTGCTATACTTTTTATTACTGGTATTATTCATATTAATTTTAATTCCATTCTATTAATTGGTAATTTCATTAATTTTCCACAGTACTGTTTTGCATATTTTATAAAATTTATTCCGAAGTACATTTCTTTTTATCTTGAAAAATATGGTTATAGTCACCTTGTCTTTTTCCATTTGAGATTAAAATATTCGAGGAATAGGATCAATTATTGATTGGAGAAAGTTAACTATTAACTGAAAAAATTCGTCGCAAATATAAAAGAATGATAAAGTTTTCAATGTCTAAAGGGATATGTTTCCGTCTTTAATAGAGAGAGAAAGTAAAGATATTTATAAAGCATTAAAAGTATCAATATATTTTTTATTTATCGCGCAAGAAAATCTTGAGAAGTAGTTTTATCACTTTCAAACGAACTCTCTTTGATAGGGCATCATAATAACATGAAATCTTGTCAAATATATACCGCTTCTTTGTAAAAAATTATATTGAAAAATAATTTTTGTTAATCCGTACGATCCGCCTGTGGACCATCCTTCGAAGATAGCTGCTGTTTCGTGCCGGATTCAAAGATTATTAGAGCACAGTATGAAATCATCTTCGAAGGCAGCAAATAACTCAGGAATTAGTATACTGAAATAAGTGCTTTATTAAGTTGTCATAAGTCAGTAAATGATACTTAAAGAGGATTTTTGTGAAGCGGTTAGGCCGAAGATCAAAATGTATCTGCCGATCTGAAAAATAGCTTTCACTAAAATCACTTTTCTGGATAGAGGTCATTTATCCGCTCGGATTCTCTTACCTTTCTTATTTTTTCTTTGTATCACGCTTACGGTACACTCCTCATTTACACTTTACATACCTGTGTCGGAAAAAGTATCGACCGCGTATACAAATTATTTTTACATTCTTCATGAAATATTGCTATAGAAATTTAAATAAGTTGGGAACAGATACAGATTTATTTTAATATTTTTGGGTTCTAATTAACCAATTAGTATTCAAAACTTGCAATAACTACTTTAAAAAGATCTTTTTGTTGATATGTCTCAATAACCTAAAGTATAAAATTGTTACGCAGATATTATTAAAACATGTCAGATAAAATTTTACATCGATATTGGCTATAGAAATAGAACATTTTGCTTCTATATGTATTCAAAGAATAAATCAATGGAACAGTGCTTCTTATAGAGCAATTGAGGTAGTATAACAATTTCTTCCACTTATTTTTCAACATTACGTTAATTATATGATAGGTTAAGGAGATTCTATTTTTGAAGTATTTCATGAAAATACGTTTCCACTTCTTTTTTTTATCTTATCCCAGAATTCTCTCAACTACACAATGAAAAATATTAATACCTATTTCGTTTACCTTTCCTGAAAATGATTTAAATTGTAGCAAAAAAAATAGTATTAAATAGCATACAATTTTGTAAATAGACTGTACAAGTTAGGAAAGCATTACGTTGACAAATGGAATTATGATTAATCCTAATATAATATAATCCTAAGGTCAGGTTTTACATAAACTCACTGGTGCCGTTTAAACTATTTGCTTTATTATGACTAAATATATAAGAGGAACTTTTACTTTTTTAGTCGTATATTTAATTACATCTCTATTTGAAGTTTTTTTGTGGGTAATGAAATAAAAAGAAACCAAACAACAACTGATTTGGGCGACACACTGTGGTGCCAATTTGTACTCTCACCATAGCGCCGCTGTAACACTATAATAGATGGTGCTTAATATTTAATTCATTATCTTCCTCTCTCTGTAAAAATTCTTTGCTTATCGATACGGGAGTGTATGCTTTATTTGGTTACATGCAAAGTTGTGTAAACCATAATCTAATTAATGATTAAAAATTATGATTAATGTAAGATCAGATTATTAATCATAATCACTGATTGTTAAATAGTCTATAATCGGTCATTATAGATTATTGATGAATAAGAAAAATACATTATATGTATAAATATATATAATATATAGTAATATTAATGTCGAAGTAGGGAAGTACGATTATAGGTTCCTACTCCCAAACCTTTGTATGGAAAATCAAGAATGGATGAAGGGAAAGAAAAATCTGCGGAAAACAGGATTCAAAGATGTTAGGACATTCCTATGGAGGTAGCGATGACTCTTTTTGGTATTGCTGAATTCTCTTGGTTTTATGAACCATAGTTTCACTCGGAGTGAATACTGCGCTGGTAGCTGATTAGAGAATGGTCAGTTGCTTGTCAACTTCCCCATATAACCAGAGATATTCCAACATCGCTAAGAATGAGTAGAGAAAAGAAAGTTAAAGAGAGGATTGCTCGGATCAAGAATGGAAAGCCATCCCTTCTTTTGAAGGATGGGTTCGTATTACGAGAAGAAGCACTACTCAGTATAGAAACAGAAGAAATTATTTATGTACCTGAGAAAAAGAAGCGAGTCTTTGCTGAGCCACTGACTAGCACGAATGGGCAAAGAATTATCTATAATAAATCATTATTTTTATAAGTACTTGAATTCTCATTCTGCTATTACTCGCTTCCATATGCGTGTGATGAGTAACAATATGTTACATGTATTTAAAGTTGTTTCTAAATAAGTTTATCCGTGAAAACATTTTATCCGAAACTATTATGTTTGCTACAAAGCCAGTTTATAGAGATTTGGCAAATCCTGATCTATTAAAGAAATATGTAACAGGGAAAATACAAAATTTAAATAAATTATTCAATAAAGTGGACAAAAGTATTAACAAATGTACTCATGAAACGAGTATCATATATATGATACTGTTATTACATTTAATGATGGCAAAGCTAGTAGATTGAAAGTCTTGGAAGAGTTGAGAGTAAATATTAGCCGGATTACGGCGGTCATACTTCAGATACTGGACAAGAAGTAAGTTGGTAGAGCAGAACTAGAAGCCTAAAAAATAACCAAGGTAACAAGATGTTTAAGATGAAGGAAGAGAATTTATTTAGACAATGCAGAAAAAGATGAACATTACAGTAGTGGAGAATTTTAGACTTAGTCGAAGTAAATTAAGTCTCTTTTTTGTATTTTGACAATTAGACTTTCGTATAATACTTTATCAAAAATTTAAAGCAGAATGTGGCTGTATTGTAAAAAATTAAAATAAAAGAATAATAATTATGAATATAAAATAATAGTTCTAGCATTGCTAAAATGGAACGCAGATACTTAACTTCCTTGACTGCCTCAGCGAGAACCATGTATTCGGCCACCAGCGAAGAGAGAGCTATAGTCAATTACTTCCGAGCTTTCTTGAAGACGGTAGTTCCATTAAAAATCAACATATATTCGGTATACTATTTATGGTTTAGTGCCCAATTTGTCCAATCCACATCGGAGTAGCCTATCATGCCATCTTTATTTTGTCTGAAACAAAATTATATGCACACTGGAGATAAGGAAGAACTCTCTTCGATGAGCTACCCAATATTGTTTATCGATGTAATTGTTAAATTGTTCAAGCAAGCTGACGGCTATGAAGACACTATCAGTCCCTGTGGTCACTGCTAGATACATCAAGGCCCCTATAATTTTTCAGTACGGTTTGTTTCTACGTTTTCAACTTTAGTCTGCTTAGATACCTTTAAATTTGCCATACGTGTTGTGTTGTCACAATAACAAGATTTACCTCAATCATTCCAAGCCATTTTAAAATATTTCTAATTTAACCTTTTTATGACAAAGAGTTACCATCGGGAGTTTGGCTAATCCCAATGTTTAAACAATACTTAGCTTAGCCAAGATCCTTGATTTCAAGCTCTCATGCTAAATTATCTTTCATATTTTGAATCCATCTTGTATCCGTGGATGCAAAAGAAAATACATTGCATACTTAAATACTAAGGTTCATAATCTTCCTCCTCGTTCGAAATATAAGCAAGTATTTGCTTGAGTTGAAATTAATCTTAACTTATGAAGAATTTCATCGACTTTCTAACATACTGATAGTTGTGGAACCAATTTCGGTGTCTTCTTCTGAAATCTCTAGAAATGCCTCATTGAGAAAGTTTGGTTTCTACATATATATTGAGAAGCAAGGTTCTGGAACGGTCAATTATCTCAGAAAAGATACATAGGAAAACAATTTTTAACGAAAAAAGGAGGATTACAAAAAATCTTTTAATTGATCATATTTACTTGACCTTGGAATGATCTTAAAAAGCCCAGTCAAGATCAACATAAAAATCTTAAATGGAAACTTCAATTTGTTATTATATATTCTTGTAGCTAAAATGGAGACACGTTTAATTTCAGAAAATGAGTTTTTTTGTCACCTGCTGCAATAACATTGCAGTAACATGTAATTTAAAACACTAACCAACCGATAGGTTTTCTTTGCTCTTCCCCAAGTTTCTGGTGGAAATTATTCAAGGCATCCCAGATGCTCTGCACATCCTATTTTCCAATGGAACATCATTTATTTGTTCATTTTGTGCAGACTAAACAAAACTAGAAACAACTTCAATTTCTTAAGGTAAGTCAATTTCTTCTAAGAAAATCTTTATTGAATCTCATGGTCGCCGCGATATGAAAAACAGTGGAGACATTTTGTATAAGTGTTGCCTTATCGATCATCGTGATACTGAAATTAGGTAAGCTACAATCGCCTTCGATCGTGACTATACGATATTGAAATGTTGGTTCCTTCTTTTTATTTGTGGAAAATAACTGGAAAACGTGCATTGAAATAGCTGTTATTCTTCCTGGCCACGTTTACATATGTCCAACGTTAACTGGATAAAAATAATTTATTTATCAATTTTCTTCTGATACCTATTAAATACTAAATAATAAATACTAAATTTTTGGTGGGTGGAAAAAGTATAAGTCAAATTGTGACCAAAATAAAAGAATCAGTACGCTAATATATCCTACATTATTGTACTTATGTATTTACAACATATAAGTCAATTGCATTTCTTTCTTGCCCTTTTATTTGAGATTTTAATAATATATGTCAAAAACAGTATAAGTTAAGTTATTCTATATCGTTTCTTCTTTTACAATTTAGTCCAAGTATCATACAAGTGTACTTATACTTAAACCGTTTAACGATTACGCATTAAGATATCATATAAATACATTAAATCATTAAGCATTTTGTAATTTATACCATTGTGTACAGTAACTAAACATAAAGTTTAGCTATATTGGATGCTCATTCTTGATAAAATAAATATAAATCAAGCTGAAAATTTGGGTAAAAATAATGTCGTCGTTTAAAAAAAAAAAAAAAAAAAAAAAAAAAAAAAAAGAAAAATGTTTTGAAATGAGTATGATGTACATTGTTTAAGTTCAATGAGCCAAGACATACAATATCAATTTTCATGAACCAAAACCTAATGTCTGATTTAATATCATACTTCAAATATTATAAGTGCTTCTCTATAAAGGTAATGATAGTAAAACTGACTTATACTTTTTACCTGCCCACCAAAGAAATATATAATATAAGAAAATAGAGAATATCAAAGTTGAATCAAGATGAAATAATAATACAGAAATAATAATTGGATCACAAGTAAGTATCTCACTGAATCTTCAATGAGCTCCTTGCATTGAAGCGTTCTTCCCTTTATTGAATATATCAAAAGATAAATGCGGTACTGGGATATGTCCACAACAATTTCTCGATCAATAATTTTCCTATAAATCCTGTTTATTCGATTATGAATATTTCTGACTATAGTAAAACTCCTGAATGGATGTGAGATTGATGACTTTCTGAAAGGCCACTTCTTATTCACTCTTTAAATGGCACTTCTATCATTTCTACTTTTACAAATCAATTTGTAAACGTAAATGTAGAGACATTCTCTATTTCTTTATCGTACTCATTGATTTTAATACTTCCTTCTTCCTTTTACTGAATTTTTTTCTTTTTTCTTTCTTTTTTTTTTTTTAACTATTCGCCCCTAGTATTAGATTGATTATATGAGTCATATTAATAAAACAGTTTGTTTTGGATATACTTTATCGGGTACTGTAACAAGTTTATTATAGAATACTACCTAAAAAGATGCAATTCTAACACTGAAATTTATTACAATTACAATTTTAGTTTGTCATTATCCATAATGATTCGAAATTATAGATAATGGCTGCAGTAATCTCTCAGCCTATGATACACACACACATACACAACAGAGTTGCAAATGTACAAAAAGTAATAGCAGCACTATTCAATATTTTGAAATATTTATTTTCATCAATAGAAAATGATAAGGAGAATATTATAAATGACCTATCTCAATAATTTAAATAAATAAATTCACTAACTTCATCAGCCATTTTCTAAAGAATTGTTGCATCAAACTTCTGCAGATTACTTATATATGCTTTATGAATGTACTATTCCACTTTCATTGAACTACATATACTAAGAGTTGAGATAAAATCCTTCTTCTGTCTTATTTTTTTACACTTTTCTTTTTCTATATTTTTGTGTTTATTTTATGCTGTATCTCTATTATTTTAGAGACTAAGTATCAGAAAGATGTTATAAATAAATTACAAAATAATTAAAAGTCACTTTTAAATATTACCAGATAAAAAGAACTATTTGCTTAAAAAAATAAAGTTCTTCAGAAATTACGAGTAAAAAGAAATTTAAATAAAAACTTACGTTTTAGTAAAAACAGCAGTCAAAACCACCCACCGCTGTAATGTTCATCTTTTTCTGTATTATCCAAATGAATTCTCTTTCATCTTTCCAAAGATCTTGCCTTTTTAGACAATATTTAGGCTTGTAGCTCTGCTTTATCAACTCGATCCTTGTTCAGTTCTTTCAGCATGGCTGTTTTACCTCCTACGTCTTCCAATATGCCTGCATTACCATCATTAAATATGACAACAGCATTATATACATCAAACTTTGATATATGGGACTCCACAAGTACATACTTGGTACACTTGTTTACACAATGTTATTGAATGATTCATTTACATTGTGTTTTCTCTGGGAAACATTTCTTAAATAGATCTGTATTTTCCAAATCTTTGGCTTACAGTCAATGTAACAGGTTCAGGTAAAGAATTTTTATAGATAAAACTCTGTTCCAACCATTTCATAATTACACCAATCACTTGAAGAAAAGTTTTGAAGCAGCTAGCCATCCGTTGATACTAAATGGAAGAAGGTTGTACATACAGCTTTTTTTATAACATCTAAATTATGTTCATTGAATCTTATTATGGCATTCTATAATATTATGGTAGTTGACCCATGGCATTGTTTGGGAGATGACTTTTGAAAGTCTTACCGTTAAAAAACAATGTCTAAGACAGCTAATCCTTTCTTAGTCCAATTCATATTTCCATTCCTTTTACTATCCTCGTAGTTATTCGATGTAAAATATTGTTTGTGGCTTTTACAATTTCTATAAGAAATTGTTGAACATTACAAGTTAATAATACATCTTCAGTGATGTTTATTCTTCTTCCATTGCAAACTACAAATTAAAAAATCATTGAATACCAAATTGAGAATATTGAAATCTATAATTATGTTAATATCTTCATCGCTTATACTGTTTTACTAGAATACACTTGATTAGACTTCATAAATCACATTTTTGAGAAACTTGAAGATGCAAAAGTTTCTATTGTTGATGAATTGAGTGAACTTTCAATACTAACCTCACTCGGAACTTCTGATATAATAGGATCAGTTCTGTAGTACCGATTTCCTTAATCGTTTTACTTACATAAACATTCCTTTAACTCCTGTCATTGTCAAATGTAATAAGTAATAAGAATCGAAAGATAACCAAGTTATAATGGGAAAAATTGCATTCACATCATAAACAGGCAGAACATTTCTGCTCGATCGTCAATTAAATTATAAAAATAAATAAGTAAAACAAAACTAATATAAAAATTGCAGATAAAATTTTTATAATAAAAAATCAAGGTTACCTTCTGTCTATTAAATGGCACTATATTATTACTTTTTCTACACGGTATCGTAGATAACATTGATGTAAATTCAATGATGTTGGAGAAGGATACGTTTTTTCAATAATTTGTTGAGATAATCGTTTTGAATCTAATAATTATCCTTATGAACGCGTAAGTCAATCACTAACGTTATTTAAAAATACTCTCTCGCCAAATATAAACAGTAACCTCTTTTTCACATAGCCTTTTCACAGAGCCTTAACACGTCATAAACGTATGCGCCGCAAACGGAGAACTAACCGATGTGCGTTTAACCAATCATATGGCAGTGCGTATGATCAATGGGAAAGCATCATATTACACACGGTTCATTTCGAGAGACATGGAAAGCCCGCCGAAAAGCTTGCTCATTCTGCAAATTCAAAAAAGTATTAAAATATCTAGATATGTAAAGCGTATATAGGTATGTATTACGTAATTTTATTTTGATGCTTACATTCACTCCAAGGGGATAAGATCCACTACTGAAAATTGTCTATTTTTCGATTTTATATTGTAACTAGCAAACCATAAGAAATAGAAAACAAACATTAAAGTAAAAGTTATTTCTTTTAATTAGGACTAACATTGAACGAAATGCATATCCATTATTTATATGATTGGAAAAAACTTTTAAACAGAAGTATTGATAATTTTTTCTAAAATTTATGTTTCACATAAAATCAATCTGGTTAATTTTTAATCTACTAGGCTTGTACTAATTTAATAATTTTTTAGAGATAATTTGATTAAAAAGTTTGATTAATTAACAAATAATAAGGTGCTCCATAAGAAAAACTAAAAGTCATTAAACTTTTGGATTAATTGGAGATTAGATATTTTTACATACGATTGTACGGTTTTAATTCAAGATATTACTTGATGTCTTGGAACTATATATTTTCTTTGTATTCAGTTTAAGTGTTTTTCTCTCTCTAATGTTTTAGTAAAAACATCTGTCATATTACCGGTTGTAGTAATATATTGTTAAGTGCCCACATAACTCCGCGTAAAAATATAAAACGAAATTTAATATTTAACAAGAAACAATTTATGTACAATCAACAGATTTACAAGCTCTCTCTAACACGATTGTAAATTTTCAAAAAACGTCGTGTGTCAGGTTCTATCTTTTTTACGCTGCACTTCCACACCAAAGCACTTTTCTCCAAGGACAGACCATACTTTAATACATTGCCGATTGGCTCGTTTCACACATACACGCACACGACTGACACTAAACATTTCTCTTTTATTTAATTGACGACCGGCTTGCCTCAACACACATATGCACACGATTAACCTCAGAGCCTTTCATATTGTCACATAAACACATTCAATCACCTTGGTTGGAATCTTCCATTCCACATATATATGTAATAGCAACAAGGAACCGAATCGATCGAACTCGTATCTTCCGTATATTCTTCGTGCCATATTCAATTTCATTCGGTTCTATACTTTTACTAGATTTTCTAATAAAGCTAAATTAATAACTATTGTAGTTCGAACATCGAACTACATCGTTCGATAGCGTATTACCTGATTATAATCAAACTAACTTACCTACTCAAGATGATGCAATTTTGTTAATGAAACTACTTTCTTCCTTAGGAAGCATCATTCGTCATTAACCGTTTTATTTCTATTCTTATCTATTTTAAACAGCGATAATCTAAGTACATACTTTTGCCTTCTCTTAAATTTAATATTCGTAGTTTATTTGATTTAATAATAGTCGATCGTAAATATGTATTATTTTTTGATAACTAAATTAATAAACCTTATATTTTATAACCAATTCGCAGCTTAAGAAAGTAAGAAGTAATCGATTCGCGACTAATCTTAGTTAGCGATTCGTTTTTTATTATCAACTCGTGGCTAATGTATCCTCCGCGCTAATGACCGATCTGTTCGTGACAGTTTCGTGTTCCTTTCTCGGAGCTTATTATCGTTGTAAGTTTTGCTGTGTTTTTTCGTAGACACAGGGTCGACACCTTGCTATAGCGGATACTTTTTGGTGCGGTTTCTTGAAAGTAAGTAAGTAAGTTTGCTTAGCGATTCGTACAGTCGATCGACCACGACTATAGTCATGCCAGTCGCGATCTTACTGAGACGACGATTCCAAAACGTTTGTAAGGTATACGATGCTCGCCGTCTTTCTTTTATCAAAATCTAACGAGAGCGATAGGCTATGTTCACATTCCGAATAACCGATCGCTTAACTCTTTGCGAATCCGTAATGAATTCTTCTAATCAACTGGCTAAATACATTCATATTTGAATATTTAACGCGATTCACTAGTTTGTCATGATTCCTACTTTAAGAATCTCTGTGACCAGGACGTCCGTTGTCGGAAACAATCGAAGACCTTCAGCTTAAAAACCATCGATATTTTTCATAGTCACAACGATCAGAAACGTTCGATCGATCTATCTATAAATAATCGTCCCTTTGAACATTAGAAAGATTTCTATACAAATATCTGAAACAATAACAACGTTAGACAAAAAAATGTTTATTTCACACTTCGAATAATAAAACGTTATATATGGTCTGATGTAATGCGAGTGGTTGCTATATAATGTATTATTTCGTTGAGTCAATTGTTTTATTCATCATCGAGCGATTGGGGAGGGCATACATTTTCGTATGAATAATATAACAATTCTCCTGCATTAGGAAAATTTTCTTGCGTAAGTGTTCTCAATAAAAGTAAATAAAGCAAAAATTATTATTAATTAAAGCAGAATTATACATTTTATTAGATCAAGGAAAAATAAGTAAATAGTTAATATTGTTGCTCCACGAAAAGGTTTATAATTAAGTTTTGATATATCGAAATAAACTAAGAAAAGATATCGTTATTTCGTTTTTCTCCTTCATTTAAAATTTAATTAAATCATAGTTTAATTACGAACTTGGAGATAATTATAATTACTTAGTTATCTCCAGATAGTTTCCTTTTTATATTATTAATTTTAATGTTATTATTAATACTGTAGCGAAAACAATTTATAAAATTAGCATGGATTGCGACACAAACAGTTTGTAGTTTTGTATTAAATTTGAAAAATCAATCTCATTCATTTTTTACGTATTTCTGCTTTGATTTATAATTATATCGTTTAATATAAATTTCCTTGTATTTATAAGAACTAATAATGTGAAATGTATTTATAATAAAATTATTGTTATGATAGTAATAATAATGATATTAAAAGTAATATAATAAAATATTTGTTATTGTCAGATTATATTTATTGCACAGCGTGAGATCGCTTAGAAATAAACTTTATTAACAAAGCTCAAGAAAAACACGTGTTGCTTGCTCAACAATCCGGAGAAGAATAACAACGGAAGAAACGTTTAGGTGACAAAAGTATATCCCAGGCATAGATCATTAATCAATATACATATCAATAATATATAGTAATTAAAGGTTCTAAAGGGAGCGTCGATTACTTAATTAATTAATTAATTTCCAACAGTAATAATAATAATATTAAAAGTAATATAATAAAAATGTAATGAAATTACGTATTTCCAGTTTGATTTATAATTGACGCTATAATTATAAATCAAATTAGAAATACGTAATTTCATTAAATTTTTATTAGTCCTCCTTGAACGGTTCACGATTAATTGCCATTGCTATTTCAATATTGTTTAATATCGTGACATGATTTCCGTCAACAACGTGTACTTCTACTTTGCCCTCAGTTATCTGAAAATAACAGTATTTAATAGTAGATTAATGTTATACTCATTATCTATAAGAATTTTCAAAACTTACATTTTGTAATCCATAATCATACGAGATATGATGTACAGCCGGTAACACCGGTTTGAACAACGTGATTGGTGTTCTTATATACGGTATTGGCTTTGGGTTATATTTCAAGGATGCTTGCAATCTTACATAAATTGAGGAAGTAGCGTTTCTTTGATCTCGATTCAAATATAATTGCTTGTATTCAGGAGACAATGAATTAAAGAATGTATTTAATTTCTCATCCCACGTTTTGGATGTTTTCAATTCTTCTGCTAACTAGAAATAAAATTCGAAAATCGGTATGACAATTGCGAGAAATAGAAAAAGAAAAAATTGACAAACCTGTTTACTATTAACAGATGTAAATATCTCTGTTATGCTAACAAGAACGTTGTTTTGCAGCTCTTCCTCCGATGACGATTTAAAATATTGGTTTATAATTTCTTTCATTAGCTGAGGAGCACCGTCTATCAAAATTAGCCGGCCATTAAACCCTTTGGCTTCTAATTGTCGTGCGAGTTCAATTGTTATAAGCGATCCGAATGAATATCCCACCAAAGTGAAATCTATTCGATCTTTAAGTTTCTCTTCTATATGCTGTAATATGTAAAGTTATATACAATTTTAATCCGACAGGTTCAATAATATTTAATTTAATTAAATATTTCTTTAGTAAAAGAGTATACCGGTAGAAATGATTGGGCCATTTCTTCTATAGTTCTTAATTCGTAATTTGCCCCAAGTTGGAAACAAGTCGCAGGCGACTTAATTTTCGATTCTAATGTTTTAAAAATGATACCAAAGCCTTCGATACCTGGAATGAAGAATATCTCGCCCCGACCTTCCTCTGGATTAGTTTCAAGGGGGATAATTATTTCGGAGGAAAATTTCTTGCCGAACAATTGCATCAACATCTTTATACCATTGAATGTTTCTTTTCTAGAAGTTTCATTGTGATTATTATTATCTGACCTCTCATTATTCATTTCCACAAGTTTGGCAAAGTTTAATTTGCGAATATCTTCCGCGTTGAGATATATTTGATACTCGCGCTCAAATGTTTGTTTTATTTCTACACCCATCATAGAATCCATTCCAAGTTCAGCCAATGTAGATTGTTGGTTGATAGTTTTTAAGTCTTTGATACCTGTAATCAAGAATTCGTTATTTAAGTGAGATAAAGACAGTAAAAGTGAGCGAAAAAAATCAAATTATGTAATTTAATAATAATCAAAATAATAAATAATAGCATTGATTAAGCGAAACTTACACATAATTTTTAAGACAGTATCTACGACATTGTCCGCACCGTCACTACCTGATTGTTTTTCAGCGACTATCATACTTGCAACAATAGGTCTATCCTGTACCAAAAATCGATCGAGTTCTTCTAAACATGATGTTATTTTTTGCTGTAGAGTACCACCGATAACAAGTTCCTTATCGTTATCCTGCATGTCCGCGACAAGACCGACGTCTCCAATCGCTCCCCATTGAATAGCTAATGCAGGCAAACCTTCTTCTACTCTTTTTTCGCATATTCTTTCCATAACGGAATTAGCCATACCATAATTCGTTTGGCCGGCATTTCCTCTTCCGCACGAGACGGAAGAGAAGACAACGAAGTGTCGAAGATCTGGACAAAGCTTTCTAGTCACCTCGTCCAAACGTTTCGTGGCCCAGGCCTTTCCTTTGAAAGATTCTTCAAAGGTTTTCATCGTTTGGTTTTTACAAATACTGTCTTTTAAAGAAACCGCAAGGTTGAAAATACCATCGACGGGACCTTCAATTATTGCTGATTTCACTATAAGCTCGCAATCTTCTCGTTTAGTCGCATCGAGACCGACAAGGATTTTAATATTCACGCCGTATGATTCCCATCTTTTGATTCTCATTTGTTGATAACCATTCTTTAAACCGTTTCGCGAAGTAATGACAATATTTTGAGCATTTCGAAGAACCAACCAATCGATTAATTCTAAACCAAAACCACCCAAGCCGCCAATGATTATATAACTTTTGTTCGGAAAACATGTATAAGAAGGTTCAGCCAAAATCGGTGTATTCAGTGGTTCATTATCTTCGCGTACCTTTATGAGTACCTACGAAATTCAAGATGGATTTCGAGCTATAATTTATGGATAGTGCAAGTAAATGAATATTAAAACAACGATCACAACTTACTTTTCCAATGTGCTTTCCAGCTGCCATGAATCTAAAAGCTTCCTCTACTTGATCCTTGCCGAAGATAGTCCTTACAATAGGTTTGATTGCATTTTCCTTAAGGAGTTTGTTTACTTTCGAATATATTTCATCTTTGATTTCGTCATTGGTGATCATAATTTGATCTAACATTACAGCGTGAAAACTAATCTCCTTCGTAAAGACATCGATGTCTAACGGATTATTTGCGGCTAAGTCAAACTTTCCAATTTCTAAAAAGCGTCCCCTATGGGCTAAACAACGCAGAGATGCTAGAAGTTTTTCTTCCGCTAAAGAATTTAGAACTATATCTACACCTCTACCGTTGGTTTGTTGCAAAATCATTTGTTCGAAGCTAGTATCTCGAGAATTTCCAATATGATTATCATCGATACTGGGAAATGTTTCTTTAATGAATTTACGTTTCTCTGGTGTACCGACGGTAGTAAATACTTCACAGCCTTCGTGAAGAGCTAAGGTAATCGCGGCCTGGCCAACACCACCAGCACCAGCGTGGATAAGTATGCTTTCACCTTTTTTCATTTCTCCGTTAATATAAAGCGCAGCAGTACATGTGGAGTATACACATGGTACTGTGGCTGCATCTTCCAAAGTCCAACTTTCAGGTATGGTCCAATTAAAAATGTCGTCCATATGGCAAAGATTTGATAAGCATCTGAAAAAAATATTATTTATTTCATTTCCTATCATTTTCACAATTACCTTCTGTGCGCGATTAAACCTCAATCTTTTAATTTGTAATCAGTTCACCTGCTTGAATTAAGTCCCATAACACGACGACCACTAATACTGATTCCGCTATATTCAATTCCAAGCACACCGTCAACTTCTTTTCTGTCTTGTTGAAAAATTTCTACTCCGATCTTACCTGTTGTCAACATTACGTCTTTAAAGTTCAATGATGCATAATGGATGCGAACAAGATCTTCCTTTTCATAATTCTTCATAATTGGCCCTTCGACCCAACGTATCGAACTTAAATCTCCGCGTGACTGTTAAAAAATATTTTTATAAAAATTTTATTGTATTATTTTATGATATTTGTTCAAAATTTGAAAAAAATGATGTTACATACCAATTGATTAACGAAGGCGTGGTAGACAGGTTTCGATTCGCGAGATGGAAGTAGCTGATGCCTATATGATCCCCAAACGTTCCCTGGTCGTAAAACATTGATGACGAGATCGGTTTCGATTTGTTCCGAATAAAGGGGCAATTCTAAAGAAAATTTCGGGGCTTTGAGATCCTGAACTAAAACAGCTCGGAATATATTGCCTCCTGGTTCTTTCTGTAAGCAATTAATGAATCCTAAGAGACCAGATTCAAAGTTTCCTTCCTCAACAAGTATCACCCTCGTGTTATCCTCTTCTGTTTCATTGTCAAGCACAGTTTGTACTTCTTTCAACCAGTTAAATTCATTGCTTTTAACATTAATTAACAATGTATTTTTCGGAGTTTTCTTTATCTTCCTTAACAATATCCACGAGTCCTCGAAATTACGTTTCTCCAAAACTATACCCAATTGAAATTCCTTTACAATTGATAAGTCCAATGGTATATTTTTCTTTTCGCGCGATAAAATGAAAGCTCCATCTTTTGTAGATTTTAAAAGTTGTTTTAAGCTATCCTTTTTCTTATCGGTCAACAAACGATATCCAACTGCTAATAGCGCTACATCATCCGTTCGTATATTTTCCAATTCTAAAATGTTGATATCTTCAGGAACGTCTTCTTCACCAAATCTGTTTGGTGGTGCAAATATATTAATGCTTCCTTGGATCAAAGGCAATTTGGCTAGAATGTCTCTCAACAATGGAGAAACGAGTTTCTCTGCTGATATATCGTCATCATCCTCAACGATTTCTATCGTTTTCACATTGATCAATGGTATATTCTCAAGAGTAATATGCATAGATAACGTTAATATTTCGCGTAATGACATTTCCTTCCTATCACGATAAGCAATGAATTTATGTTCTTCGATAATTGGTTCACTAACAGGTTTCTTCCGAGAAATCTCATTAGCCCTAATATTATGAATCTCCACACCACCTGCTACAATCACATCAATGTTCTCAAATAATCGTACAGGTACATCTGAAATAAGAAAATCGCGTCATTGTATATCAGCAATGGATATAAAGGAATTTGCTATATAATTTCACGTAGCATTAAGAATAAATATTTACATTTTTCGTCGGTTTTTAAACTTTGCAGATATCGTTGATGAGCATTAGTATCTATTATCAATTTTCGAATTCCAGTCGGTACATATAAACTTCGGGTATCTAAAGCGAGTATTTTCATCTGCAATATGTTATCCAAGAACGCCACCCAATTTTTTTTCCACTCGACATGTCCTTTCTTTCCTGAAATTGACGCACTGTGCAAACTTCGAAAGAGGCCGCTATATTGGTAACCACGTAGTTTCAACTCTTTATAAATATCTTTCGCGTCTAATTCTTCTTCCTCATTGACAACAATCGCATTGATCGCATCAAGGGGTTTTTCCTCCTTCGTTAAGTTCGTTGCAGCACGAATCATTCCAGTAACAATAGCAAGATTCCCTTCGACCACTTCGAAATTACCACTGCCTGTTTATTTTTAGATCGACATATGTTAAGTTCTTTAAAGCAATATATAGATACAAGTTGCATAAAATAATTACCTTTTTGAATCACTACAATCATTTCAATTGTGCCTTCTTTCGGAATGGTGGTAGCTCGATTAAACTTTACATTTTCAATGACAACGGACACTTCCGTGTATAGTTGTCCTATCATCATGCTGAAAGTTTCCCAAACCAAACATAAATATCCTGTCGCTGGAAACAAATTTCTGCCATCGACCACGTGACCACTAACGTACTTAAATTCTTCAGAAATGATCGATATGTCAATTATTTGTTCTCCAGAATCAATTTTCTCTTTCATTTCGTAAAGTGCCACAAACCAGTCGTCCGAATGTTTCCATCTAAACACATTATAACGTTAAATTTTTATATCACATTCAGAAGAAGTAATTATTAGCCCTTTTCGTTTTTCTACAACCCAGCAATTCTTACCTAATGAGTGGGGATATCATTGGTGTACTTCTACTGACCGGATATTCTACGTGTGGATATAATTTAGCAAGATCAAGTTGTAAACCGGCATTATAGAGCTTCCCTAATGCTTGTAGAAAACTGACCACGTTATTTTTATCATCTCGATGATTTAATGCAATATTTCTTACGGTTGGTTGCAGTGATTTTCTTAAAATTGCTTGTAGTAGATTTTGCGGTGCAATTTCAATCGTAACAGCATTATCGGGAATCAGAGCTAATGTTTCTTCAAAGAGTACAGGTTTCAATATGTTATTGGTATGATACTCGGCTGACGAGAGTTTTGCGACTGATGTCGACCATTCGTTGCGTGGTACCGATGTACTGAGCCATTTTTTACTTCGAGGCTTTGCTACTGTTATCACATTTTTCAAAAATGCGAAAAGTTTCGATCCAACTGCTGCCATATAACGGCTATGATAAGGAACATTATTGCACGATACCTCTTCCGCGAAAACTTCGCTTCCCTGCCAAATACAAACATATTACGTAGGGATTCGAAAAAATCATTTTATTAGAAAGAAAAAATCATTTTATTAAAATTTTTCTTGGTTAGTTCATAATTAGCTTCAAACGAACCTGTAATTTTTTAACGAATGCCTTCACAGACTCGGTCGGTCCGCTAACAATTGTACATTCTAATCCATTGTGACATGCGATGTCGATATCAGCAGGACACCAATCCTTAATATCTTCATAGGAAAGCCCTACCGTTGCCATAGAACCATGAGGTATTTCTGTTTCTATCAAGGCCATTCCTCGCGAATACGCTGCTAATATCATTTCCTCCGCTGTAAAACATCCATCTGCATAGGCACAACCAAGTTCACCAACGGAATGTCCGATTACGTAATCCGGTACTACACCCACAGATGTTAAAAGATCTACCAAGCCGATCTGTAAAGATTTTTTCCTTTGTCAGATCTTATCGAATGAATGCAGATTTTACAAATAATTAAATATTTGACATAACCTGAACTGCAGCAATTCCGACGATCGAGTGCAAGATATTGTGGGACATATTATTATCTTTTTCAGTTAATATTTTATAAATATTCAATTTACGATGTTTTAATACAGCGTCGCATTTTTTCATTGCTTTAGCAAATATAGGAAATCTCATCAGAGCTTGACCTGGTAAATTATAAGTTCCACGTTTCAATACATTTGATACTCGGAATGGTCATTATTTTAATAATTTTCAATAGTTACGAAGAAATATTAGAACAGAAATTTCTGTACCCATTCCAGACCACTGTGATCCCATTCCAGGAAAGACAAACAATATTGGTTTCTTTATACCAGTATAATTTTCAATCTCTCTCAGTTTTTCGTCAGACGATTTAAAACCAGTTATCGTGTATCCCCGACATAAATGACCTGATGTTTCTTTGAGATGAACATCATGAAGGAGACGAACAAATTCGACGTCTATCGGCCGATTATCAATCTACGTAATTGTAATCGTATTATTCTATATTATGCTAACATAAACAAATATAATATCTTCATATTTTCTATTTAAAATAACATTGATTCGTTTTATTTACATCGTTTAAGATGGTTACTACTGCTTCTTCGGTACGTCCAGAAACAACTACGAGCCTTGGCAAATCGTCATCTGGCAATCCTTCATTGACCTTTGCTTTTGGATTTGATTTGAGTAAGACGTGAGCATTAGCACCCCCGAAGCCGAAAGAATTAATGCCTATGTATTCCCCATCAAATGGAATCGTCTCGGTAACCACTTTGATCCTCCCTTCAATAAAAGCTTCCACGTCTTTGCGTGGACGATTAAAGTGGATATTCGGCGGTATTAGGCCTGACTCCATCGATATTATCGCCTGTAAAATATCAATGAAACGAAAATAAACAAACAATTGGCTCGTTTTACGCTTCAAACTACGTTTACCTTAGCAATGGAACAAACTCCACTGGCTGGTTCCGTATGACCCAAATTTGATTTGATGGAACCGACTTTGAGAGGATTAGATCTGCCTTTTGTGAAAATCTGATCTATGGCATTTATTTCTTCAGGATCACCGACTTTAGTTCCTGTACCATGAGCTTCTATGTAAGGAATAGACGTTGTTGGTACACTGCATTCTTCGTAGAATTCTTTTAAAAGAGTTCCCTGAATTTTGCTAGAAGGAAACGTTATTCCCTGTTCTTTGTAACCATCGCAATTTGTTTTTGCATGGACAACCGTTGCATAAATCCTCTTAGCATTTTTAGCTTTTTGCAGAAAAGTCACAGCGACGGCTTCGCTACGGGCGTAACCATCTGCATCTTCGTCGAAAGATTTGCAGCGACCGTCATCAGATAACACCCCTATTAGAGAAATTCAAGATTGAATAATTGTTTAATACTTTCACGATAATTCAAGAAAAAAGGACAAATACTTCAAGCAAAATATCATAACCAATACCTAAGCGCTTAAATTGCAAAGATACGTATGGATGAAAGCAAAGATTTGATCCACCGACGATCGCGTAATCGCATTGTCCACTACTTATAGCCCTATAAGCGTGTTCCATTGCAAAAAGACTCGAACTGCACGCGCTATCAATGTTATATGATGGTCCAGTGACACCCAACCAATGCGTAATTCTGTTGGCCAAAAAAGCTTTGCTACAGCTTATGACACCTAAGCCATTTACCTACAGTTGAAAAGGCGTATTATACGGCTTATCCGACTATATAAGCAATTGTGTATAAGTAAATCATCTATAAACCGATCGTTTATTCGTTTTCCTTACCTTGATTTTGTCGTAGTACCACACTTTCTCAAAATCGGCGAAGCATGAACCTATGAATACACCTGTCCTTGTTCCACGAAGGTCTTCTGGATGAAGTCCAGCATCTACAATAGCTTCGTAAGTATGTTCCAGCAACATTCTGCCCATAGCATCCATAGTATGTGCTTCTTTAAAATCAACACCAAAGAACGATGCATCGAATTTCTCAACGTTATTAATTTTCCCGACTCGTTGTGGAATTTCTGAATGCTCTTATGAAATATAAAGATAGAAAATATTAACATTGGCTAATGCTTACGTTGTTCAATAAAATAGATTGCATACGTATAATCGATACCTATTTTCCCTTCTTTATCCGTAATACAATCTTTGCGATTAAAAATATTATCTTTCAATTCGTACAAATTGTTGGATTTTGGAAATCTACCAGCGATTCCGGAAATAACAACTTCTTCGCCTGATTCTGGATCAGCATATTTGAAAAATTTGTACGATTCTGTTGGCTCTTTAAACTCACTCATGATATTTTTATGTCTAACGTCTTTCTATAAGAAATAGAAATTTGATAATCAACTAAATTAGTAAGCGACGAATTCTCTTTTATAACAATGCTATATCCCTCTCCATGAAAATCGTTGTATCACGTGAACTATCACGCGTTCTTGGATCATTCCGTTCTACTTATTCAAATGAAATTACATTTCAAACTGACTCTTGTGAACTACGTGCCTTTGTATTCTGATTATGTGCGTCATCGTCAATGAAACAGCACTGTTCAATAACGAAAGTTTTAAGTTGTGTCGTAATACGAATTAAATAAAAGATAATAGTTATATTTAAAAATAATAGTTACAGTGATAATAGTACAGTGAGTTAATTGCAACTTACATTAAATTACATAATTGAGCATTTTTTATTCGAAAAATATATTTCATACATTTACATATATTTACATAATTATATGAAATTTTAATCTTCTCTTTCATATTAAATACCAACGGTAGGAAGAGACACAACACTATTATTATTGCCAAAACGGAACATATCGAATATATTCATAAACATTCTACATAATCACATATTCAAACTATACATACGAAAATGGTACTAACCACCGATTATAGAATCGTGATGAACGTATACATATTGTATGTTCATATCGTAATCGAGGTGGTCATGTTCTCGAGGAATGCCGAACATTTCTTAAATATCAAAAATGTGTACACACTGCAGGAACAGAGATAATAAGATCGAAAAATGCCGTTCAAAATTTAAAGACGGTACTCGTGTTAATCACATATCTTCAGCTATCGTGACAACATGGATCCCATCACGTCGAAATGGTTATCTTAAACGATTTATTGCTCTCAGGAAACATAAACACCAGCGAAATGAAAAGAAGAACAGGATAAAAATTTATGTAATTAATATACATATAATGTTAGTAAAGGAAATAATTACTATTTTAAATAAAGAAGAGATAATAACTTTTAAATCACTTACCCGTGGTTATAGTTTTCCCGGATTTATCCAAAACATAAATATCATTAAAACCTTAATATCATAAGTGTACTAAATGTAACACAAACATCTAAAAACATTAATACGATAAATGATTCTTAGAAAACAATAATAACCAAAAATGACAAAAAGTTAATTGCGATTAAACTGATAAATGAAAACTACCAGCGATTGAAATCAATTGTAAGCGAAACAATTATATCACAGAAAAGCAATAAACAAATTTCTAGCTTAGTCATTAAAGAAAACGAACGGTATCATAATTTCATGACACGAAATTATCTGCGATGAAAATAATGAATATAATTTTTGTATAACGCCTCATAAAAACATGTACATATATGTACATATATACAAGCACATACGCACATACGCACATAGGCACATACGCACCTACAGAACATACTGTAACATATACATACATATGAAAATATTATCGTTCTTTTAAGAAGATAAAGTTTTAAAGACAAAAATGAATTTTCTCACTTAACATTTGACTTCCATATATCAAGAATTGATCCTATTACCCGAATATTTTAGTTTCTAATTGACAAAGACTATGTGGATATAATGATTGTGGTTGAGATAGAAAGAAATATACTTAAAAATAAATTTTATAAAATTTGTTCGGTATTATGAAAAATTAATGAAATTGTCAAGAAAATAATATAAATCCTGAAAAGTAGAGCAGAAATATGAGCAAGATATGCTATTATCGCTTGAATAATGAGGATGATACATATTGTAAGTTGTCTGTACTTAAAAAAAGATAGAGAAAGAAATAGCCTAAGTCACATGTTCTTTATTTCACTCTTTCTCGAAGATAGAAGTGTTTTTGTTACAAGAAATTGTTACTGGGTGATTAAATTATCTCACTTTAATAATTCTATGGACAAGTTATATATTGCAATGATTTGGATCACTTATAATATTCATTTCGATAAAATATTTTATGTAACAAATAATCTAATACGATAACGAAAGTAAAAAGAAAAAAAAATTATAGTAAAAACGAAGAACTATGAGCCATCCTATATGACGACATATTAAGTCGACTCAACTGTGTAAATCTCATATGGCATTGTAGAGAATCCAAAGTTTTGCACGTAATCGCTCCAGCACCATTTCGGACTTTCTAAATATGACGTTGCATATACTGATTCATGTGCAATCTCGGTAGACGCAAATAAATTAAACGATTCAAACAGGACACGGAATGAGATACGAATTGTCAAAGGCAAATCGTTTAATATGACGTATAAGAATGATCTTTCTTTATTTACTGTTCCCTTCTTTTCTTTGATACATAAAAACTTGTGTCCTGCATTTATATAGACATATTTACAAATATGTACGTATATATAAACTATTAATATCAATTTTATCATACATTGGAAAAGCTGGTTAAAAAAAAAGAAATTTCATTTACAAAATGCACTTTGATTCAAAAATTTTTTTGTTCTTTTGCTTCTTTCTTTACTTACTTTATTTTGCTCTAAGAAACACTGTATTTTACATTTTTGTTTATACTCCTGAAATGTGAGTGCGTACATTTATCTATATATGACAGTAATTAAATATTTCGATATATTACTCCGATTAATTCTACGATATCTAATGGAATTTAGTTATACGGGATCCTTCAAAAGAATTCGCGTTCTCCCATTAATTTGCAAGAACGTGGCGAGCGGTATTTTGCTGACGGCCTTCAACGGTATCCTAGCCTTCTGTCGCCATTCTTATTCATTGCGTCCAATGGGCCTACAATTCAGACGATTAGGAAAAGACGGGGAAGGAAATATAACATTCTACAACAATTTAACTTGTCGTTTCTACATATAGTAAAAAAAATTTTTAATAAGTTTAGAAATAATGAAAACAAGAAGTAGGTATTGTTGTTCATTTTGTTTTTAAATAAACTTCTAATCTATTGAATTTCCCATTAAACAAATTAGGAAAAGATTAATATTTCTTACTTGTCTAGATCAGATGTTGCACTTCCAAAAACCAAGTTATTTGCATATTTATACATTGGTGTATAGAAATGTTAATATGGAGCCAGATCAGGACTGTATGGGGGCTGACGAAGCTGAACAATTTCGTGTTTCGCAAGAAATTGCTGGATAAGTTGCGACGAGTGGGCAGGTGCGTTGTCGTGGTGTAACACCCAGTTGCAATTTTTCCACAAATCTGGCCGTTTCCTTCTCACTGCGAGACGTAATCGTTTCAAAACTTCTTTGTAATATTTCTTATTTACTGACTTTTATTATTCACCGTTTTTTCTTAATTAAAACTCAAATTCGTTCTACATTTTGAAGAGTTTTAGTCGTTTCGGGTCTTCCAGGCCGAGAGTCGCTTTCAACTGATGTACGACCATTTTTAAATCGTCTAAACAACTATTTAATCTGTGTATTATTCATGGATTCATCGCCATATATCCGAATGGCCGAATTTTTTGCAAAATTTAATGCACTCTCTTCATTCGTTGCATGCAGTAATCGTAAAATGTGAGGCGCATAATATTCAATATTTATTCGACAGCGTACCGTAGTTGATTAAAGATTCGAAGGACCGTGTTATCTGGTAAGGATATTCATAAAGTCCTCCATAAGTGATAAATATGTATTTTTAAACATAGAACACCCAGCTACAAAGTTATAGCACGAAGTCGAAAAGTTTCTAAACAAACCATATATATACATATATATAATGTTTCAAATAAAAACTACTAGGTTTTAAGAGAAAATTGTCATAATGATTGCAATCATTTCATAGAAGATAATGTTGTTGAGAAATGGAAGTCATAATAATTTGTTTTTTTATAGAAATCAATTTTTTTAGTACAACAAAAGTTGCAAAGGATATAATTACGAAACCAATGAGCACCTGCTGTGTATCTTTCCCTATTTACTATGTATCTTCGGTATTTCATCAATTCATGGCTCTCTTTAGTATTACTAATATTACTATTATAATAATATACAAATTTAAGTAGGAGAAAAGTATAAAGAAAAAAATGGTGGAAAAGAAAGTGGTGCATACAAAGGTTGCAGAAATTTGTAGTTATAATCATTAGAACAGCTTCGAAAGAATATTCCTCTCAAGGAAGAGATTTGATGAGTTTGAAAATGATTTAACTTTTTACGATATAAGGAATATACGAAACATTAACGTAAAAAACTACATAGAAATGTAAGTAATTACTTCTGATGAAAATAATTTTAATCGATAAATTATCAAGAAATTAACAGACATTTTCGTTTGATGTTAGATTTCAAGTTCGTTTCGTTTTAAGATCAAATTTTAACATCGATTTTAATGTCAATTTTAACGTCGAGTAATTAAAATTTTAATGTCAAAGGAAACATAAGAATTGTCAGCGAATTTCTTCATTTTCAGAAGATATTTGTATCAATCGCTTAATGCAATTTACCTTTAATAGGTTTATGAGATTTATTGCGGTGATACTCGTTATAATAATAGCCCTGTTGGGTGCTGATAAGTCGACGTAATCGAACATTTTGATGGGATTTAAAAAAGGCAGCATCCTAAAGGGAAAAATAAATTAAATCAATAACGAACGAAATAATATTACCTGGAACGAACATAAGAAATACTCTTATTTATTTACAGTGAACGAAGCGATGACAATATCAGCCAATTTGAAAAACAGATTTTGATCCACGAGATTCTAGATACATTGGATTTAACGAAGACAAAGAATACGCGTACGAATGAATTAAGAGGTAGACAAAAAAAGAGATTGAACATCGCGTTGGAGTTGATCAATAAACCAAAGGATTATTAATGTTCTTAGACGAGCCTACGACCGGCTTTGATTCACACATCTCTTCAATGCGTAAAAATGCTACAGAAGGTAACAAAAGGTGGCAGAACAATAATCTGCACAATCCATCAGCCTAGCGCGTTAATGTTCATGATATCTGATCATCTTTACTTGCTAGCCGATGGATGTTGCATGTATATGACGGAGCGTTTCAAAACATAGTCCAGTACTTTGCTAATTTAGATCTCCATTGTCTAAAATATCATAATTCTGCGGATTATAAGGACACTCGAGATTACAACGAAGAATAGATGCTCGATAATAAATTTTTCTGTTTTATAAACTTAGTATAGCTAGTTTTTCTTAAATAAAAACTAGAATAATAAAAATTAAAGAAAAATCCTTTTTTTCTTATAGGTAAATATTGACAAATAAAATTTAAGTAGTAATTTCTGAATATTTTTAGAATATTTGAAATTATATATTTACAAATTTTTTTGAAACATGCTTAGGATACTTGTCATCATATTGTTACACTTATTCCCCGTATTTGCTTGAAAAGTTTAATAGAAACTCGCGCGTAATTAAAAGAAAAGTATATTTATTTACACTTATTTATACTAAAATAATCAGTTTCATCTTATAATTCTAACACTATTCTAACATTAATTAAAGTCAAATGTTAATTATTCCTTTATTAAAAAATTATAACATTCCACTGGCACTATACAATTCAAAAAATTTATTACACCGTGAAGTAAATTACATTTTTTTGGCATCCACCAATTTTATCATTGATTAAATGCTGTCTTCAAACTTCCTTTCTTTCATTTGTTCGAAATATTTGTCATCTAAATTTTCTAGTTTTGATTGATAAAACTAGAAACTACCGTTGACTCAATCACTTCAAGCCAGCTTCTCGAAACTTCCCGTAACCAAAGTGTTAATAAGTATAATACAGTGAACAAAATTATTCTTGGAAAATAACTTAATTACCTTAAAACTTAACTTATTAATATTATCGACATCAGAGATATTTTTAATTACAAGTTGATAAAATTCTAAAAACATTTAAAGATGAAACCACTGTTAATAATAAAATTTATTCTAATAAATTACAAAATTATATATAATTTCATAGTAGTAAGCAATTCAAAAATGTAATATAATACGCATATCGCGGCATCGTGTCTGAACTTTCATTTTTTGACTCTAAGCTATTTGAATCGTCATTACTAATTTCGTTGCTACTAGGAGTTGATTTTTAACTATTTATCTTCTTTTTCACATATATGGAATTTCTACGTTACTTGGTTGTGTTACATTTTATTTCAATGTATTTTGATCTTGATATTTATAATCGTTGGGAGTTAGTGGGTAAGATTAAAAATAATACTTTTCATAATATACATTTTATATCCATATGTCTTTTTCTAATTCTCTAATTTTTCAATTTTTCAATTGTTTAATTTTTTTATATGATTACGTTAGTGGAAGAGTTCTATTTGAAATTGTTGCTTTTGTAATTATTCTCCTATTAAACTACTATGAACGAGTCAACTTGACCCTAAGAGTAATTATTTGCAGTGCGCTTACCTGTTTTCCTCATTATTTATTATTTTAACCCTTTGCCCTCGAGCGGGGCCGCTACGACGCCCGGACGGTTTGATACGTCCATTTGAAAGCTTTTTTTTTTTGAGGCATGGAAATTTGCCTAATCAATTCCTACATACTATATAAACCAGAAAAAAAGAAAAGAGAGGAAAGCCCACCCAGTCATTCGCGCTTTTTAAACACGTAGCATCGAGATGCAAGCATCTCGATTATCGCCAGCATCGAGAGCAAGTGTCGACGTCGACGTTGACCGATGAACCATATTGTACTAAAGCTCCATATTGTACTAAAAGGGGCAAAAA
>OU964975.1:2061530-2094030 GCA_918808275.2 Dolichovespula sylvestris
TTTAGTTTACGAGTATGTGTATTTATACATGTAAACACTATATTTGTATGACTCTATTTGACATACATACGTATAACACGCACATATATACATATACACATATGTGTTTGTGTATGTGTATATATAAATTTTTTTTTATTTGTATATATCACAACATGTCATTCTAAATTTCGTGTTTTTGGACTTCAAATAAACCTGGCGCCGTCTCCGACCAACCTCTTTTACTTTCGGAGACTAAATCCTGTCTATATACATTATCCCCACCATTTCCCCATTATCACAATAATTATTAGTCTGGCATAGGGAACAAATGCGAAATGCCTTCTTCGAATATATCGTTATTAATACTACTACTACCATCAACAAACTCGCTCACAAATTTACGATTATGCGCATTTCGTTTACAATAAATTAAATTGTCATTATTTAAGTAATCCTGTGTTACAGATAACAATCATACTATTTAATTTGATTGGATTTAATTTAATTAAAATTTAATTGTAAATTTATTATAATAAATCAATTATTATATATATATATATATATATATATATATATATATGGACCGTTTATTTTGAAAGTGGTATCCTTTTTTAAAAAAAATGAGATATGACGTAATTTATGCTTAATTTAGTGTAAACTTTTTGTTTATAACTAGTTAGTATTTAATATCTTAAAAAATGCCAATGCTTTGTTCAATTTAAAATTGGTCGGTAAAAGGAATTGCGTAACCATTGATTATGAACATTTAATTTTCTCGAAACAGAAGAAAATGAACTTGCATCACTTTCAAAATAAACGGTCCATATATATATATATATATGTGCATATTTATATTTTTTCTGAACTTTCTAAGTATTCTTCTTTCTCAGCCTCTTTCTACATAGAAGATAAAGATAAATCCCGACAATTTCAAGACGAAATAGATCTTAAAATATAATTTCTAAACATATTCAAAGATTTTTCATTAAAATTATACTAAATGCGTTCTAATAACAAAGAAATATTGTTTCTTTTAATAACTTATAATTAATTCTGAATTCATACTCTCATAATGAATGAAATAAAATGAAATTATATGAAATGACATTAAATGAATACTACCACTAGATAATGACTTAGAGTTTCAAAACTGAAGAAATAAAGGAATAAGTAACCCATACATTATTTTCAACGTTAAATGAATAAAGAATGAAAAAGTAGACGAAGAAGAAGAATAAATACCCTCGACCGAGATCATAATTATTCTTAGTTATGGAGACACACTGTTGAAGGTGAAGCACTTGTGTAAGATCGTTAATTAATAGATGATATTAGAATTCGTAAAAAAATCGTAAAAGCTTGTTAAGTTTTCTTTTTATTCTTCGAATTATGAACAATGGTAGTTAATCCGTCTTCTTAGAAGATTGTCTGACTCTATGGTGTATGTATAGTGTATGTATGGTCTATGGTGTATGTTGACAAATTTTCGTTTTGGCATCCTTCCTGGAAAGGACAAAAACAAGGTCCACTCTTAAATTTCCCACATCACAAATCTAGTTTACATGCGCGTGTGTGTCTGTAAATGCTTAAACTGATGACGTCAATAGGCCAACGTAGCACAAACGTTTACCACGAAAAGAGGGTCCTTTCCTTCATTATTCTACTCTGTATTTTTTTTTCTCTTCCTACTATGAACAACCTGCAACAATAAAAGTAGGAAAGCATAAATCATGTAGGACAAGTATAGACATAAATTTACCTATGTTTTTTTTTAAATAATTAAGTATATTGAATTGATTGATTAATTGATAATATCTTGCAATTTTAATTGTTTGACTTTTAAATAAATAACATAATTTGTATATCATAGATCCTGCAAAGACGATTAAAAATATAGAAATCATATTGAACAAGTATATAGATACTATCTATGTTTGTATGTTTTTAATTATTTCATTGGAATGAGCTCATTGATTGGTATTTCATTTATTACAATATTTTACTTTTAAACAAATAAAATAAATTATGTTTGTTTATGCGTTATAATATAATATAGTAATAATATATCAGATTCGCCAATACTACTGTTAAAAAGTACGTACATATATGGTTAAATATTCATTTAAGTGTTTAATTTTTTGATTGGCTAATAAGTAAAATAAGAATTTGCATTATTTTATATCTAAATAAATAATATCATTTATAAATAATATCATTTATAGTATATCAATTGTTCATACATATATATATATATATATATATATATATACAGGTTGTTTCAGCTAAAGGGGGCCGCCTAAATATTTTTATTGTTTTTTATGATGCGACAAACTTTTATGGCATACTTTAAATGGTTTAAAAAGAGGTATATAACCTCCTCTATATACAACATACCTTTTTTATAATAGTATAAATATTGATAAATGCAATGGAAATATTTTAGAAAGAAAGTTTGACTTACACGAACGATTTTTATTAATATCGGCACACATACTTCATCCAAGTTTTCATTATATAGCGATGTTATAATATTATGTAAGTTATAAATCAACAACATATCTAATAATATACATATACCTATTTGATAAATATGTTACGTAAATATTTCATAACAATACAAAATAAATAAAATAGCAATACATGTTATCTATATAAAAATATGTAATATAAGAAAAAGAATCTTCGTGCAAGTATATCTATTTTAAAATGTAAATATCGTTCGATCGATTTACACAAGTACATATCTAGATTAATTTCTGATCGACAGAAAATGATCTTCTTTTCCTCAACGATTTCTTATTATTCATATTAATTTATTTATAATAAATACAATCGTGTAGATGCTTAACATAAAAATTTCGATAGATTATTCGTTCTATAAAAATTATAAAACGAAATTTATTCTTCCGATAAAATACGAGCCTGTAAAATACGAGTTGATCACGAAATTGTACTGAGCCAAAAAAAATTAATAACAAAACTAATTTATTCCGTAATCCGTAAATATACGTACTAACTCGTATATCCGTAAATATACGTACTAACTTAACTCGTACTTAATATTATATCTAATATAATTATATTAAATTATAAAATATTATAGCATAATATTACAGTATAGTATACATATATATATATATATATATATATATATATATATATATTATATTATATTATATTATATTATATTATATTATAATTATATGGTTTGAAAACCCAATAAAGTTAATATTAAAATAAATATACGAAAGATAATTCGATATAAAAGATTAGTGGTCCCACGGGGTCGGTTGTGAATGCGACGCAAATGGCCGCGTGCACCCGATATTTGTCCACTTATAGTCGTCAATAGTACAAACGTAGGATCATATCGATCGGATGGTTGGGAATACCTATGACGTCAAAAGATATATATCGTTTGTTCCTCCTTTGACCCGCTTCCTTGACCTGACAAAGACAGAGACAGTAACGGAGAAATTAGAAAGATGAACAGAGCAAAAAGAAGATGAAGAAGTAGAAAAAAAAGAAGAAAACGATGAAGATAAAGAAAAAGAAGAAGACAACGATGAAGATGAAGAAAGAGAAAAAGAAAACGGTGAAGATGAAGAAGAAGAAGAAAAAAAATAGAAGTAGAAAAAGAAATTTCCTCTTCCAATCAGATCGTGTCAATTTGCGTTTGGGCCAAGAGTAAAGAGGGAAAAGAACGAGGATGATGGCGTTCGTTCTAAGAATCCTTCGTCGTTTGTATAAGTTTGCTGACGTCATTAAGGGGATACGTGATAGCGCAGTCGAGCATACCGACCGGGCGTTGAAATTCTTCGTAGGGATGGTCCTCCAGCTCCTACGTGACCAGTATCACGAATACATCATTTCTCGCTCACGACACCTCTTCTCCCCCCTACCACTCTTCCATCGCCCCCCACACCTACCCACCCTCGGAAAATAACAAGATTTAGATCGGTATCTCTTTTTAGTCCCTTTCTCATCGATCATTCACGCCATGTTCGAGGAATATTCCTACTTTTTACTTTATGGTTCAAGATCCATATAAACCGTTAATGAGATAAGGACTTCGAAAATTTCGAAGAAATGGAAATATTTCTTTTTTTTTTAGTTTCTAGTTCTTTCGAGTTTCGTTTTTGTATAAGATGTAACCGTTGATAGATTGTTAATAAAAAATAAAAATGCTTTTTTTTTAATGAAAATTTATTTGTTCCCGTCGAGTTTAATTTTGTATGAGATCGATCGATAGATAGTTAGCAAGATAAGAATGATTTTATAACGGAAATGTATTTCTTGTTTCGCGTTCATCTTTGTCTAGATCAAACGATAGATCATTAACAAGATAAGAATGACGTTTTAATTAAAACGTTTCTCGTTGATTTTTGTACAAATCGATTGATAGATCATCACAGAGGTGACGACGATCTTCGAAATATAAAATACTTAGATGTTATTTTATCTTAATTTTAAATTCGTATCAATCGATCGATCGAAATATTTCATCACTAAGATGACATCAGTTTTCGAGAAAATCTATATGTTCTTTCCTTTCCATTTAAATTCCATATCGATCAAAATGTATCATTCTTGGAATGACGAAAATAAAAATGGTAATAACTATTTCAAATAAAACGATACGTATTTCCCCGTCAATGTTTGTTTGACCCATCGATCGAAATAAATCATCAGCGTGATGACACTAATTTTGAATTAGAAAAAAAAAAGAAAAAACACATATTTACGTATGTACGTATGTACAATAAGTTGTTTATCGATCAAGTTTTGCATCAAGATCGATCAAAATACATAGATCATACCTAATCGAGTGCAGGATCGAAGAAATAAATAAAAATGACGATTACTTTCGAAAGAAAACACATGCGTTCTCGGTTATGGTCGATCTTTTATAGATGAACTCATCGTTAAAACAATTGTGCTTCGTTGAAACGATAAAAATTCCAAAACGATCAATATACGGTGGCTTCGTTCGCGTGTCTATCCGTATGAACCCGGCTTGATTAGCTTCTTGGAAAACGCGTAGTGTAGTTTAGCAAGACGAACCGGAACATCACGCGCTAGCTGACCGAGTTGTACACGCGTCGATAGACCCAACCAAAGACACGTGGGTGCGATAATATCATTATATTAATTAGATATTACTATATAGATAAATAATATTTCGATTAATCGAATCGAATCAGATCATTTTTCATTTTATTTCCTTTCTTTTAAAATAAAATCGATGAATTTTGACTATTTCTAAAAAAGATTTAATAAATCGTTTACTTAATTTATTTATATTTTTTTCTTTGGTATTAAGTGAATAATGAAATATCTACATTTTTAGCAAAATGTAAATCTATCAAAAAAAATGTAAAATGTATCAATATAAAATGTATTAAATTAGTATTAGAATATTTATTAGTAATACTATTAATACGATATAATAAAATGCTAAATAAAATATCATATAAGATATAGAGAGGCACAGAGTATATATTAAACAGAGATTATTAATTTAGTAATTTAATAAATATATATATACACACACACAAACAAGCATACAGATTATACTATTATTAGTATTAATATTTTTAAAAAATTACTAAATTACTAAATACTAAATACTAGTACTAGTATAGTAAAATATTGAAAATTCAGAAATTACTACTTAGTTATTTTAATATAATTATTAAAATAAACTTGTGTACATTATATAGTTAAATTTATCCTACATTATAATAATTCATACACAATTTTACTTCAGTATTATTTACCTAAACCTATACAATAATACTCAATTTGCAACACAACAATTTTATCGAAATATTATTAACATTAATAATATAACAATAATTCGTATAAACTATTTCATCTAAATAATATAACAATGATAATAGTAATAATAATAATAATAATTAATATCTTACAATTCTATCTTAAACAAATCTAAAAATAATTCATATCCAATTATAAACTCAATATATTACTTGTATTTATCCCCTAATAAAAATCATAATATTAACAAGATTGAAGTAACCAGAAGACTAGGGATCAATCGTTGCACCTTTTTTCTATTTATTTATTTTTTTTGGGAGGGTTCCTTCTTGAAAAAGAACACGTTTCGACGCGGAATATTTATAAAATCGAAAAGAAGCTCTCTCTCTCTCTCTCTCTCTCTCTCTCTCTCTCTCTCTCTCTCTCTCTCTTTCCTCTCTCTCCCTTTCTCTCCCTCCATCTTTGTCTGTGTCTCAATCTCTATATCTCTCAATGGGTGATAGCGATGGTGATGGCGGCGGCGGCGGCGCATTTTTGAATGTTTTGTCGTGAGCTCGCGGTGTAACGGCGATACCACCTCCGTGCTAATAAACCTGTCGGAGGATCGTTTTGGATTCTCGGGAGACGGTCGCTCTTTGACGCGACGAACTCTCTCCCTCTCTGTCTCTCTCTCTCTCTCTCTCTCTCTCTCTCTCTCTCTCTCTCTCTCTCTCTCTCACTTTCGCGAGACGCAAGCACGAGACGCGAGACATGCTAACGGATACATAGGTTTTCCATAAGAGAATCATATTTTCTCGGATGGCGCCTAAACGTTGGCGGAGCAGCTGTTCGCCGAAATCGACCCCGAGGAACGGCGAACGCTTCATCTTCTTCTTTTTATTATTATTATTATTATTACTATTCCTCATTTTCTTTTTTTTTTCATGTTATTCTTTTCTTCTTTCTTCTTATCTTCGCAAAGTCTCTCTCTCTCTCTCTCTCTCTCTCTCTCTCTCTCTCTCTCTCTCTCTCTCTCTCTCTCTCTCTCTCTCTCTCTCTCTCTCTCTCTCTCTCTCTCAATCTCCTCTTTATCGCACCTAGACGTTCTTCTCTCATAAATTGCCACGAGAGGTACACGTAGATATTAATATAAAAAAAAATGTAAGAAACTCGTATCTCTTTCTGTATTTGTCATTTCTTTTTTCTCTTTTTTCTTCTTTTCTTTATAATAATTAACACATTGTATGCGGGAAACTTACTTTTAAGTTTTTCGCAATCTGTAACTGGAGCGCGGTCACGTAAAAGTACGTATTTAAATGTGTGCTATAGAGCGGTTATTATCGTATAAATACGATAGACATTGTACGAAAAAAACGAAGTATTTTTCGATTTGTTGCGATTTTACTGAATAACCAAACTCACGCGAGATTCACGAAAAAAACGTCCGCTGCACGCGTAAGTCCACGGCGAAATATACCCGCAAGCAATGTGTTAACATTAGAACTATCAGACTCGTCTAAATGACGAGATCTTAGATCTCTTCTTTTACCGTTATCAAGATTATAATTATATACAAAATAATGTTAAAATGTTACACAAAATTATAACATTAAATAGATCTAATTATAAATTAATCTTTTTTACATCCTTTTTTTCTATTGACTTAGAACACTTTTATAATCACCGATTCATATGAGGTATATCTTAATTTATCGGAAATAATTGTTGGTAGTTCTATAGTTCTATTGACTCTATGTAACCGTTCTTGATAACATTTATACGATTCGATTCAATACCGTGTATTCGTAAATAACAATTTTACCTATCGATTCGATCATATACATGCATACGATAGAAACAATATTTTACTTTGACTCGTTTCTCCACAAAATAAGAGTAACACCGCGAATCATTTGCGAATCAGACACAGGAGGTTGGACCATAGTTTTTCTCGCATGATGCCTGATTCATTTAGCTTCCTATATTTAGAGTCGTGCAGACCGACGACGGTTCTTTTAAACCGTAAACAATGTCACATCAATGTCACAGCTCTACGAGCGTAAACACAATTGCAGAATTGTTCTTCTCTTCGATCTTTGATAATCCCACGATCACGATTTTGTATGATCGATCAATTAAAAAAAGAAAGAAAACGGATCGTCGTAAGAATAATCGAGGTTATCCAAACTTTTTTTTAAATTCTTCGAAATAATGAAATTATAATTTGTGGAAATATTCTTTCGTATAGGTATTACATGATATTCTTAACACGCATGATATTCGATGATCGATCAATAAATGAATCGTCATAGAAATGATAGAAAAATTATGAAATTCTCTTTTTAAATTTTCACGAAATAATGAAATCATTGTTATCAGATATATTCTTTTCATATAGATATCACACACATGATATTCGATGATCGATCAATATAGAAGAATCATTGGTAAAACGACCGAAAATTAATCGAATATTTCCATTAAAATTCTTCGATATAGTGAAATCATATTTTTTATACATTCTAATCATGTCAGTGACATTACTAACAAACCACGTCGATCATGTTGTTGTATACGATGATAGCCGTCCGTTCCATCTGGGAAGATGAAATACGAGAGACAGGAAGTCCTTACGCAAGTGTGAAATACATGGAAATAAGTAAGTATACACCAAGTGATAATGTCTAACGTAGGGAAAAAAGAAAGAAAATATATAATAGATAAGAAGTTAGTTACTAATGCTCGTGGCGATCCACGCGAGAGGCACGTGCACGTTGCTCATTGAAAGAGTATCTTTCTTCTTTGAAACAGATTCTTCATTATTTTTTTCTTTAGGTACTCTGAGCTTTGAATAGTTTTTTGTAAATAATAATAAAAACTGCGATATATACATACATACATATATATATATATATATATATATATATATATATATATATTGACATATTGTTTAATGATAAATAAAATCGACAAAATTCTATTGAAATTATCATAATTCTATTGAAAACTTCTTGAATGTTAACATTATCCCTATAACTTCACATAATTAAGGGAAAAAAAAGAAATGAAAGCAAGAAAAAAATATCTCGTCATATAAATACATATCTACGTATAATAAATGTACTTTGAGAGAGATAGCATGAGCTTTAAGTGATATTAAAAATGAATTGATCTTTATATTGTCCATATATGTAAAACAGCAAACCTAAATACTTATTTATGATTTACAAGAAAGAAATAAAAAAAAGAAAAGAATACAAGTTAGCCTAAAATGATCTCGAATAGAATTAGATATCTAATTGATTTGTCATTTTTTTTTTTTTTTTTTAATACACCGAAACACTTTTGGACCAACTAGAAAGATTGTTGGCCGTCCCTGTAGTTCGAAAATGAGAGTTGATCCACGACAATTCCAAAAATAAAAGAAGAAAGGGAACAGAGAACGGTGTTTTCTGTCTGTGAGAGCGATAGCTTTGAAGGATCGCCAAAATTTTCAGCATCATCGTTCGACAAACGTATTAAACGGCAATAAGCATAGACACATTCGAGAGAAAAAAACTCGAATAATCTTTGATATTGTAGTATCTATATATGTATTCGAGAGAAGAAACTCGAATAATCTTTAATATTGTAGTATATTCACCCGTCAAGGATGACGTCATAGCTCAAACAAAGCTGTATTGTGTGTGTGTGTGTGTGTGTGTGTGTGTGTGTGTGTGTGTGTGTGTGTGTGTGTGTGCGCGCGCGCGTGTGTGCGTGCGTGCGTGCGTGCGTGCGTGCGTGCATGCGCGCACCCGTGTTACTTACACAATTAGATTTTTTAATTGTATATTAAATTAGAATTTTATAGCAGATAGGATGTACAGTACAGGTGTCATTTTATAGAGAATTAAATCGATTAAAAGCTTGCATGATGCATCAGAGATATGGTGTCTCATTTAATAAAAATAGAGAGAAAGAGAGAGAGAGAGAGGAACATATGCTCGTTTAATATATTTTAATATTGTGTTTTATAGATATTTTCAAAAAATTAACATAGTCTATCTATATTTTTCATCGCAACGTATAGGATAATTAGAATATATCTCATTTAGATTGGATAAAAATAGTAAGAATTTATAGGGAAATTTATTTATAAAAAAATGCATACAGAGATTTGGGCTTTTATATTAATAATCTTTGGTATCTATAACGTACGTGAGAGATATATATGTCTACTTACTACTACTCGGTTTCGTCTCAAAGCCAAGCTAACTGAGAAAAGAAACTCCTATTTTATTCTTATTTATGAGAGCTAACCGTTGCCAATGACACTGTTGCGCGAAAAACATGTTTCTTACGAAATGAGTTAGATGTACACAACGGTGTCATTGCTCGATAAATGCGGGAGAGAATACGACATTATATACACAAGATATATATATATATATATATATATATATATATATATATATATATATATACATGTATTAAAACTAGAGCTGGAACTATTTGAATTTATTAATTATTTTTAGATAATTCTTAACAGTTTGTTGCCTTTATATATAGGATATTGAAAATAATTATTGAATTTTTATAACAGAATTTTTTTAATAAAATCTACAGAACAATTTTACATAATTTGGTTAAATTATATTTCTACATTTATTATAAACATTATAATTGTTTATAGTAATTGTAAATAAATATATAATTTATAATTTGAAAAAGGTTTCATCGAAGACTTTTTTTATTAATTTGTAAAAAATTTGATAAACTTCGTATATACGAAAGAACTGTGAAATTGTGTCGATTAAATAAAATCAAACTTACAACATAGATATCTATATATGTAAGATCTCGTGTATAACGAATTTTAAAATTACGTAAAAGTGATAAAAAAAAAAGGAAGTAACGCAACGTTCGGAATTTTCATAATCATAATTCTGACTGATAAAATAAAATGACCATTTTGATTGATAAAATAAAATATACAATCGAAATAAATAAATAAATATATCGACTAATATTGCATCAGTCTGAATATTCATTTCCTGTGATCGAAGATCTTAGAAAATTACGTGTAAATACATAAGTACATAAACGTCAAAATAAATATACATAAGTACTCTTAAATATGGCCGTTGTCATTTTTTTTTATATTATGCAAACATGTTTTCTTTTTTTTTCCTGTAAATTCTATTATATTTAATGATCGCATCGATTAGTTGTGCTTTGTTTATTAGCGAAATAAGGCAAAGTTCGCTGTTTATTACACAGTTTACCGCGCTTTAGACAATGTACATAATAGTTAGACTTTGTATAGATACTTTGTCCCTTAAATTATCCTTTAAGATGAATCTTATCGTGAAATGTTTCCTATGAGATAAATATTTCTTTGAATTATACTAGTACTATTGTTAAATACGTATCTCTGTAACATGTATAGAACAATGGAATAAAATATGTGTGCGGTGTGTTTTGTGTGTAAGAAGATATTTGTATGTATATACATATACAATATAATGTCATTGCTCGACTTACAGTGTAATAGTTGGAGTTTCAATCGGAAACAGAGTTTGTACCCTCGATGACTGAAAATACGATCTCTCTTGCTCGCTCGCTCTCTCTCTCTCTCTCTCTCTCTCTCTCTCTCTCTCTCTCTCTCTCTCTCTCTCTCTCTTTTGAACTGCGTAGAATAAGAAAAGCAAAGAGATTGAGAGAGAAGAAGAGAGAGAGAGAGAGAGAGAGAGAGAGAGAGAAAGAGAGTACGATAAACTCACGCTGTGCGTAATTCTCCTCTCCCAGTGGAGAAAAAGACAGAAATGACGCAATTTAAAGACGGGAGTCATAAGCCACTTCTCGATCTTCTTCCTTTACTACGCTCTCCCCTCCCTCGTTCCCTCGTTCCCCCAAACCAACCCTATCCCTCCCTTCTCGCCTCACTGCCACGATGGTTTCCCTTTTTCGTTTTACTTTGAAATCGACCCCCTCTATTATATTCCACTCTACGCTCTCCGTCTCATTCTATTTCAAGATAAGAAATACCTACTACGTCAGGACACATCACCGAATCGGGAGAGAACTTACCAACTATCCGTTTTCAAATTCGAAAAGTCTCGAAAGATCTGAATTGATTCTTTTAAAGCGCTTTTTCTTTTTTGTTCTTTGTTTCCTTTTTCTTCTCTTTTTTCTTTTTTTCTTTTTTAAGCGTTTTCGTATTACTCCGCACCAAATTTTAGATTTTATCCCTTTTCGTATCTACAAGTTTCGGAGAGATATGAAATATCGTGGGGTATAAGCTGTAATACTCTGAAAAATGTCATTTCGAACTAGCGTTTAGTCACACGTTTGTTTTCTTTTTTTTTCACTTAGGTATTCAATTTATTTCACAAAAAGAAAAATATTTTATAAATTATTTTTTGGATCAATTTTTATGATCACATTAATATTTATATGTTATATATAATTGTAATACGTTTTATAAGAAACTTAAAATTTCGTGTAAAATTACACGAAAATGATACTTTTAAGTGACACGTTTTGGAAACTTTTTTTTGTTTTATCTTATTTGTTTATTTATTTATTTCAAGAAAAAGAAATGATTTTATCAAATATTTAAAGTATTAATATTTATGATCTAATTAATATATTGGATCTAGGCATTTAGGTATCAAAAATTGTATTATTTTTTAATGATAATAAAAAATAAGAAATAAGACGCGTTATGTGGTACAATGTTGCCCCATCAATAGATCGATAGAAGTATATCATAATCTATCAATAATCGTCTTGTTACATTGAATCGCATTCTCTAACGAGCGACGTAAGTTCGAACACCTGTCGAACCGAATACGATACACGTTACGAGAGACTAAACCACCAACATTAATACACCGAGTCGTGATCTCTTATTACTCTTACTAGACTTACTTACCTTAAGTAAAATGCGTATTTACGCCATCAACATTAGAAAGATATTACAATTATCGATTATCATTGGTTTAATACGTTATCATTATAAAATAATAATCAAAACGAATATTAAAAATTGTTGATTAAATATTAAATATCACTAATCATATCGTTCATACGATAATTATTTTAACGATTGGATAAAGAAAATGTTTCTAATCGACAAAAATTACGTACACGTAAATTGGATACGCCCACGCTAATATAACACTAAATGGCTAGAAAAACACATTTATAATACTTTGATGAATCTTGTCAATTATGTTGGTGAATACGTTATGTATATAAAATCCTAATCAAAACAATTGACAAATACTTCATCCGTTTATTTTAAAACAGTATAATGTTTCTAATAATTAAATATAAGAAAGAACCAAACAAAAAGAGAACAAATAAGAAAAAAAAGGAAAAATTTTCTTCTAATCGCAAACATCACGTGCATGTAAATTATAGATACGCCCACGCTAATACGACACTAAACAGCTAGAAAAACACGTTAATAATACATTGATGCATCTTGTTAACGTCATTAATACGAGAAATCGATGATAAGAGAGCTCAAAACATACTCTTGATGCACGGTAGTTCGTTCTTTCAGGCGCGCGCGTGCTCAAGGAGACGCCACTCAAGCATCGCATCGTTGCTTAACGCTGATTGGTCAATACACAGGCGGGCCCCCATCGTGCCTCCGCGCATCGACTCGCCCATTCGTTTATCTGCCGATAATATGGCGGTCTCTAATAGACCGACACCTTGTTGACCTATCGAGTTCCAGAATGATGACGATAATGATGATGACAAGCATCTAAATACTAACGAGAAAAATATTTTGTTTGTCCAACGTTTGACATGTTCTGTCCCCCTCTGTCTTTCTGTCTCTCTGTCTGTCTCTCTCTCTCTCTCTCTCTCTCTCTCTCTCTCTCTCTCCCTCTCTCTCTCTCTCTCTCTCTCTCTCTGTCTCATACAATTTTTTTTCCATTTAATATTCTTTTTTTCTCTTTTCCTTCTCCTAAATAAAAATACCATCTTCATTCTCTAGTTTCCCAAGGTATCACTTTTTTTTGGTTTCCGTTTGTTTCTAGCATTTCCGTGAATTACTATATTATTCTCTTCGTTTAAATTTTGTTGCTTTGTCATTATAATGATTTCTCAAATTTGTATTGTATTCCAAAAAATAAGTAAAAATAAGAAAAGATAATTCATTTAATGAGTTCACTTTGTCATTTTTCATCGTAGTTTTTTCCATAAATGTTATTGACAGTTACAGATTTCCAGGTACTAAATTACATCGTTATTCAAATATTAAATTGAGAGTATAATCAAAACTATATTAAAATATCATGAATTGTTTTTAAATATAATTTTGATTAATATACATACATACATACATATATATATATATATATATATATATATATATCAATTTGGTGTGCGTATATATATGTGTGTATATATATAAAATTTGTATGTGAACGTGTTTACAAACTTGTTAATTCAAAAAATTAGTAAGTACCTATGCAATATCGTACAATATATAAGCCATATATATATGTATATGGCTAACAATAATATATATTTAAGAATTTGTTTGAGGTCAAAAATTAATTAGGATACCTATTCATGACCGAGTGTCATTGTGAAGAAGATAATCTTAATTCTTGAGGATAATCTAACAAGACTTGATTTTGCGTCATACATGAACTTGATGGTAGCTGATGCAATCTAGCTACGACGTAATACAGTGTCTTTCTTCCATTCTAAAACCGTACTAATCGAATTCTCCTCGATTCGATTAAAAGACTATGTTTATATTTGCTAACACAATAAAAAAAAGTTTATATGCGAACGAACATGTTAACGAAATTGTAATTCCAAACATATATGTATACATATATATTTACATATACACACAACATGTATTATTGTGTAGTATATAAGACATACATAGATATGCCAATATATATATATATATATATATATATATATATATATATGTACATATATATAAAATATATATAGAAATACATAACGTCATGAATATGGAAATTTATATTAAATATTTTGTTATATTTTGGAATATAAAATAATTATTAAATCAAATTATAATGCAGTATATACGACTTACAGATACATATGTATAATATATACAAAAATATATATATATAAATATATAAAATATATATATATATATATCGAGTTGATAAACATGAAAATTTGTTAAACTTTTTTTTGTTACATGTTGAAACAAAATAATAATTGTAAAATGATTGTGCAAACGTGAATGAACTCTGAATTCTCGAACATATTGATGAAATTACGTCAATGATATCAACAAACGCGGCTGAGATAATTCACATATTGCTTCTAATATACCGTTGAGAATGAAATCAGAGTCCGATACGCAAAAGAAAACGTCGCAAGCCGATGTTATGATACGTGGAAATGAATATAGTGTAACATAATCCGTTGTATAGCAGCGTGACGTATCTACGTAATTTGATCTTACTATGATGTGTGTGCTGTGTATATATTTGTTACCGGGTTTCCCGTTAAATTACGAATTATTCGTCGACCTATGTAAAAACAATCACGTATACATAAATCACGAACATTTCGATCTAACTGGAATATTTTATATTTTGTAAATTTTATATATGAAATTATTTTATGGTATCGTTTAAATAGTATTTGTTTTTTTCTTTAACACAGTATATAAGTACTATATCATAATATAGGGAAAAAATGTATTTTTTTTATTTTCTTAACAAAATTTATTTAGATTCAAGATACAACTACAATCAGATTCTAGATCCTCCCATTTAGATTCTTATTAACAAGAAGAATGTAAAATATTATTCTATATTTTAAAACTTCAAAATTGATCCACACGCAACAAAATTATAGTGCGCGCGCGTGTGCGTGTGTGTGTGTGTGTGTGTGTTGTTTATAACAATATATATATATTGTTTTATAAAAAAATATAACCTATTTTATTTTTATTTCAAATATTAAATTTGATAAAACAATAATATTAACAATAACAATAATATAAACTTATCTTTATTAAAAAATCATAAATAATCCATTCAACGAATAACGACAATTCATTCAAATACTTCGAAAATTATTCGAATGCTTTTTTGAAAACGATTATTTAAAATAATATTCAAATACATAACGTATAAATGGGCGCGCGCGCATGTACACACGTATATATATATACCCACCAATAAAAGAAAACAAAGCAGAACAAAAAGGAATAAGAAAAAGAAAAAAAAGATGCGTAGAAACGCGCACACGCACCTTCCCCTCCGTTTCTCCTCACAACTCTTCCGTCCGATTGCAATGATCATCTTTCCTCTGCTCCCCCTTTTCCTCTCATCGTTTTTCCCCACCACTACCACGTGGCACAAGTCGCTAGTTCGACAACGGCGCAACCTATATAAACCTCTGGTGCCTTGGAAGCGTCCTCACTCTTTAACACGAGAGAACAGTCTATGTATAAATTTCGGACAGAGTCGTGGGTTTCATAGAGAGATAGAGAAAGAGAGAGAAAGAGAGAGAAAGAGAGAGAGAAAGAGAGAGAGAGAGAGAAAACAACGTATGTAACGCGAAATTCAACACGCGATACGAGATCATAAAAATTTGTTTTTTGAGAACTTGTGAGGGAGTTTTTTGCGCTATAGAAGAGAGAAAGAGAGAGAGAGAGAGAGAGAGAGAGAGAGAGAGAGAGAGAAAGTAAGAAAGATATAAAAAGAGAGAAGATTATATGAACAGAGCCACTTTTGATCCATTCAATCAATATTCATATATTGGTACATATCTCTCTATCTATATCCCTTTTTGGTTTGTTTGTTTTTTTCCTTTCCATTCTATTTAAAGCTTTGGCTTTATAAAAAAAAAAGAATAAACGAAGATCCCTTTATCTTATATATCATTTTTTTCTTATTTCTTTCATTCGTATCTATACCTATTCTTTGAACTCCAAATCATTATCAAAATTATATCTACCTTATACGATATTCTTTTGATTATACTTTAACGTGTACAAGAGAAGAGATCGTCAGTAAAACGTGCTAAAGGATTGCGCTTTACCGCCAACGAACAAACGATTCTCTCGTTTCGACGGAGAACAGGACAGAAACGTTGAAGAGAAAGAAAGAGAGAGAGAGAAAAAGAAAGAGAGAAAGAGAGAGAGAAAAAGAAAGAGAGAGAGAAAAAGAAAGAGAGAGAGAAAAAGAAAGAGAGAAAGAGAAAGAGAAAGAAAGATAGATTCGTGGTCGTCTAATTGAGGATTACGAAGTTATAAGGACTAAAAGTTTTGACATTTAAAAGGGTTTGTTTAAAATTGTTTTGTATTCGAAGAGGAGTAAGAGAAAATGGAACGCAAAATCGTCATTGTCATCGTTACGCTCATCTCCACGATTATGTGGTACTCCAAGGAAAGTGACAGCGCTGTGGTTAGATCCTCCCAAGTAAGTACGATTTTTTTCTTTTTTCTTAATTTAGAAATTCTTTCAAATTTGATTCATTTTGTATATTTATTTTTCTCCTTTCGCTATTCGTTTTTACTTTTTATTCATTCATTTCTAATCACTCGTTGATGCGATCAAAATTTTCAATTTCAAATTACGATTATTCTTTTTTTTTACGCCAATGCCAATATTTTTTCAAATATATTTTACTCATATTTAGATTGAATGTATTATAATATATTTGTTATACACAAGGGCATTTAAAGGCATTTCGTTGGACGATCAAGATTTTCAGTTTAGAATTAAAATCACTTTTTTTACACATATTCGAATCTTTTTCTCAACTGTACTTTATTTATACTTGGATAAGAATTTCGTTGGTAGGATCAAAAGCTTCGTTTTAGAATTAGAATCACTTTTTTTACACGAATTCGAATATTTTCCTGAACTATATTTTATTCATACTTGGATAGGCATATCGTTAATACGATTACGATTTCCGGTTTTGGAATTAGAATTACTTTTACGTATTATTATTTTACTATTACGTATAATTATTTTACGTAAATTCGAGTTTTCTCTCTCTCTCTCTCTCTCTCTCTCTCTCTCTCTCTCTCTCTCTCTCTCTCTCTCTCTCTCTCTCTCTCTCTCTCTCTCTCTCTCTCTGCGTGCATGCGTGCGTGCGTGCGTGAATGTGTGTGCATGTGAGTGTATGTGTGTGTGTGTGCGCGCACGCGTGTGTGTTGTATATTAGAATTTATATACTAGATTTATATAGGCATTTCGTTGGTACGATCAAAAATTTCGGTTTAATATTAGAAACACTTTTTACACGAATTCGAATTTTTGTCTCAACTTCATTTTATTAATACTTTGCTTGGATATGAAATATTTTGATTGTATATAGAAATGAATATACTTTGTTCTATATAAGAGTATATTGTTTTATTATTGAATTTATGTATATTACGCTATTTTGCATATACGTATGTTATTTTGTTTAAGAAGTATATATTTGATCTATTGATTATATATTTATATATATATATATATATCGTATTATGGTCAAATACAGATATATATATTTCATATTATTAACAGAGGAGTATATACAGATAACGAATTTAAAATAATCTATACAAGAAATATGTATCTGTTTTTAAAATCCATATGAAAAATAAAATTGTCGATCGAATAATTTTCGTAGTATATCGTAATTTTATGAAAGAACATCCACTTCATTTCATACGTTTCTCCGCATAAGTTTCCATGAATTAGAATTTCATGAAATGTTTGATAAAAAAAATCTAAACAAATTCTAATATATATATATATGTATATACATATATATATATATATATATATATATATATATATATATATGTATGTATATACATATATATATATAATCGACTTTCTCTCTGACATACATGTATTAAAAAAAGAAAAATATAAATAGATATATATCTAATCCTCACTTCTAAGTTTCGATAAATAGAATCGTATAAAGAATGCATCGTCACACATACATATATGGATACGTCCATACTGTAAATACATAGATACATATATATACACGTACATATATACACATACATATATGTACATATGGATATATAAAACGCCTTCGGAGGCGAGCATACGCGCCTCTTTTTCAAGATTCGAGGTCGATGGCATTGACCCCGAACTGCGTCGTTAGGTTTTGACGCAATAAACGCCGAAAGATAATCGGACGGTACAAACACGTTTTTGCCAATTCGCTCTTTGATTTATGTACATATGTATTTCTCTGTGCAGCGCACTATTACGTATATGTATAGATATTAATAAGTAATACATAGGACTTTGTGCATATATATACATTTCCTTCGTTTATTCCGAGGATCTAATTTGATACTTTTTCATTTTATATATACATATATATATTCTCTTTTACTGAATTTTTTATTATCATTTTTTATATATTTTTTTCTTATTAAGCACATTCCACTTGTGCACGCAGTTGTACAATAGGTCTACACATCAACGTAATATAAATTAATGGGCTTGTTAAATCATCGATTTAATCCGTTTAACGCGCGTTTGATCTAAATTGACTTCTTAAATTCTTTCACCATGTATCTTTGTATTTCTACGTCGGTTTTTTTGGTTTGTTTCTCATTTTCGCAGCATCCAAACAAACGATTATATTTGCAATTTGTTATATGGATTATTAACTTTTTTTCTTATTTCTTTTATTCTTTTTCCTTTATTATATTCACGATAATTTGCGATTCGTGTTATGAAAAGTTTTCCTTTTTTGTCCTTTTTTCTTCTTTTTTTTAAATATTGTTTACGTTGGTACATTAATGTGGAAACATTTTTTATTTATTTATTTAGTTTAACGTTATATATATTTTCTTTTCTTTTTCTTCTTCTTCTATTAATATAGGAATTCTCCGAAGCAATGGAAGAAATGCTACAGAGCACAGTAATTAACAAGGTCAGAGATTTACGCTCGACTGATCTTGAAGAACGAAACGGGACACGACATATTTGTCAAGGCAATCCTTGTGGATGGGCGATCTATACTAAGTTCACGCGACGCTTCGAATATTTCATGAGAAACACGTAAGTTACCCTTCTCCTTCTCCTTCTCTTTATCATATTTATTTATTATAAATCTATATATTGAAAAATTTTCAATAAGTATTTATTACTGTAATATTACAATCGTTTATTATCGCTATGTTATTAGTTTATTATTAGTGAATAGTTAAATATTTTTAAAGATCAATACCTTAACATTGATATACCGTATTGATGGATTGTTAAGAAAAAAAAATATTTAGAATCAAAGTTAAAAAGAGGAGAAAGAAAGAAAGAAAAATAGTTTAATCATGTCATCTTCAATTAGATATGTTAAATTAAAATATACATAAAATTTATTTCGGTTGGGACGATATATATGTCTAATGTTAATAAATGATATGATTCGCGATTGTTTATATAAGGATCAAAAGTTCCAAGTTGATCTTAAAAATCAATTACTTTTTTTTCATGACTTTTTAGGTTAATAATTTTTGTTGTTTTTTCAACTTGTAAAACTATAAGCCTAACTAAAAATATAAAAACTCCGTTGAGTAAAATGGATAATTGATTTTTTAAATCATCTTGGAACTTCCAATTCATCCTCTATGTGTGTGGGGGGGCGCATATATATATATATATATATATATATATATATATTCATACGTATCAACATATTATAAATCCAAAATCTGACTTACTTCCCGACATTAATACCTTAGATGAAGCGATGCCGACAAGGAAACGGGCGACTAATGTACACAGTACTTAAATCGAACAAGGGCAATGATCCTCGACATTTCGTAGTAGTGGAAGTAGTATATATTCTCTTGAACTCGCTTTGTAAGAGTCGTAGCATGATTTTCTTTGGTTCTTTCGAAACTGCCATGTTATTAAACCCATAAAATGTCGAAGTCTAAACAGTTTTGATTCTATCTATAGTACGAGCAAGATTCATTATACCCCTATTTTTATTGTCTAATATAATAATAAATACTGTAGACATTTTATAAGAAAATCTATTCAATATACCGGCTATATAAGATTTCTAATTAATTACTATTACAGTAGTATTCTTAGAAAAATTTAGGAATTTTTGTTTAGCGTTGATTAAAAAAAAAAGAGAGATTTCTTTTCCCCGTTTCATGTTCATTAGATTTAAAATTTATTTTTAGAGAATCATTAATATTAGATTATATATATATATATATATATATATATATATATATATATATATTTGTTTGTTAATAATGCATATATATGTATATATACACCTATTTTATAATAGATATAATTTATCTCTATTTAGGTATATTACATAGATATAGTATAGCCATAGTATATCCATTTATCTGTTTACATATATCAGTTATTACAGAGAGTAAAATTCTTTTTTTTTTGTTTTTATATATAATTGATAATACTAAGAGAATATAGGAATCAAATATCGATCTATTTTTCTCATTTATTTTTCTTAGATGCGAGTGCCCAGATTATTCGTACAAGTGCGTACACACGGAGGACGATTTATCCGTAAGTGCATATGTTTATCGGTGTCGTCAAAACACGACGTCGAACGATACCGAGGCACCCCCAGAAGACACGAATTAGAAGATAGAGACTTTTATCCTTTCTTTTTCCTTTAAGTTTTGTTCTTTTTTCTTTTTTTTTTTTTTTAAGCAAAGATAAACCAATATCACAAAACACATTCAATAAGTTTAACGATTAATATTCCATCGTAAAGAAGAAACCTTATCCATCCAGCTTTCTTTGCGCCAATTTATTTTCACGAGACGGTACAAACGATTTAAACGATGGGAAAACGTAAAGAAAAGAAAAAAAAAGAAGAAAAAATATATATATATATATATATATATATATATATATATATATATTTGTGACACATTGTCTTCACTTTATCCTCGATAATCTGTTTGCCATTTATTATATTCCAATATAATAATATAATAATTATATATATATATATATATATATATATATATATATATATATACACATAGTTATTCTTTGGTCAAATAGAATTTGACAACCTTCTAAAAGTAAAAGTAAAAAACAATTAATTTTATATTTTTCGCATAATTTATTATTCGAAATATGTATCTTTGAATTACGATGCGATATTCAAAGCACGCGCGCGCGCGTGTGTGTGTGTAATTAAGTTCACAATTTAGAAATATGGTTTTAAAGCAATTTGCTCGTAATAATTTACAATCGATTAATGCTTTCTAAGTGGTATATATAAAAATAATTATTAAAATATTCTTATTAAAAAGAGAAGAAAAAAAAGAGAAAGAGAGAGGAACCGAGTCGAGTAAAATACGTAATTTAGGTACGACGCATTGTTGATTATCATATGCAAATTAATTATAATGCAATAATTACATTATATTGTATATAATAGCAAATATATATATACATATATATACGTCTGCTATTATATATACACAAAATTAATACTTTTACAGGCTATATGTATAATCGGGAAGTAAAATTGTTATTTAAATATTTAATATTCCGGAAGATTAATAATATCAAAATTAAGGAAACATTATATTTAAAACAATATAAGCAATACTATGATAACGACTTACACAAAATTTTATACATGTAATTTAATAATTACATAAGTTGTGAATACCTGTACATACACAAGTAGTACAGTCGTTACAACGTTTTCAACAATGTGCCAACATAACTAATCATATCAACATAATCAAAAATATAGAAAAAGTAACTCAAGATTAACTCCTTGATGTATTTACAATTTCCTTTTTTCTTTTCGTTCTTTTTCTTTTTTTTTTGTTTTACAAAGACGCCATGCGAATCCTTTCCAAAGTTATTAATAACGTTGTACTTAATGGAAATGGAATCGTGGTTGAAAAAATAACTATAGTAATTTGTATGGTAGTATTACGAAAAATATCGAATAATTTGTTGCCGTCTCATCGACTATTCGAAAAAGAGAGAGTAGGAGCGAAAACAAAATCTCTGTAAAATAATACGAGCAATTAACGTTTAAGTATATCATAGATTTAAACATTTGAAATAATTAAGAGAGATAAAGCCGTATGTAAAGAAGAAACAAAAATCATTAGCCTCCTATAAATTATATAACAACAACAACAACAAAAGAAAGAAAGAAAGGAAAAACAAAAACAAAATTAACATTGTTTGAAAATTACGATCTTCGTTATTTCACGAAATCGATTATATATATAACAATTAACACGCACATTACTTATAATAATAATAAATAATAATTAAGTAAAAATGTTGTTAAGGTGTAAGAGAAAGCAAACAGAAAAAAAGAGAGAAAAGTAAACGTTTATTTATACTTAATTATTACGTCAAAATGTCCAGAAAAAAACGACTATCATTTTTTTGACAGAGGCTCTAATTAAACGTATTCGTAATGCAGTATTTCAAATAACTTTTATGTGTAATATACAAAGGTAAAAAAACAAAACAAAAAATAAGTTAAAAGATAAAAGTACAAAACCAATTGTATTGTACAATTATTGTATAATTAATATTGTCGAACCCTACCTCCACAAACCCTACTTCCCTAACTCCCTTCTTCGACCCTCATTAGTACCGAATATGATACGATTTTTAATAAAACGAGTAAGTTTATTCATAAAATTGGAGTATCTTTATTCTTTTCCTATTTCCTTTTTATTCCAATTTCATTATTTATTAACATTACACTGTATGAATTTTTATATTTTACTGAAAACAATGTTTTTTGAATTAAAAAATTAACTTCTAAGATTGGAACAATCATGATTAATGATAATAACAAAAAAAGAAATCAGGAGCAAAATATACGAAGAGGTTTTTCATATACAAATGTATATGGATGCATAACAATAAATAAATAAATATATATATATATATGTGTGTGTGTAGAAATTATATCAAGTTAGGATTAATTAGGTTTTGAGCTAGGAAGTTGTAATGATTAATATGGGTTTATTAATGGAATATGAACAAAACAACAAACACGTCTTAATTCAATGAACGTCTTATGGCTTCTCTCACAACAAAATGATCTCGTATTAAACAAAACAAAATCTCAAAACGAGGAATTAACGCTCTTGCTCTAAAACAGAATATTAACTCAGAATGAAAAGAAAACGCTCGCATAAAACTCTTGTTAAAGAACCTTCTAGAAACTTCTCAGATACCATATATATTGATATTTATATTTAAATTTATTCACAAAATATAATATAAACGAGTTATCTAATAGTATGGTATTTGCTGACAAATATAACCATTATATTACTAAAATTAAATTGCTTACTTACCTTATCCTTTTTTTTAATGCAAATTTTTATATAACACTCCTGGTACTTCTATTGCTCTACTAAAACAAGTGTTATGAAAACTGAGTTCACAATTAAATTCATTTTAAATAAAATCATGTTAGCGCAAAATTTTCCTTTTTATTGTGTAAATAAGATCAATAAAGCGTATAAGTTTCATTTAGTGAAATCTAGAGAGCGGGCATTGTCGTTATTTTTACTATTACTGTTGTTGTTGTTATTATTATTACTATTAGTAGTAGTAATAGTAATAGTAGTAGCAGTATAAGTAGTTGTTGTGTTGTATATATTAGTATTAGGAATAATCTAAACAATGTATTATTAATACTTAAATATTAATACTGATATCAGTATTATACAGTTGTATATATTATTATTATTGTTATTGTCGTTATTATAATAAAAAAAGTGTTGATACACTATATGATACACTATAGATGAAGATTAAGGGTTCATATAATCAGATTGTAAACAAGACACACAATATGACAGAATTTTTAATATTAATGATTTATTATTAATATTAATAATGATTTGTGCAAAATATATCAACATTAAATTATCTTTAGTAAAATTGCCTGTACATTTAATTTTCATACATGGAGTAAATGTATCTTTTTTTCTAAAATTGGCGACATTTTTTTTTTATATTATAAAATACATTATATCTAAACTCACAAATAAGTCAAGCATCGGAAGACTCTCTCTCTCTCTCTCTCTCTCTCTCTCTCTCTCTCTCTCTCTCTCTCTCTCTCTCTCTCTCTCTCTCTCTCTCTCTCTCTCTCTCTCTCTCTCTCTACCTCCCCCCCCTCTCTTTCATTCTTACTTTGCTTTATTCATCCTTTCTCTATTATTTTCACTTTCAGTTTGTAAATATCTTATCCGATTACTTTAATAGTAATTATTAACAGTGTAATGAGAATTTTTCTTACATACACACACACACAAAATATAACCTAGAAGAGTCTAACGCAAAGAATACATATACAACTAAATATATAACAGTGCATTTCAAGACGATCTTATTTTTGTTTGTTTTGTTTCGTTTCTTTTTTAAAAAATTGTTATGGACATACATTTTATCAAAAAGAAAAATGCAGTAATATATGTATATGTATATACATACATACATACATACATACATACATACATACATACATACACCACCCCCCCACACACGCACACACACACACACACACACACAATGAGAATGATTACTAATCAGTAAAGTCATGATGAAAAAGTATAATAACTGTAGTATATTTATTTCTTTTTTCCTTTTAGTCATATATCATGTAACATATCTGTATTTATACAGATGTGTGTGTGTGTGTGTGTGTGTGTGTGTGTGTGTGTGTGCGTGCGTGCGTGCGTGCGCGCGCGCATTTAAAGAATAAATATTTTATGTTATCTGTAAAATGCATAAGCACATAAAAACTTTATATAGAATAACAAAACGAAGGAAAGAAAAAAGAAATAATAATAATGATAATGATGAAGATGATGATGATGATGATGATGATGATGATGATGATGATAGTGATGATGATATAATAATAATAAGAAGAAGAAAAAGAAGAAGAAGAAGAATTAAGTTATCGCGAAATATGCTTTTTTTGCAAGATAATAAGATTTACACGTAGCATATGTATAAAAATGACATTGTACGGAACCATATAAAAACACAATCGTACGATCCTCCTACTCCTCCTCGTCGAATCTCATGCACGACACAACACATACGTGTATGTGCATCATATTAATTAAATATACGATCGTGGTGGTACGATTAAAAGAAAAAAATGAAATGTAAGCAATCTTTTCTTGTACTATATGTGATTCGTGTACAAAAAAACTGTGTTGATAGCTTATGTCAATACGGTGTATATCTGATTTTTATTCCTGATGCGTTACATGTATTTCTTATTTTGTTCTTTTTCTTTCCTTTTTCCTCTCTTATATTTGTTGTTTGTTTTCATTATACAGAAACGTTCTTATTAATCATCATATTTTCTTTTTGTTCTTATACTTCTGAAAGTTCTTATATAATAAGATCAGGTAAATCATAAGGCCCAGAGATCCATGTCTCCTCTTTTCACATATACATACTTTTTATATATACATATGCGAATGCACACATACACACACAATGAGCAGATACATACATACTGAATGATTTTGAACAAGTGCCAACAATTACATTGATATATGTTTTCTGTAACGTTCGAACTAAAATTAATTAAAAAGATTTGTGTATAGTTTTTTTTAGTTAAACGTTTAGTATACACTAATGCGAAATCATTTGACTTTGAAATCACTCAGTATACATGCGTTAAGTGCAGTATCTTTTTAAAGATCACACGCATAAATCTTAAAATATTGTATGTGTCAAATAAAGCACTCCTTGAACTTCATCATTCCTCTATTTCATGTGTAAACTTATCGTCGAGAGTTAAAGAAGATTCATGCTCCTGTAACGATGCATTTATTGCACTGTTGTGAAACTCTTCTCGCATTCAAATACAATATGACGTTTTGTGTGAAAATTTATAGAATAATATTTGGACGTATTATACAAGAATATAATGATATTTAATCGTGTCTGAGATATCCCTGCGTATACACATATGTACAAATATGTACATACATGGTACAGTTAGCCACATTACGATCGATCTGTGTGTGTAGGAAATAAAATAAATTGACAAGGAAAAGGGAAGGTATGCTGTTGAAAATATTAGAGAAGGCCTTTAGACATATAAAATATAACGAAGGATATTTACTTATGTTGTTAACACGTTTCTTTCGGCGAATTTCAAAGAATTAAATTATTCGTTAACTTTTTTTTTTCTATGAAAAATTTTATGCTTCCGTGAAGAGCACTGTGAAAAACAAAAACATTACACGTACACAATGACATATAAAATGAATAAAAAATTATTATTTAATTTGATCGATCAAAATTCATTTAAACATAATGCTTTCACAATACATTTGGAAAGAAATGTCCGAAAATTGAAGTCATTAGAATGTTTTAAAGAGTCTTATTAAATTATCTTTTAGAATTCTGTTTATACATAATTTATGAATTAACTTGCCAACTCTTTCATACCTTACGATATAGAACATACATACCGAATATTATTTTGTCATTCGAGGCTGCTTTCGTTAATAATAAAATATTATTAGAATATTATTTTGAAATAAATGATATACGTGGATGATGGCAATATATGATATTTCTAATTATATATAACGCGTATAGAAAAAAAGAAAAAAGAACAAAAAGACATAAATCTATGACAAATGTTAAGGCTGGTAAATTATAATACATGGAACAAGGTCAATAATCAGTTAAATACATCCTTCGTTATAATTTCATACAATAATCGAAGAAAAGTTTCCATAACTGATATTGAATATCGTTTTCACAGTGAAAAGAAAAATATTTGGCTGGATACATAAACGCGAGGCCAAAGATATTTCGAGATCCATATACAATACACAGAATTAAATGTATCAATTCGCTTAATCATTCGATAGTGGAACAGAATGTACATTGATATCAAATTAATATGAATGAATGTTGTCTAATTTAGTCGTGTTAAAATAACAGATAATCGCAAAAGAAACGGAAAAATAATAAAGTTACACACAAGGTTCTGTAAGAACGTCTGACTGTAGACGTTCAACGCGATAACGATTATACTGTCGATATGGTGATCGTGTTTGATCATTGTCCGTAATAACACGTGTTCTATGAGGGATCAAGTTCTCATATCGTCCCATTAACCAATCTTGACACAATCGATGTTGAACATCTGCGACATTCTTAGATGCCCACGATGAAAGCCATTGATGAAATTTCGAATTTAAATGTTTTGTCACTGCTGGATGACACTGTATAAATAAAATTTATATATTCATTAATTTATAATTAATAAATACATAGTACACTATCATATATATTATTACAATTGTAATCAATGAATCATAAATATCATTTCTAAACAATTGTTTATATTTTATGTACATACCTCTCTAGCACGACTGAAAGAGTTTTGTTTATAAAGGAAAGCCTCTTTACTAGCGACATAAAGCATCTGATAACTATTTGGATTGAAGCGACATTGTGTTTCATCAGCGGCAATAATTTCAGATGTGTCACCAGTATCTGTCAATCTTAAACCTGATGGCCTTTTTAAAAGTGCACTGACACTATCCAATGCTTTATCATTATTGGATACCCTAAAATAAAAGAATAAAAAATAATTAAATATTTTAATTAAAGAATAAAGAAAATCTTAATAAAAAAAAAAAAAAATAGAATAATATACTTACTCTGAAGCTTTTTCTGGATGATTGGTATTAGGCATAGATGTCCTCATCAATTTTGCAGCTCTCTTACGCCATTGCCTGACATTACGATACAAAAATACTGGTTTCCGTCCTGCCAAGATTCTGCTTAAAGAATTCCAACCATGTCCATCCATCTACAACAATTGTTTTATATTACTATCTTTCAATAAATTGTAAGTAGACAACAATGAGAATATATTTATCATTTTAGAACTAACAGATAGTCTTTATATTCTCCTATAATATAAAAGGAACACATAATAACTATCAACTACCTGCAAAAATATATAAAACTTTTAACAATACTCAAAATAAAATTTAAAATAAATTTTCATGAATATGTGTATGGATTTGCTTACTTATTAATGTTTAAAAAATGTAAATAATAGTAAATTTGTATAATTTACTATGCACTATGTACTATAAACAGACATATAAAAATAAATATATATGTTATAACAAATATTTATAAAAGAAAATATTTGCAAGAATATTAATTTTGTGAAGGAACCACAAATCTCCCTTTTCTATTTTAATAATTACTCGAATCAAGTTGAATAATTAAGTAAAAAATAACTCGCATTTCATACATTCAAAAGTGAAATATATAGTTAATATGGTTTTCTATATACTTGTCATTATTACTTCTTTTCCTTTTTATGTAGATATAAAATTTGTTTTTAGTCAATTACTCTCATATCTAATAATAATGTGTATACATGCATACTTGCAATAATCTTAAAGTTAATATTATATGCATCATTACAAAGTGAAGCAGTTACATAATACTGTATTAAATTAGACATACACATGTATTTATTTGGTTTAATTACAAGGAATGTAGAATAACTCTTTATCAGAAATTTAAAGAATATGGTCGTATAATGAGTAGCAAAAATGTACTTGTTTTCATATGATTTTCATATTTAGAGAAAATATGAATTTAGCAAAATGCTTATAAAAAACAATTCTTAAAATTTATGTATTCTATACAACACGTGTATTTATATAAGTATTCATAAACATTCCTTTTGTCAATATACCACCATCAATAGAAATATATTATGAACTTTTGTATCCGATTAATGCACTTGATATATGATTTACAAATACTAGTACTAAAATCAATATATTATCATAAAAGGAAATAATAATAACTTAACTAGTATGTAACCAATTGTTCACTAACAAATGCATAATAAAAAGTATACAACAGCAGAATTATTAAACTGCTTATATTAAATTAATCGAAACGAAAATATGAATGTATAAAATAAATTTATACTGTAGAAATAAACAGTTGTTTTTTAATGAAAATAAAACTTTAAATCACATGTAAGAGAAAACATGCCCAAACAGTTAACTGACTGACATATACGTATATATAGCATTGTATTCTTACAATGCAAAGTATAACAAAAGGAAAATATTAATGTAATTTTGGCATAAATATTGGAGATTTGCCAATTAAGTTTCATTTTACTGTTTTAAAATTTAAATATGTTAGAAAAGAGATATATTACTCTCAACACATATAATTCCATCTGCTTGAAATAGACAATGAATTAAAGCTGTATATGAAAACATTTTAAATAAAATCAGATGAGAAGAAAAAACATAAGACTTAAAATTCACAATCATATCGTATATAAAAAATGTATCTATATATGCATAGACAATAAGAAATTTAGGTAATATACTAAAGAATCTTCAGAGTATAGTATAAGCACAAAGCTCATACAAAAAGAGTTCGGAGTATCAACGTAACAAATTTAGTGGTACAAAATGATGTTAGACAATAATGTTTAAAAGCACTGTTCATGTATTTCAATATCTCTCTTCTATACAATATTGTTTCATCTATTATTATATGCATATTCATTTCATATACAGGTTACAGTTATAAAATATATATACATATATATGCCTTATATGTATGTATATATATATTTGCCTTATACGAATTATATATATATATTTTTTTTTGTATATAGAGTTTAAAATTCATTGCAGTTGTATGAAAACATAGATATGAACTTACAACGATCACATAAACTTTTGTCTGTATACGTCTTACATGAGAATTTCAATGAAATTATATTACAAATGTTACAGTGGTCTTATATGCCCTGTCTGTGAGAATAATTACATATGCGAAATTATGGATTTGTGCTATTGAATCTACTAAAATATTATTAAATCACTAAGAAAATAGAAGATATTAACGTTTTCATCTTTTAATAACGTTTATGTTAAATTCGTAATTTAACATATATATATATATATATATATATATATATATATATATATATATATCGCTCTTAAAATTTTCCGATGTAATATATAAGAATGAATGTTTACATTTTGTTCACATAGAAGACAACGCTAATAGTATTTTCTTTGACCGTTTACTCCTTTTCCAGATAAACTTTTTTTTCTATATGACAGCATAAACAAAAAGTTTCACGTCGTTTTGTTGTTATTAGACTTTACCATTTTTACCAAATATATATAGTCTTAAAGAAAGTCCTAACACAATGTTACATCAATTCTTGATATTTTACTAAATAAATACTGAAATATAACAGCTACTCAAAAATAATTTTAACATATGTACATACTTCAAAGACAAGCTGAATAAAAGTTATACCATAAATTTAAAACCACATTTCAGTGCCAATAGATGTAATCTTTCAGATTAAAAATGCAGGAATGGAGTAAGGTCAAAATCCAAACAAGAGAATAACAAATGATTATCACTGGAATTAATTCATGTTCGAAGTCGAATGAAGAACGATAACTAAATTAACTACATAAGAAAGTGAAGCCTTTGGTAAACTATTAGATAATAATGTGATATGTATGCATTGTGTTGCAGTTTTTTTGCCATAATTAATATTGTAGATCCAGTAAGCATTAAGCAACTTTCTGATTGCACATTACAACACGTATAATCTGTGCTGTACTAATTACATATTACTATGTACACAGCAAAAAAATATCATATACACACCTATTCAACAAAGGCGCAATGGTTAAAATTTTACACACACTTGGTTCATGCCACACAATTGTATGTTTATTTATTTGGGCTTATGTCCAAATTATTATATGCACACATACTCATTCGATATACAGACAGCCTTTGACCACCCGATTTCCCTTTCAATAACTTCGTTGAATTTGATTTACATCGCGACTAGATCTGATGGAACGAGCATGCATAAGTTTATTTTATAACTTTTGCCAATATATAAACATGTCACTGATGAAAATTTCATTAAAATTATCTAAATTCTATTGATTACTTACTTCAATATTATTTTTCTATCATTTTTACAACACATTTACAAATTATACCACTTTTCTATGTGAAAAAAATATATTAGCAACGAACTTTTTTTAGTATTAAATTTATTATCATAATAGTTAATTGTAAAAAAAAATTTAATCTGAAGCAAATGGCATATAAGAAGAACATACGCATGCATGGCATAATACAATGTGAAAATGATGTATTTGAAACTCAATATTCATATATCTGTTTCCACAAAGGCTCCACTATATATATGACTGATCATGATAGTGAAAATATGGTTTACAAATTAGAGATGCATTATCAAATGACCTAAGCTGCGTATCAAAAACATATGTACAAATTCATGTGATCAAATATTTACATTCTTTAGAGCACAAAGTAGTATTTATATTTTCTAATATTATCTTATATAATATATATGCAGTGTCATAAGAAGAAAATAAAAGAAATTTTAAGAATTGACTGTACCAAATGTTATATGAGACTTTATATATATATATATATATATATATATATATATATATATATATATATATATACACGTATGTATATATGTATATATATACCACTATATTTTACACTCATTATGGCACTGCTCAGATGATGTTAATTCGTATGCTATGCATACACCCTAATTACGCAAACGCGTTATTTAATTATTGAATACTGCTATTTTAATCCATAGTTAATCAACCTTCTAACCGTATTCATATCTAAATGAACGTGAAGGGCAA